>JAVIAB010000092.1:156682071-156997520 GCA_032433765.1 Megaustenia siamemsis
ATACAATTTGAGGTCTTTTGCTTTTCTGTTCGCCTCTGCTGCTGTTATGTTTCCTAGTGCTTCTAATATTCCATCGATCCATCTTTTTCGTGGTCGAAGTGTTCTCACGTTTGTTGAATGCTCGTTGTTTTGAGTTTTGATCTTTTTGCCTTGTCACGTGGCCAAACCATTTTATCTGTTGTTTGCTTATATATTCTATGGCGGGGGCTATTCCTAGCTTTTTTCTGAGTTCTTAATTTCTGATCCTATCTCTCAGACTGTTTCCTGTCATTCGTCTAACACATTTAATCTCAGTAGATGTTATTCTTCTTATTGTTCTTGCATCTAGGGTCCAGGTCTGGCATTAGTAGCACAACGTTGGGATGAAGATTGTAGTGCTCGTTTTGCCTCCTGAGTTATATCCTTGTTGGACAACAGTGGTGATAACTGTCCAATGATTTGACACGCTTTGTTGCATCTTGATTCTACCTCTGTTGTTTGAGAGTTATCGTTTGTCACTAAACTTCCCATACATTATATGACAGACAGATATATAAACTTGTTGGTGAACATACACAGAATATGGATCAGAGAGAAAGAATGAAAGATGATAAAAGATAGCAAGAAATTAATTGATTGTGACTAGCAAGGAAATAACCAATTAACCTTTTAAAGTTGGAGACTACTATTACATGACTTCATACACAGGATGTCAGGTGCGTTAATGAGTGTTACGAGATTACAGGTCCAGCAACTACTTGAGACTTTTCCGAGGAGGCGCACAGCATCTGAACACATATCCGGTAATCGAAACTTGTGTGTATACACGCGTTAGTTGGATAAAGATGGATCTGTAGATTATCAAACAGACAGAAAAATAGATAAATATAAATATGATGTAACGTACACGTGTCTCCGGCGATTTTCAGATGCTATTTATTTCTTTTTCTGCACATGTTATCTTGTGTTAAATTTTACTGAAAGTATATGTAGCATGATACAGTATAGAGAAATCAACATTTTCAAATGAGAAAAAAAAGTACCGGATGACATCATTACAACATGTGGGGTAATCTTTAAAATAAAAACCGATCAAACACATACACTGAACTGGTCATTTAATATAGAACATGGGATATTGTGCTAGAAGAAATGAAGTGAGTAGCGATGTGAAAATAAAAACTGAACAAGAAAGATAGAATAAATGACAGAGTAAGTACAAATTGTAAACAATGTCGAAACAAAGATAAAAGAGCATGTCTATAAACTCCAACTAACATTAGTAACAAAAACATCAAGAATAAAGAAGAAGCAAATAGTAAACATTACTTGAAGAAAATAAAAACATGAAAACACGCAAATGAAACCTAATAAATGCAATAAATATGCATAAAAATTGACTTAAAAAAAAAGTGTAAGTCAAAGCTAACAAATCAAACTACCCAAATAAACACAAATAGAAATACACATGCGAGCAGACAACCTTATAAAATCGATAGCTCTACATGTTTGCTTTGGACCACATTAATTATTCCCCGATAGTAGATTGTACACGACCATTCCGATGTGATTTTCATGCACCATTAGCGGATAATCTCAGTGATCAACAAAACTTCTAAATCTCGACTGAAAGCAGTCAGCGAACACACCAGTAGCATGGATTGGTCACCTTAAACAGTGTCCCAAACAATAAAGTTGATTAGAGAAACCAAACATCGATGGAAACAGTAATGGTAAGCGTGGGACCTGTTACCTTGAACACTTTCAATAGTTGAGGATATCAGGCATCACTTAGAGCAGAGGCAAACGTGGGACCAGTAACCTTCAACATTCCATTTACAAGAGTATATCTGATAGTATTTAGAATAGCGATAAGCGTGGAAATCTGTTACTTTCAACACATCTAATAATGAGGGCATCAGACAACACTTGAAAACCCACAATATCTAGACATACCTTTTTAACCGTCGTTTGACATGGAACACTCAGATAGACGTAACTAGACAAAGAGCAAGGCAAAGAATGGCAATCATGAAAAAATTATCTGGTACAACTTGGTGAGGGAGCCGCGATAGCTCAGTGGTTAGTGAACTGATCTACCACGGACAAGGAGTAGGGTTCGATCCCAACCGACGGCTTCCGGGTTCACCCAGCCTTAAATGGGTACCGGATTTTTTTCTGGGATAGTAAAGCAGCACGGGCGTAATACTGACCACATTACCCCAAAAATCATGTGCTGAAGGTCTGTAAAATATAGGGTCACTAACACCATATTTCCCTATACGCCACTTGGCGTGACGGGGGTACTTTACTTACTTACAACTTGGTGAGCAGATGGGAGCATGCTAAAGAAGCTTTACATGGGACGGATGAGATCAGTCCTAGAGTTTGACATTGCAGTGGACAAAAGCAACGCAGTCAAATGTTGTGGGTATCAACATATTCCAAAACCAGGTAATGAGAACTTTAACTGGTGGTATGAGATCAACACCATTATAGAACTGGCTAAAATAACACATCTGCAGTCAATGAAAGACAGAAGAGACATCATGACTCAACAACAAGGTGGACAATTCTGAAGATTGGCTAATCATCCCATGCATTAGAGAATAAATGGTTTTGGCAAAGGTAGATTAAAGCTGGCACATTTTGAGGAATCAACACAAAGCTCTGCTGAAAGCAGATCCAATAAACACTATGGCGACAGCTAAACCATTCAATAAAACATTGAAACATACACTAAATCTGGGGCAGAAAGCCAAGAGCCAGCTTCTAAGGATAATAAATGCTGGCAGGAAGAGCGGTCATGTGCCGGCAATCTGGAAAGAAGCTATTATGGTGTCCATCCTCAAGTGTGGAAAAGACCCACTAGACCCAAGTAGCTGTAGACCAATTAGCCTACTGAGCTGCCTGAGTAAACTCACGGAAAGGCTGGTTAACAGAAGACTTATGTGGCATTTGGAGACAAAACAACAAATCGTACCACAAAAAAAGGCTTCCGTAAGCACAGATCAACTGAAGACCTGGTCACCTACATTGCACAGGAAATAGAGGATGCTCTACAAGAAAAGAAACACCCGCTGGCAGTGTAGGTCAACATCGAGAAGGCTTTTGATAGGGTTTGGCGTGAGGGTTTAAAGAACAAGCTTTTTAGACTTCGCATCCAGGGTCGTTTATTCAATTGGGTCTCTCAATACCTTCAGGATAGAACGGCCAGAGTACAAGTTCAAGGTCAACTAAGTAAGAAGGTCTCTATCAAGCAAGGTGTCCCACAAGGCGGAGTCTTGTCCCCAACACTCTTTTTAATTTTCATAAATGATATCGTAATGGACATTCCATCCAGAATACACTTAGCAATATACGCAGATGACCTGGCGTTATGGCTCGCGAGGAAAGTATGTCGGTAGCTGAACCCAGGATGCAAGATGCCCTAGGTGGACTTGAAAAGTGGACGAACACCTGGTTCATACCAATCAACGAAAGGAAAACATCATACCCAGTTTTCAGCCTATCAAAACACCCTCTGCAAATTTGAAGTTAAAGGATCATACACTCCCTATTGACCACAACCCAACATATCGTGGTGTCTCTATGAATCGCAGAATGACTTGGAAAAATCAGATAGACAGAGCAAAGATGAAAGCCAGTAAACGGACAAATATTATGAAGAAATTGGCAAGAACGGACTTGGGGGGGGGGGGGGGGCAGACAGCAATATTTTGAAAAGACTATACGTAGGAAGAGTCAGACCAGTTCTAGAATATGGATCACCGCCTGGGCTATGGCTTCCAAATCACACCTTAGCAAAATTAGCAGAATACAGAACCAAGCTGCCCGTATCATCACTGGTGCTATGAAATCTACACCTATCAAGACTCTAGAAACAGTAACAGGTTTACAACCCTTAGATGACAGACGGGTCACTAAAGTATTGCAACAAGCGGAGAAATATAGAAGGCTCCTTAGCCACCGTGTTCTTGACACTGAATAACCAGAACGAGATCACCAAGTCAATAGCTAGTGGGAAATTCTCAAACAACTTTAAAGCAGAGGCTGAGGCCATCAGAGATGCTGAAACACTGGCTACTCAACACAAAAATAACATTCACAATAAATTGGTGATTCTGACTGATGCACTGTCAGTACTATCAGCTCTTAAAAAACCACAAGAACAATGAACTAGATGACTTGAGAACAACCCTGGACCAACTATGCAATAACTTGCAGAGAGTAGTCATTCAGTGGATACCATCACACTGTAATATACACGGGAACGAACGCGCAGAAAAATTAGCTAAAGAGGAAGAGAGGTTACAACAAGAGAACAATCCGCTCAGTTATGACGAAGCCAACTCCATCCTCAAGGGTCAGTTCCATGAAAAATGGAAACGTGAACATCCAAAGCATAACGAGAGTGGCGGATACCATCAACTATCAAGGAGGGATCAAGTCATCATACTTCGCCTATGCACAGGCCACAAAAGAATGAGAAATCACATGTTCACCAAATTCAAAATAGGAACTACCAGCCTATGCCACAGTACACTGGACAATATGACTGCAAATCATGTTCTACAGGATTACCCCCAGTACACGGACCTGAGAAGAGCAATGTGGTCCACGCCCACCTCCCTGGAGGAGAAATTATATGGGGCGATCGATTCGCTTAAACAGACAGCTGACTTCATGAGAGAGACTGGAATCCTACTCTGATTGAGTCTTGATTGCAGAGAGAGAAAGAGAGAGAGAGAGAGAGAGAGAGAGAGAGAGTTTGTGACAAAACTACAGGGGCATGCCCAAACAATGACAGTTGTCAGCACGAATATTTGGACCCCAGTGTCAGTACTTGGTTCTCGTGCACAAATATGGCCAAAAATCTAAATCTACTCTCCTGTCAACGACACCACATGTAAATCGGACACAAAGTCTACACCGGTTGAGGCAACTCTCAACCAATCTTTGCTGTTCTCCTGGTTTAGGATTTATGTGAATGACTTAAATATCCGGACAGTTTCACGGTAAAACTAAATGGTTCTGCCTCATGTAGCAATGATTCAAGGTTTGTAGTTAGTCAGCACGAGATTGATGTCTTTTGCTCTGGGGCTGGTCTGATCAACAAGTTATGGATTGAAGGGGCGATAGTTGCAAATATCTGCTCCATCTACATTGGCGGGGGTCGGAATGTGGCTCTCAAACAGAACACAAACCAGGCCGACACATTTAATGCTTGTTATAAAGGAGTCAAAGCTTGTGATATAGCTGTCATTGTAAAAAGTATTGTTATGGAAACAGCACCATAGATTTTAGAGCAGTGATCTTTGCAATATGTGCCATTTTGGCACGCAAGGTTTCTGTTTTTGAGATTGTGGTTCTGCCCTATGTGCCTTCTTAGGCTCGAAAGGACAATAGATAGATAGATAGATATAGGAGACGGATGTGGACCTGAGGCCGCAGTTAATGGCAGAACAAAGACCAATCTCTATGACAATGACTGCACACACACAAAACTGAGAAGTGGAACCAATCCTGTTTACTGGTATCTGAACTTTGCCACGCCCCAGAAGATTCACACCATTCGAATCTATCATCGAGCTAGCACTGCGATTCGGGTAAAGAATGCTACTCTAAAGGCTTTCTCTGACAGTGGCGGCGTAATGTTCCAGTGTAATGATATATCATACCCTAATGTTTCTGTGAACACTATTGTAGTCACCACACAAACGCCAATGACACACATTAAGATTGAGTTCTCACCGACCATTTCGCAGGCCGACAGTGCACTGACGGTGTGTGAGGTGCAAACATTTACAGACACCTATTGTCTGGACGGGTATTCTTGGTCGTTTTGTGCAGTGTGTAGTGGGTGTAGCAAAAGCTGCGACGTCATCATCGGTACGTGTCACGGCAACTGTTCACATGGGATCTATGGACACGACTGCTCCAGGTCTTGTCTCAGTGTCTGTCCTTTATATGAGAAAATGCCCACAATGTAAACATTCTGGCTATACCTGTAAAGACACTTGTCTCGATTGTAATTTTGGGCTACAGTGCGAACATACGTGTTCTGATGGCTGTGACATCATATGTGACTCGGAAAATGAAGACTGTACGTGCAAGGAAACGTACGACGGGTCAGACTGCACTCTCAAATGTCCGGACAAGTGTTTCAACGACACCTGTGAACAGTCAACCGGGAACTGTGCATGCACGGAAACGTTCTACGGGTCAGACTGCTCTCAAATCACCGGACAACAGTTTGAACGAAACCTGTGAACAGTTAATCGAAGCCTGTGTCTCGTATGTCGATGATTCCCACGCTAAGAAGAGTCTGCAGACTACAACAAACCCAAGCATATAGATACCTCAATGTGTTTATGTGCTAGACTTGGTTCATTTCTTGGTGTTTTTCCGTGAAGCCATGGCTCATATCTTAATGCGTTTCTGTGCTAGTCATGGCTCATATCTTGGTGTGTTCTGTGCTAGCCATGGCTCAAATCTTAGCTTGTGTGTGTGTGTGTGCGTGCTAGCCATGGCTTATATCTAGGTGTGTATCATGTTAGTCATATCTCATATCTTGGTGTGTCCGTTTTAATCATGTCTCATATCTTTATGTGCGACTGAGTTTAGTAATATCTCATATCTTAATGTGTATCTGTGTTGGTCATGTGTCATATCTTTGTGTGTGCATGTCTGGGTTAGGGATATCTCATATCTTTGTGTGCATGTATAAACACCACAGTTCGTCATATCTCATATCTTTGTGTGTGCATGTCTGTGTTTGTCACTTCTCATATCATTGTGTGTGCCTGGCTATGTTAGTCACATCTCAAATCCTTGTGTGTGCCTGGCTATGTTAGTCATATCTCATATCTTTGTGTGTGCATGTCTGTGTTTGTCACTTCTCATATCCTTGTTTGGTCCTGGTTATTTTAGTCATATCTGATATCTTTGTGTGTATGTGTATGTTAGGTATGTGTCATATCTTTGTATGTGCATGTCTATGTTAGTCATATCTCATATCTTTATGTGCATATCTATGTTAGTCATGTGTTATATATCTTGATGTGTGTCGGTGTTAGTCATGTCTCGTATCGCTATGTACATGTCTGTGTTATTCACATCTCATATCTTTGTGTGTGCATGTCTGTGTCAGTCACCTCTAGTGATTCAGGCAGATGGTGCTCGTAAACCTGGGAAGGCAGACCATCTAAGGGCAGAATCCTCCTACAGAAAAGACAATCTGCTGTCTTGCAGGAAGATTGGGGACAATCAAAGACTAAGGAAAGCAAACCTGAATAAAATGCTGGCTGAAATCGGATGCACTGGGCCACTGGCGCAGTGGATCTGGCAGACTCTAAATGTGTCGTTCTGTCTGTGGGGGCGATCTACACACTTAACCTGACAGCTGACCTCATGTGGGAGTCTGAAATCCTACTCTGATTGAGTCCTGATCGCAGAGAGAGAGAAAGAGAGAGAGAGAGAGACTGTGGAGAAAACATCTTGCTGAACTAATAGAGAGCGTTTTCGACATATTGTATGAAAACAGGCAGAATGAAGATCAGAAAAGAGAAAAAAAAACGCTACTATGCATAAAGTAACACTACCCACACTGTTCCTGGACACAGATGGATCTGCAACCAAGGCAACATAAAATTGAGGAGCAGGAATGTTCATATAACCATACAAATGTAACACAGAAAAGACTCTCTGTTGCAACCAGAAAATATTCAAGTAACTTTAAAGCAGAGGCAGAAGGTCTGGAAACTGCAGCAGAAACTTTCTTGACGAAAAAAATTAAATAAGAAAAAAATTATATATTTCTCATAAAAGCTATTTCAGCAGCTGCATCACTGAGGAGTCAAGGAAACGAAAATCCGAATGATCTAAGAGAAACATTCCACAAGCTCTGTCGAAGATGCAGAACTGTGATTCAGTGGAATTCATCTCATTGCAATATTCCTGAAAACGATGAGGCAGGCAAAGGGAGGTGACAAATTACACCAGTCAGATACAAGCACAAATTATGAGGAATCAAAGAGTTTTGTCAGGAACAAATACACGGACAAATGGACCACCTAACACCAGGGCTACCAGAACAATAATACCTACTACAAGCTCAACAGAAAAGAAAAAGTAACAGTTTTTAGACTCAGAAGAAGCTCCAACAGAATGAAGAGCCTTTTCAATACCCTAAGGATAGGACCAGAGAAGAGGAAAGTTGGAATATTTGGTTACAACTGGCAAAATAAAAGGAAAGAGAGATCGCGGACGACAAAGAGAGAAAATACTGGATAGCTTGGTGTCATGGCATGGAAGGCAGTCAACAACAGAACTGATACTATGCACTGTAGATAGAAGATTGTGGAAAGACATGATCGCCTACGCCAACCGGTGTGGCACATGATGATGAAGGATAGGAACCTCTGATGAATGTGACTGGGGCACAGGCAAAGTGATTGCTGAACATCTGCTACAATCATGTCCAACCTCTGATGAATGTGACTGTGGCACAGGCAAAGTGATTGCTGAACATCTGCTACAATCATGTCCAACCTACGATGATCAGAGAAGGCTCTTGTGACCATCACCGGTGTCATATCGGGACAAGTCGTATGGTGAGGTGACTAGCCTTGAGCTGATGAATGTTTCATTCGAACTTATTGACGTCTAGAGGTCAACGCGGAAGAAGAAGAAAAGAAGAAAACACTTAGAGCAGTGACTGGCATAGAACCTGTCACTTTCATAACACTTGTAATAATGAGGAAATCAAACACCACACAAAGCAGTGATAGCGTGGAACCTTTCACTTACAACATTTCCACTACCTCAGGAAAGCATCAACGCATATAGCAGTGGTAAATGTGAGACCTGTCACTTTCAACACTTCTATAACCCGAGTATATCAGGTAACACATAGAGCAGTGGTAAACGTGGGACTTGTCACTTTCACCACTTCTATAACCCGAGTATATCAGGTAACAGAAAGAACAGTGGTAAACGTGGGACTTGTCACTTTCAACACTTCTATAACCCGAGTATATTAGGTAACAGAAAGAACAGTGGTAAACGTGGGACTTGTCACTTTCAACACTTCTATAACCCGAGTATATTAGGTAACACATAGAGCAGTGGTAAACGTGGGACTTGTCACTTTCACCACTTCTATAACTCGAGTATATCAGGTAACACATAGAGCAGTGGTGAACGTGGGACTTGCCACTTTCAACACTTCTATAACCCAAGTATATCAGGTAACAGAAAGAACAGTGGTAAACGTGGGACTTGTCACTTTCAACACTTCTATAACCCGAGTATATCAGGTAACACAAAGAACAGTGGTAAACGTGGGACTTGTCACTTCCAACACTTCTATAACCCGAGTATATCAGGTAACACAAAGAACAGTGGTAATGAAAAACTGATCATTGGGAATAATTCCATGTTTCCAAAAATTCATTCATGCCTGGTACTACTGTGTTTTGCCCGGTTGCCCTTGATGATGGCAGGAACGAATCATTGGAAACATGTTCGTGATACCAGCGAGAACCAGACAACACCTACATTAGTAGTATAAAAGAAAAAGTAAAGAGCCCCCGTCACGCCAAGTGGCGTATAGGGAATATGGTATTAGTGAACATAAATTTTACAGACCCTCAGTACATGATTTTTGGGGTAATGTGGTCGGTATTACGCCCGTGCTGTTTTACTTTCCCAGAAAAAATCCGGTACCCATTGAAGGCTGGCTACATTAGTAATAAATGTGAACTATTCTTGGAAACACATCCATTATTCCAGTCGCAGACAACACTCATATCAATATTAACGATTGATTGATGTGAAAATTACCGTTGTCCTTCCAAAAAAAGTGCCGGATAATTGTTTCCTTATTTACTGCGAGCACCACATTGTTTTTTTTTTCCCAATCAGGTGTCCATTAATTTTATTTTGAATGTTCACATGATTAAACAAAATAAATAGAATGTACGTGTAATTGTTAATTGTTTGTGAAGTAAGTAGCAATTATTTAAGTTTTTGATGTGCTCTTGTGTCAGCTGATTTATATACAAGCTCTTATTTAGTTGCGATAAAAGTTTGAAGCAACCCCCCCCCAAAAAAAAAAAAATATATATATATACATATCACATGCCTGCAATTACTTGGTTTCCATGTGGACTGGATAAACACGGTTGTCCACTTTCTAAAAGAACATACTTTAACAATGTTTGAGGGGTATAAAGCGTATTTGATGACATTCAGAGGTGTTGAGGGTGACCTCTAACCGATGTAAAAAAGAGGAGGGAAAAAGTGAGGAAGAAAGGACCTCTGATGAAGGAACCATCATAGTTACCAAATACTCCTGCCTTCACATAAAGCATTTAATATCAATTTAAAGAGGAAAAAAACCCAAGATTTTTTAGACCTGCTCACGTGAACATGATAATCATACCCCAGACCGGCAGTTGTAGATCTGACACGTCTAGAATGTCTGTCTGCATTGTGAGATATGCCAAGGATATCAATTTGTAAATAAGCTATAACAACCTTGTTACCCTGCGTTGCCCAGAAACCAGAATGTTTTCATAAGCTTGTTCGCCCCTGATAAAATTTCAAGTGCAAAAATAAATTAAATCGTAGAGAACCTTTGCACTAAACACGATATTCACACCATCAGAAAAAATAGGCATTTTAATCAAACCAAGGAAGTACATAGGGAATACATATTACACGAACCACCTGCTATATATAAAACGTCTCTAAAAAGCATGAGTAGTGTGAGATAAGTAGCAGATATCAATTTGTAAACAAGCATAGAACAACACTGTTACTCTACGATAGGCGGCAAATAAAATAAAAAAAAAAAGACCGGGAAAAAAAAACAAGAATGGGGAAGAAAAATTGTCTAGGAACAGACATTTTCCACTTTATAATCAAGCCAGCAAGGTATCTATCTGCCTGGGGCGCTGATCTAAAAGACAGCCAGACCTCAGCACTGAAAGGCCAAGCTAAGCTGTATATATATATATATATATATAAAAGCTTTTTTTTAAATTGAAAATACATTTAACAACAAATTTAAAAAAAGATATGTCATGAAAGATATGGATGCGAGTGAAATGTAAAGTTGTGAACAATTTTAACTCGCTATTGATATTGTTAAACAATATGTTTGAAAATGGCAATAATGATCGTTGATTTAGCGTTTACTGTGACGCTTTCATTCAATACATAACAGGAGTTAATAAAATAAATATATTGGTAAATATATATAACTTGTTTGTGTTTTTTATGGAGGGAAAGACGTGTTGGGGAGGATGGAAAGCTGTGATAGTAGAAGACTGGTAGCGTTTGTTTGACATGAAATATATGGACGCTGACTAACGTTAAGCTCATAGGTAACCATTTGCTTAACCCAGTCACAGAAATTATATGCTCCATCGTCATAATCATTATTATTGAAACATCAAGGACTCCCTATAAACTAGACTCATAGAGTCACAGAAAATATATGTTTCACTTTCATCACAACATTAGTGACTTCCTACAGACCTCCACTCAGACACAATTAGAGGACAACAAATATTCAGACTGATAACTAAAAGTCTGATGTCCTGCTCTGAACAAACTTCCAGATAATGCTCATTTACCAGTTAGAGAATCTGTATTTTGTTTACATTACAGAGAACTCCTGTTTCTTATTTACAAGATAAAGAATAAATCTCTCCTGTTTACTCAGACATGACCTGCCGTAGATTACATGAGTGTTGACACAGAAATTGGAAAATTCTTCCTTACACAAATGGAACTTTGATGACACGAGGCCATGAGCTATTTGAACGACATCTCTTATATTTGTTTCCCATTTTCTCCCTTGGAATCCAAGTCTGATTAGAATACAAATATAGACAAAACAATAACCAATGTTTCCAGGAAAATTGCCTGACATGTCCCTCCGCAATATTTCCGAGAAGTACACGCAACCTCTCACCAGGGTCACAACAGACTTATGAAATGTTATCTGCTGCCATTATCCCGCTTCTCGATTTCCCCCTCAATGTTGCTCAGATTTCCCCCTCAAATAGGCTGTTGAAATGTTAGTATAACCGCCGTGTCTCACTTCCTCCATGCCGTTGTTCAATGTAAATAGATTGTCGGAGATTTGTATACATCTCTGCATCATTTTTGTTCTCATATCGGAAGAAATATGCGTTCATTTACCGCAGAGAAATATATATATCTATGAAATCTACTGTTTTGTTGGTCTAGTTTGGATGAGTTATTGTCCATATGTTATTTTTCTCAAATTATTCAAGAACTGCATGGTTAGTACAATGACCTTTCTGATCTTACTATTGTTAACTTCTCAGCATAGTGCACGAACTCCAAGCTCCGGTGACGACTCTCAGATTAAGTTAATAAATCTGGTTAATTATTGTGAGAGATTGCAGGACTGTAACTTTTATATAGCATGAATTTTTTTTTTTTAATAAAGTAGAATTTTTACTTTTATATAGTAGGACATTTTTCTTTAAAATATAGTATACATTTTACTTTTATTTAGTAGGTGTTTCACATTTATACAGTAAAACGTTACATTTTATATTGTAGGACTAACTTCTAAATAGTTTGATTTTTACATTTATAAAGTTAGACTGTAACTTTTATATAGTAAGACTTTAATTTTCATATAACATGCCATTTTCTTTTATACAGTAGGACTTTCAAATTTTTGCAGTAGGACTTTAACTTTTATTTCGTTAGACTTTTAACTTTTAAATAACATGATATTTATTTTTTATATATTATGTCTTTTACTGTTATATAGTAGAACTTACATTTTTATTTCGTTGGACTTTTTACTTTTATATAGTTAGACTTCTAGTTTTATTCCGTAGAACTTTTAACTTTTACATGTTAGGATTTTCATATTCATACAGCAGGGCTTTAACTGTTATATAGTAGGACATTTATTTTGATATAGTAGGACATTTATTTTGATATAGTAGGACATTTACATATAGTAGGACTCCTACTTGTGCTCAAGCTCAACTTGAACACAGGCGATATTTTGTCTTATGTCTCTAATAGCACTAGATGCTAGATCTGACCTTCCTTGAAATTAGGGTGCGCTGGAGAGAAACTCGATCTCTGCTGATGAAAACTTGTTATAATCTGATACTTTTCGGTTGCGAGAAGATCTACTACTTACATGGTCTAATATGGTACCTCCTTTTGAGAGAAGATCTACT
This sequence comes from Megaustenia siamemsis, assembly GCA_032433765.1. Lineage (NCBI taxonomy): Eukaryota > Metazoa > Mollusca > Gastropoda > Stylommatophora > Ariophantidae > Megaustenia > Megaustenia siamemsis. Next base: position 156,695,298 of record JAVIAB010000092.1, read on the forward strand.
CCTGACATGTTCTATTCTGGTACCTTCCTGTTGAGAGAAGATCTACTACTGACTTGTTCTAATCTGGTACCTTCCTTTTGAGAGAAGATCTACTACTGACATGTTCTAATCTGGTACCTTCCTGTTGAGAGAAGATCTACTACTAACATGTTCTAATCTGGTACCTTTCTTTTGAGAAAAGATCTACTACTGACATGTTCTAATCTGGTACTTTCCTTTTGAGAGATGATCTACTACTGACATGTTCTAATCTGGTACCTTTCTTTTGAGAAAAGATCTACTACTGACATGTTCTAATCTGGTACTTTCCTTTTGAGAGATGATCTACTACTGACATGTTCTAATCTGGTACCTTCCTGTTGAGAGAAGATCTACTACTGACATGTTCTAATCTGGTACCTTTCTGTTTAGAGAACATCTACTACGGATATGTGCTAATCTAGTACCTTCCTATTGAGAGAAGATCTACTACTGACATGTTCTAATATGATACTTTCCTGTTGAGAGAAGATCTACTACTAAAATGTTCTAATCTTGTATCTTCATTTAGTGAGAAGATCTACTGTAGACGTATTCTACTCTGGCAGTTTTCACCTATGAGTCCAGCATCTTACCTCCTTCCTGTAGCATCCTCTTTCCTCCATGAACACTTTGCAATTAAAAATCTTATGTCAGTTGTTTTTAGATCGTTCATAACATTTTTTCAGGTAAAACTTTCCCTTTAGATATTCTATTATTGGCTCTCTTTAAAAAATACAAATGTTAGATTTCCTTGCAGTATTTTTTTATATTAAAATTATTAATGTAACGCTTTACACTTCTCTGTCACTCCAAAAATATATCACAATGGGTATAGTAGGCACTTCCTGGACATTAAGCAGTAACGGTGTCTCAGCGAGCACAAATATTAAAGATCCCTTTGTAAAGTCAGTGTCGTGTTTCCCCCTATTACACATTCCGCTGCAGCAAACATTCAAAGCTGTAAGTTAACCCCACTTCCGTCCACGTGACTTCTCCAAACTTTATGCCACGTCATGACCGTATTCCAGGTGGTTAATTTCGTGTCCACTGTTATTTTGACTGTGTCTTGAAGCATGTGGGCCCTTGTCCGTTTAATATGTTCAAGTGTTTATGAATTTTCATTGATAGAAAAATAACATAAAGAGTACAAACACTTTTCACTACGTTACAAGTACAATATATAGAACCGTGTTGTTAAATGATTTGTAATGAAAGTCATCACCAAGTACTCTCTGACTTCTGACGCAGGTGATGATGTCTCTCCCAAATTTTCTATCTCTGCTGTTGTTATCACTTCTGTTGTTGACTGTTTATTCAAACCACTCTCTTAAATCGCCATCTATCTTTTGTCTCTGTTTCCCTCTAATTCTCTTTGAGTGATTTTTCCAGTTTTCACATGTTTCAGCTGTTCTCTTCTTATTATTCTTCTCCTACATCTACCTTTCAACTTCCTCTGGAAGATAGGTCTTCAACAAACACTTTCCAAGCCGTTCTGTTTCTTGCCATTCTTTTAAGATCATTCCATGTCTTCCCCATCATCTTCATCTCTTCTTCCATCTGTCTTCTGCATGAATAAGTTGGTCTTCCACATAGTATTTTTCCTTGGAGATTCCAAACAAGGGACTGTTGTGTAACACTCTCAATTGGCTTCCCAACTGTGTGTCTAATCCATGGCCATCGTCTTCTCTCAATCTCTTTTTCCACTGATATTTGACTGGTACTTTTCCGTAATTCTATGTTAGTAATTTTGTCCTGTCATTTCCGCCATTTTATTCTGCACAAGCATCCTTTATGAAGGTCTGTATCTTCATGATTGCCATTTTTGTTGTTCTCCATGTTTCACAGCCATATGATAGGACTGATTTAACATTGTAATTCATCATCATCATCGAGTGCCGTCTCCGCAACGAAGGTTGGCTACCATGAAGCGCCATTCTGCTCTCTCTGTTGTTTGATGGTGCAGGTTGTCATAGGCTGATTTGTCCATCTTTTGATGTTACTCATCCATGTTAGTCTTGGTCTGCCTCTGCCTCTGCCTCTTTTACCTTGTATTTTCCCCTCCAGGATTACTTTTAGTAGGCTGTTGTGTCTTTTAACATGGCCCCAAAATCGCATTTGTTTTGTTTGAATTGTGCTTAGTAGTTCTCTTTTCATTCTTAGTTGTTTTAAGACTTCATCGTTTGTTATCTTTTCCTTCCATCCAATTCTATTTATTCTTCTATATATCCACATTTCAAAGGCTTCACTTCTCTGTTTTGTTTTCTTGTCTAATGTCCATGTTTCTGCACTATATAGGAATATTGAGAAGATGTAACATTTTGCTATTCTTAGTCTTAGCCCTGGTGTTATTTGTTTTGATGTTAGTATGTTCTTCATGGCATTAAAATTACTTTTTGTCATTCCTATTCTTTTGTTTATTTCAGTTGTACATTTTCCATCACTGGTTATAGTATGTCCAAGGTATTTGTAGTTCTGAACTGTCTCCAGGTCTATTCCTTCAATTTTGATATCCACTTGTGGGTTTGAGTATTTTCTTTGTTTATGATCATAGTTTTAGTCTTTTTGATATTCATATCTAGTCCATATTTTTTGCTTGTAATTTTTATTTCATTAAATAATTGTTGTAGATGTTTAGGATTTTCTGCTAGTAGTACAGTATCGTCAGCATATCTTAGGTTATTGATTATCTTTCCATTAATTTGTAGGCCTGGCATCTCTATGATGTTTTTAAAGATATTCTCAGTTTATAGATTGAACAAACTTGGTGATAGGATATATCCTTGTCTTACTCCTCTTTTTATATCAACGGGTGTAGAGTTCTCTTTGTTATATTTTATTATTTATATTTGTTTTTTATTATATTTTTTTATTATATTATATTTTTTGTTATTTATATTTATATCTGTTTGCTCCAAGTATAGATTACATATTAGTCGTATGTCCACGTCATCTAGATGTATCTCTTTTAGGCATTCTATAAGTTGTTTGTGGTGTACTCTATCGAAAGTTTTGGTGTAGTCTATGAAGCAGGGATATATTGGTTTGTTTACTTCTGTGTACTTTTCGATTAATGTTCTCATGCAGAATATGGCTTCTTTTGTCCACTATTTTTCCTAAATCCAAATTGCTGCTCATCTAATTCAGTATTGATTTTATTCTGAATCCTTTCTTGTATAACTTTTAGCAAGATTTTTGTAACATGGCACATTAGGCTTATTGTTCTAAAGTCACTGCATTCATCTGCACCATTCTTTTTAGACAATGCAATGAAAGTTGATGTTTTTAGTTCATTTCGTATGTATCCTGTATGGTATATGTCGTTGCGTATGTCTGTAATCACTTCAATTCCAAAATCTTCTAGTGCTTGTATCATCTCTATCTGTGTGCTGTCAGGTCCTGCTGCGTTTACATTTTTGATTGTTTTTATAGTTTTTTCCACCTCAGATTTTAAGATTTTATAGCCTGATGTTTTGACAATAGAAACAAGAAAAAGAGTTCTTAAATGTTATGTAGAGCCAGTCTTAACATATGGATGCGAATCATGGAAAATACGACAGCAGACAAGAAAATCACTGGAGTCTGTAGAAATATGGTTTTACAGAAGAATGTTGAGAGTACCATGGACATCTAAGAAGAGTAATAAAGATGTTCTGAGAGAGGTAAAAGCAAAAAGAGAGCTAATTTCCAGTATTAGGAAGAAACAATCATCATTTTTTGGCCATGTAATGAGAAAAGAACACCAGGAATATATTGTAACAACTGGAAAAATTGAGGGACGAAGAGATAGAGGGAAGCAAAGAGAAAAAATAACAGACAGCTTAAGAGAATGGCTTGGCAGAAGGTCAACAACAGAAATGATAAATAGCTGCCGAGATCGAAAGTTGTGGAGAGACATGGTCACCTACGCCGTAGGCCCGGTACTTGATGACGATGATGATGATGATAGCCTGATGTACATTTTATAACTGGTTTCTGTTCCCTTTGATCATGAAATAGTTCTGTTATATATTCCTGCCATCAGTCTAAAATATCTTTATTGTCTGTTAGCATTTTTCCTTTTTTTGTCTGCAATGCATCCACCTTCTGTGGCTTTTTTTTTTATTAGCCATTCTCTTTATTTCTGTGTGCATTCCTCTTAAGTCTTGTTTGCTTTCCATAGTTTCTATTTCTATACATTTTGGCTGAGCCAGTCTTCTTTTGTCTTTTTGCACATTTTGCGTATTTCATTATCTATTTTATTGTATTGGGCAGTGTTCTTCGCTTGTCTTCTTTCTTTCATTTTTTCTAAGATGGTGTTAGTTATCCATTTTTGTTTTTTGTTCTTTTCTCTTTTGGGTAAGGTGTCGCAGGTTTCTTGTATGCTTCTTTTTATGCATTGCCATTTGGTTGTTACTTTTTCATCAGGATTTTCTCTTCTGTATTGTTCAATTCCTTCTAGCAGCTTCTGGTATGTGTTCTTTACTTGTTTTGTTTAGGTATCTTCAATTTCATTTTAATTTAAAGCTGTTATATCTAGTGGATTTGTTGATGCATTAGACTTTTGCTTCTTTCTCTTAAGTTTGATTTTCATTTTAATCATTACAGGATTGTGATCGAATTTAATATCTGTTCCTGGGTAGGTTTTGTCCTTCTTTACGCTGCTATGGAACCTTTCTTTAATCATTATGAAATCTATTTGATTCCTCTTCTTGTCTCCAGGGCTTTTCCATGTGTATAGTTTCCCTTTCTCTTGCTCAAAGTAAGTGTTACATATTATCAGCCTGTTTTCTTCACAGAAAACATTGTAGTTAAGATTTATTTTTTGTATTTAACCTAATTTCTTTGAATTTCCATGTTTCCCAGTGCAACGAATGCACCTCTAGATTTTGATATCCTTATTTTGGTATCATTCTCTGTCCTTTCCTATTTGTCTGTATTACTGCCCCAGAAATATGTAAGATTGTACGTTTTGTAGAGGTATTTCTCCTGTTGTTATTTGGTAATTTCCAACTGGATTAATTCTCATAATTTTGGTATTATCTTTTAATTTCTGCCGCAGGTGTTGTGTTCTCGCATTAAGTATGTTCATGTTATCTTGCATATGTTGATGTTTGTGTGATTCCCTTTTAAGTATGTTCATGTTATCTTGCATATGTTGGTGTTTGTGTGATTCCTTTTAAGTATGTTCATGTTATCTTGCATATGTTGATGGTTGTATGATTCCCTTTTAAGTATGCTCATGTTATCTTGCATATGTTGATGGTTGTATGATTCCCTTTTAAGTATGCTCATGTTATCTTGCATATGTTGATGGTTGTATGATTCCCTTTCAAGTATGTGGCCGTAAATGATGATTATTTCCTTCTGATGTTGAAACCTCTTCTCTTGGCTCAAACGAACTAACACGGGCCAATTAGGCAATGGTTGGTGTAGAAGTTTATGTGTCTTCATCATTTTTAAATCTCCTACTTAATCAATTCAATTGCCATGACCCTTGCTACAGATTTGAACGTGGAGTAATGTCGTCGTGGAATAACAAACCATTAATGGTTCTCAGTCTGTCATCGCAAAACCCCAAGGAGATTTGCAATAGATTTTCTCAGAGACCTTCAAAGTTATTTGTAGAGCAATGATGTTTATATGCCATTTCATCACATATATTTTCAACATTTATTTATTTCTGCATGACTACATGCAATATTTTTTTTTTCTAGTTGTAATACCGATTTATAAGAATTCAATCAGACTGAATTTAATCAATATTAGCCTGAAACTTTTCAAAAGTTGTTTGTCCAAATGCAACTACAACTTTCACATTGAAACTAATTGACAAATATATTTCCGGTGCATTTTCTGTTCCTTATCGGGCATATCTTTTTTTTTTTTAAGGTAACATTGTCATTTTAAATTTTCATTGACTTCAAAAAAGCATTCGACAGCATTCATAGATATTCTTTGTGGAAAATTCTGAAGCAATATGGCTTACCATTAAAAAAGTCATAAATATTATCAAAGACATATATGATGGATACACATGTACAGTTCGTACAGAGGAAGGACTGAGCGAATGTTTTCTGATACAAAAAATGGGGTTAAACAAGGATGTATTTTATCGCCCTTGTTATTTGGAAGTGTTATGGACTTCATAATGAAGAAATGCTGCACTGGTAACAAAGGCATCGAATGGATACAAGGAGACCATTTGGAGGACCTCGAATTTGCTGATGACATAGTCCCAGCAGTCAGATAAAAACGATGCAGGAAAACACAAATGAACTATCATCAATATATATAGCCAGCAAAATTGGGCTTCAGATCAATCATGAAAAGACTAAAGTCATGAAAAACTTAATTTAAAGATGACAGATGACAGAATATACATGGAAAAAAAAAACCAGTGGAAGAGATCAATCACTTTATCTATCTTGGAAATCACATTGATCGGGAAGGAGATACAAGTAAAGAAATTAGAATCAGAATAGCCAAAGCAGCAATGTCTTTCAGGAGCCTTGAAAAGTTGTGGAAATCAAAACTCATCAGCACAAACACAAAACTCAGACTATTCAAATCAATTGTACTATCAACCCATACGTATACGCGTGAAAGCTGGAAAACAACAAGAGATATAGAAACAAAGTTGAACGCATTAGAAAATAAATATCTAAGGAAAATACTTATATATAGCGTGGAACGAATTCATAACAAACGACGAAATTAGAGAAATAGCCAATCAACCACTAATATCTTCAGTAATCAAGAAAAGACAATGGTCATATTTTGGACATGTGATGAGGAGAGATAAAACCGTATACCAAAGCAAGTCCTCATGTCGAAAACAACAGGTAAGAGGAAAAGTGGTCGACCCAGATAGACACTGAGAAGAACGTTGATCAGAGAGTCAAGATAAGCAGGAATCGGCTCCCTCAATGAGATATAGTTGCTTGCACAGAACAGAGAGAAATAGCGAGATTTGATAAAATATATTTAGAAGGATTGAAAACTACTAGAGTAAAAATTAGATAAGAGAAAGAGTATCTTGGTCTATGCCCTATGGGGTGGCTACGGCTCGAAAGGTCAATAGATAGATAGAAACATGATCAGGAATCGCTAATTACGTTGGACATGGTGAACAAAGAAGGCTCTTGTGGTCATCATCAGTGCCGTACCGGGAACAAACTGTATGGTGATGTCACCAGTCTTGAGTTGATGTCACCAGTCTTGAGTTGATGTCACCAGCCTTGAACTGATGTCACCAGTCTTGAGTTGATGCCACCAGTCTTGAGTTGATGTCACCAGTCTTGAGCTGATGTCACCAGTCTTGAGCTGATGTCACCAGTCTTGAGCTGATGTCACCAGTCTTGAGCTGATGTCACCAGTCTTGAGTTGATGTCACCAGTCTTGAGAGCTGATGTCACCAGTCTTGAGTTGATGTCACCAGTCTTGAGAGCTGATGTCACCAGTCTTGAGTTGATGTCACCAGTCTTGAGAGCTGATGTCACTAGTCTTGAGCCAATGAACGCCTCCTTCGAACTTATTGATGTCTAGAGGTGTACGCAGAAAAAATAGGAAGATGACTTGAACATTATGAAATGAGACTTCCATCCTTGGAAAACGCTGCATTATAAAGGAATAAACCTTAAACGCTTGACCCACCAGTCAGATTTATTTTTTACCGACATAAATGATTCGTCTCTGAACTCTCACTAACATCCCCGAACCGCTGCTCTTTCAGACATAATGCAGGGTAAGGTTGATTTTCCATGTTATAGAATTAATTATTGTAACACACACACGTAAGATGTATTTTGAAATAATTTTATCAGTTTTAGTAACGGCGTGGAATAAGTTGTTGGTGTTTTCAAATGTCATTACACGCCACGTCTTTAACACCAGAGACGTTAAGTCTGCATTGATGCGACTTTCTTCAACCGACATTCTGGAAATGCCAATAGAGACTGAATTCTTCAAACAGTCTGTGGCCCTTTGAGAAATCAGTGTGGGATTGTTGTAGGGCTTTTAAATAGAAATATTCGAAACTCTTTCTCACATATAATTTCTCTTTCTCTCTCTCTCTCTCTCTCTCTCTCTCTCTCTCTCTCTCTCTCTCTCTCTCACTCTCTGTGTCTTTATTTATCTCTCTCTATATTTTTCTAGCTATTTCTCTCTGTCTCTCTCACTCTCTCTCTCTCTCTCTCACTCTCTGTCTTTCTCTCTGATTTTCTATCTCAGATCTTAATTTACGACAATTTCTAATTGTTTGTTAACATTCCGACATTATCTAATTAGATCATTCTAATCATTTACCATTAACATTAGAACCCACGACCACCACCCCAAACATCATAATCCACCACCACCATTAACATCATCATCTGTCATCAACATCCACTACCGCATTCAACGTCACCTATCATCATCACAAACCAACATCATCATTATCAAACATTACCACCACACAACGCCTCCATCATCTATTATTGTCAGCATAATCCACTACCACAATCATCACTTTCATCACTCCCTACCACCAATATTATCCACTATCACCAACATACTACGACCAGCAACATCCACCACAATTAGCACTATCCACCACAATCATCAACCACCATCACCACTATCATCATCCACATCAACAGAATCATCATACGCCAGCACCATCATCACAAGCACCTTCCACCACAAACACCACCATCCTCGTTCCATTACCACTAAAATCATTATCAACCACCAGCCTCATTTTAGAAGGTACCATGCAAGATCTGATGCTTGATATCAAGTTCGTCGGACACAGAGTTCGGAATTTTAATTCTTAAAAATATTTTAGAATTTAATTGCTGCCCTATTTGCCGCTTTCGGCTTGAAAATAAAATAGATAAATAGTATTATTATCATAATCCTACACTACCACATCATCCTCATGACCCACTGACTGCCACCACCATCACCATCGACATATACCACAGCCATAATCATCACCATCATCATCATACACCAGAATCATCAGCAACCACTCCCAGCATTATTAACATCCACAACAATCAACATCCACCACCACTTTCATCAACCACCACCACCACCACCAAGCTGACCATCAATATTCACAGTCATCACTATCACCATCCACTATGACTACCATCATTCACAAAAGGTTTACACCATCCACTATGACTACAATCATCCACATAAGGAAAACTAAAGTAATGCAACAAGCGGATAAATATAAAAGGCTCCCTAACCACCCCCTGCACCAAATAATAACTGGTTGCGGAAAAGGAAGATTAAAGAGGAGCAACTTCGCTGCAATCTCTAAAGAACTGGCAACTAGTGACCCAGTACTGTCCCAAACAATGCCGAAGTCCATCTGATATGACTCCTCTTGGGAAACACAAAATACGAGAACTTAAGGAAGACCTAATAGGAATCATGAAAAAAGGCACCCAAACAGACAGAGAGAGAAAATACATAGCAGAAAAACACACAAATGACAACTACCCACAGGACTCCTGGTCACACATATACACAGATGGTTCTGCTTTATGGGTTTACAATTACTTGGACTTTGCGAAATGAGATACACCGGATCAGGAGAGATGTATTCTGATAAACATAAAATAATCTATTCTGGAGGTACTGAACACCAAAGAGGAGTAAGTATCATCTTGGATGCAGAAAAAGCAAGAACAGTGAAAGGCTTTTACCAAATATCTGACAGGGTCTTTTTAGTGAAATTGAATGGAAAGCCAATAGACATAAATCTTATACAAGTTTATGCACCAACAGCAGACAGTCTAGAGGAAACATTAGATAAATTTTACAACGAGTTAAATGAGGCACTACATAAATGCAAACCACATGAAAACACCATAGTTCTAGGGGATTTTAACACAAAAGTAGGAAAGAAAGATTTGAGGAAGTAGTTGGTCATTATGGCTTAGGCGAGAGGAATGAAAGAGGTGAGAAACTTATTGACTGGGCAAGAACACACAACATGATGATAGGAAACACCTGGTTTAAGCAACATCCAGGACGTCTGTGGACATGAAAAACCCAGGAGACAATGCACTCAATGAAATTGATAACATAATGATAAAACAATAGATTTAGACACAGTCTGGTGTGTGTGAAAACGAGACCAGGGGCAGATTGCAATAGTGATCATGTACCAGTTGTTGGAAAGCTTAGAGTAAAATTAAAAACAACAAAACGAGCCTCAGTTAACATCAAGTTAAATTTAGATTTACATAAATCAGACAAGAAGTTGCAAGACAAATATAAAATCACAATTCAGAACAGGCACAATGCAATAGAGAAGATACAAAGCATTGATGAACAGTGGAAAAGGCTAAAGAGTCAATGCAACAAACATCAAAAGAGTTCATACCACCAGTGAGGACAAATTCAAGAAAGAAATGGATGACAGATGACATTTTGCAGCTAATGGATACAAGAAGAAAAAATACAGAAAATAAAGATGAGTATAAGAGATTAAATAAAGAAATTGTAGTAAAATGCAATGAAGCAAATGAAGCATGACTAAAAGAGAGATGTAAAGAGATTGAAATGCAACAAAAAGGAGATGCTAAAGCTATATACAAACAAATTGAGGAATTAACAGGAAGAAAAACGAAATCAAAAACTGGGTGTCTAAGATCAAAGGAAGGAGAACTGTTGATTGATCAAGAAACATCAGGAAACGATGTACAGAATACATTAAAGATCTTTATAATGATGAACGAACGGAAGTAAATATTAAGGGTAATGGAGAAGGACCAGAAATACTCAGAGAAGAAGTGGAAGACGCCTTGCGCAATATGAAAGCAGGGAAAGCTCCTTTACCAGATAATATAACTAAACTTAAGATTGAAGCCATGGGTGATTTTGGAATAGAAATAATAACAAAAATATTGAATGATATCTACAATTGAATGCGATGCTCATCGCACAATATGCCTTATGAGCCATATGACTAAGATATTACTAAGAATCATCATGCGAAGAGTGCGAAACAAAATCAGTCCAGAAATTAGCGATGAACAGTGTGGTTTTGTTAGAGATAAAGGAACAAACAATGCCATTTATATCATAAGATCTTCAGTAGAAAGAGCCATAGAGGTGAAAACAGATCTATACCTATGTTTCATAGATTACACCAAGGCATTTGACAAAGTAAAGCACCAAGAAATAATCAAAATTTTAGAAAGCATAAACGTAGACAGCAAAGATCTAAGAATAATAAAGAACATGTACTGGCAACAAACAGCGGCCATACAAACTGGAAACCAATTGGGAATGTTTCAACAAATAAAATAGGGTGTTAGACAAGTTTGTGTGCTGTCACCAGATTTGTTTAATATTTATAGTGAGATTATTTTAAGATCCATAAGGGGCATGCCTGGAATAACAATTGGAGGTCATAATCTTAATCGCTAAGAGTGAAAGGAATTACGAGAAATGTTGGACATTATAGTGAAAGAAAGCAAAAATAAAGGACTCAGCCTTAATAGCAAAAAGACAGAGGTAATGGTAACAACAAAGAAAAAGACATCACCTCAGTGCAAAATAAACACAAGTGGAACAATATTAAAACAGGTAAATGAATTTAAATATTTGGGAACTTTGTTAACCTCAGACGGAAGATGTACAAAAGAGGTGAGATGCAGAATGGCTCAGGCAAAAGCAGCATTCCAAAAATGAGGAAGATACTATGCAATCCATTTTTGACAATAGAAACAAGAAAAAGAGTTCTTAAATGTTACGTAGGGCCAGTCTTAACATATGGATGCGAATCATGGACAATAGGACAACAGACAAGAAAATCACTGGAGTCTGTAGAAATGTGGTTTTACAGAAGAATGTTGAGAGTGCAATGGACAGCTAAGAAGATTAATGAAGATGTTCTGAGAGAGGTCAAAGCAAAAAGAGAGCTAATTTCCAATATTAGGAAGAAAAAAATCATCATTTTTGGCCATGTAATGAGAAGAGAACAACTGGAATATATTGTAACAACTGGAAAAATTGAGGGACGAAGAGATAGAGGGAAGCAAAGAGACAAAAGAACAGACAGCTTAAGAGAATGGCTTGGCAGAAGGTCAACAACAGAAATGATAAATAGCTGCCGGGATCGAAAGTTGTGGAGAGACACGATCACCTACGCCAGCATGCCCGGTACTTGATGATGATGATGATGACCATCCACCACCACCATCAACACTATTATTCTCACCACCATTACAACTACCACCACCACCATTACCACCACCACCACTACCACCATCACCATTCATTTTCACTTTCAGTATCCACCACCATCATCATAATTATCCATGATCACTACCATAGTTACCCACCACAAATATGATTACCTACTTCTGCTTCCTCTAGCGATGGCCCTACAATTTTTCATCAACTTTAACTATTCTTAAAAGCAAAAATATTCATCGTCATCATCATCACCATCATCATCATCATCATCATCATCAGCATCATCAAGTACCTGCCTGCTGGCGTAGGTGATCGTGTCTCTCTACAACTTTCGATCACGACAGTTATTTATAAAGATATTAACTGAGCGTAAGTGCGTCTTGTCTACAACAAACTGTGACATCAGTGCTTGTTGATCAAACATCAAAATCAGCACATTATATTTGATATAGCAGGTTTGCTCTTCCATTTGAAACTTATTTTTTCACTGAAATAGAATGGTTAGCATGTTTCTAAGACAACTGCTGGGTGGTTGAGTAGGATCTCTATTAGTACTGGTTCACCGTTTCTGTCGCAAGTAGTTATCAACTAGTCTTTGATCTCTTTCATCATATTCTTGTTAAGGCGTTTTGAGCTTCAAAGTGGGAGTTAGTGTTAAAGAACCGACCAACTTGTATCCAAAGTACAAATATTGGATGAACCAATCATGGCTAGGGAAGAGATGCTAGAGGCACTAGCTACACGCTAATTGGAAGATGCGGCTGCTTTTGATGAGTCCTTGACCTTATGTCAATCAGGCTGTTGAGGGTTAACATTGAAAGCGCAACAAATGAAACAAGAAACCCACATTTAAAGACAGCTTGCGGTTTATATGTAACCGTTACGGTATTGGAGTCCTCACTGGACTTATTTCTTGTTTTCTGCCAGAGAAGATTGTAAATGAGTTAGCTCTGAAAGTAGTGAAGTAGACTCTTCGTATCAATCAATAAATCAATTAGTCAACCAACCAACTAACCAACTAATCAATCAGTCATGCTTGATTCTCAATTCATGTTTCCAAAAAGTAAAATGACTGGGTCTCGTCAGTTGATAGAAAATTGTTGTTTCTTTTCGCCGATGGGTATTGATAGATAACAATCTGTCATCTGTCTCGGTCAGAGTGGGTTTGGAGTGGATTAAACGGAGAATAAGGAGCCGCAGTAGCTCTGTGGTTATTGAATTGGACTAATTAAGATGAGAGGCTATTTACAAGGCTGGCCAGAAAGAAGAGCAATTGTTGAGAGAATATAGACAGCAAGCGACAATTTATCAAACAATAACAACAAATAATGGGTATATATCTAGAACTTTATTGAAAGTGGGATGTCAGTTATGCATGGCACATCTCATTGACAACAGAGGCAGCTTCCACTGCATGAATGACCTTGTCTACAGGGTTGTTGTTGCATAGATTGACGAGGGCGTAGAACTTTCTGAGAGCAAAGTCGTTGGTTGTGATGTCCAGGCCTGGACAGAAAGCCAGGAGGGTATCTACGGCAGTCTCATAGCAATCCCAATCCTCAATTCCGTTGTGGTCCTTCAATGTGAGGTCATACACGGTGTCCTCGGGTAGACCACTGCAGATGTGGTAGATACATGAAGAGAAAAATAAGAGGATAATTGGACTAATAGATGAATATGCACGTTTTATTTATGTATTATATTAACTGGTGTGGGAGAAAATTCATCCCTGCATCTTGATGATCTTATGTTTTTCATCAGTTTATATTTTTTAATACCTATATATTCCCTTCTTTATATAACATTTCTTGTTGCTCTCTGCATCAGTTTACGTAAATTATCATGTCATAAACTATTAAAAGCGTTCATTAATTTTGAAAGATAAATGTTTATGCCCTTCTGGTAAACATTCCTTGACGTATAAATAACAATTTTCATCAGTAGGCATTTCATCACATTATTCATGGAGTTCTCAATATTCTCTTCTTTAACCTGTCTTTAGTTACATACTTTTAAAGCAGCCAGTGGTATGTATACCTTGCTGCATTTTGCATTTTGGAGCAATATTATAATTTCTTTATTATGCGAGATACGTGGTCATATTTCGCAGAATACCACTGGACTGGCCCAACCATTTATATGACCGCTATGCTCCACCAAATTATCATTAATCTAGTAGTCATGCTCCTTGCATGGCGATCTTGTCTGGATCGCTTATATGAACGTGACCTATCCATCCACTGCTTATTATCACTCTATGCATCTCCTCTCATCTTCATTTTACAAAAATCTAATCCAAATATCTTGTTTGCCTAGGTTATACTAACTTACATCAATATATGAAAATAGCCTATATAACAATATTGGTATTGATGCATCTTTCATGAGATCTGCCGTTGCCCACATTTCATAGTCATATTTTGTTATGGAAAACAGAAAGGTTATAATAAAGGTCTTTAACAATGTTGTTGCTGTATCAGTTTCTTGCAATACGTCGAGCAGTTGTTTTAATTTATTCATATCTATGTCTAACCTTCTTTTGATATCATGGCTAGTTTCCCATTATTAGTTATCATTGAGCAAATATATTCAAAACTGTCTACTCTTCGCAATATTTCTCCACTAACACAGATAGCATCGCCATAGGTCATATGCCAAAAGAAATTGATGAGCACAATGAACAAATGCAGAGAATGCAAATGACAAATAAAATATCTGGTAATAGAAAGATCATTCGCAATAATTAAACACGCGTCAAGTAGTTATTTAATGCTAACATGAATAGTAGAAGACACATGATGATGTCAGGGCCACGAGGTGATATTTTTATTAGGAAATCCTATTTATAAAGCAGCGCCGTCACACCACTGAATACAGCAAATACATGTTTTCTTTGTTTTACGAGGGATACACACCTTATTTTCACTCCATCTTCATATATATCGATCCACTGCTACTGCATTTATCTAACTCCCTAATAGCACAGCATGTCAAACAGAAAAAAGGAATTGTTAAAGTTTGTATTAAACCGCCTACAATAACTGAAGCCTTTACTGCAATGAGAGATCAGGTTACCTGTACACAGTGCGGGCGATATCCCAGATCAGTTTGTGGGTTTGTGTCATGGTTTCCTGAACACGTGACAGTCTCAGCTCCAACTCTCTTCTCCTCTGGGAGTTCATCTCTGCTGCAGCGATCCTATTCTTCAGAGTCTGGATCACTACCATCTCGCTGGGGATGCTGTCTGTTATTGGGACATGACTTGGCCTCAGGGTGAATTTATTTCGGATGTTATTTACCTGAAAGTGAAATTGTTTAAATAACACTATCTATATATTCTAAATTTGTTTGTTTTAATGATTTCATCATTGATAACAAGTAATAGTTGAGGAACTTGAGAAAACACTTAATTGGTGACAAAAGAGAAACGTTTATAAGGTTCTGTAAAAACTAATGAAACTAAACACTTAGAAAAGTTTCAACAAAATTAAACGATACAAGTACTAATGAAAGTTATATATATAACTCATTATGATACACACGGATGCAAACATTTAAGAAAGTTATTCACAGTTAACGGTGACGCAAACACATTCAACAATAGAAAGTGTGTTATTATTAGCACACCGATATTAACTTCCGATTGATATCAATGTTTTGGAATTCAAAATGCTAGATTCTGTCGACATGTGCTGCTTTCACTCTAAGTTAAAGTTTTCTGCATTTTGAAAGAACATCAGTTGCATATCTGCAGACGGTGTACGCAACTGCTACTGTGAATATTGAACTTTCTCAACAGCCCAACGTTAGGGAGCTGGCATAACGGTCAAGTGAACATGGGTTCACTTATAGCATGACGCTCCCTCGTCAACCCAACCAGCTGAAAACTAACGGATGGATATCTTACACAAAGTTTTTGCAAACTAACGGATGGATATCTTACACAAAGTTTTTGAAAACTAATGACAGCTTGTACGGAGCACTAGCCCCCTCACCTACAAACGCCATGGCCTATCTAAAATGGTGAGTTTTAGTTATCACTTGTTGCAAGAGTCAATGTTACGCATTGTATGGATCATTACTTTACACTGTCATGTGTTTTGGCGTCTCATTTTGTTGTATGTATTATATCTTCTTTGTGTACAGAGAAGGTTTATTTGTTTAAGTGTTTCAAAGTTGTGTTTACTGATATATAAAAAAGACCCAAACACTAACAGTATCTACATGACGTTTCTCCACAAGAAGCAGAAGAAAACAAAATACCAAGGTGCTTTATGTAGTCACGATAACTCACCTGTTTATTTTCTCCGATGAATTCGTCCACTGTCAGTACGTCAATAGATAAGTTGCCATATTGCATGACGTGACTTTTTTTTGTTTCCTTCTTGACCTTCTTGTACTGAGCTTCCAAGGTCTCGGTGTGAAGATCACTTTCGTCAGAATTCTCCATCCATTTGACACTACACAGATCGCAAAGAATACTTTATCATATAAACGCATAGACATAACCATATAATTAGCTGAAAATCTTACTGGATCGTACTATACATTAGTATTATATTTCGTTTATGCAATTTACAGTCATATGTGATGCTGTCAATATTACTATCGTTTCACTATTACTATCCATTGTATATGAACTCACCATTTATCATTTAAGGTTTCATCTCACAAGAAGATTTTAAAAAGTGTATAACCAGCGAAGTCTTCAGCCTTATAGAAACGGTGAGCGCTAATTAGATGACTTGCTATCAAGTCAACAATCCACAGCTAAGACTTCATATCTCCTCCAAACTTGGCCATCTGGTAAAAGTCCTTCAGAATAGCCTGAGTAAATATGGGCTTAGCGCTATAGTTCCTGCACAGATGAAGTCTCTTGATATAGAAGACCTAGTACTGCAGTACCTTTTATTATGTCCACGGAGTGGTGGAGTCGCTTGACATAGAAGACATAGCACAGCAGTACCTCTTGGGAAGACAAATCCAACTTCTCTAGCAGAAACTGGGAAATTAAGAAATCCCAGTCAGCTTACCGTGTCACCTTTCCGGAATGATGAGGGAACGCGACACTGTGTCATTGAAGTTAGTATTATCATTACCAGCCTTAAAGTAGCAACTCACATCCCACACATTCCCACATCTTACAGTAACAACACACATCCAATACATCCCCCACCTTACATTAACAACACACATCCCATACACACCCCCCCCCCCAACTTACAATAACAACAAACATCCCATACATCCCTCCACCTTACAGTAACAACACACATCCAATACATGCCCCCACATTACAGTAACAACACACATCCCATACATCCCTCCACCTTACAGTAACAACACACATCCAATACATCCCTCCACCTTACAGTAACAACACACATCCCATGCATCCCTCCACCCTCCACCTTACAGTAACAACTCGCATCCAATACATCCCTCCACCTTACAGTAACAACACACATCCAATACATCCTCCACCTTACAGTAACAACTCGCATCCAATACATCCCTCCACCTTACAGTAACAACACACATCCCATACATCCCTCCACCTTACAGTAACAACTCGCATCCAATACATCCCTCCACCTTACAGTAACAACACACATCCAATACATCCCTCCACCTTACAGTAACAACTCGCATCCAATACATCCCTCCATCTTACAGTAACAACACACATCCCATACATCCCTTCACCTTACAGTAACAACTCGCATTAAAATACATCCTCCACCTTACAGTAACAACTCGCATCCAATACATCCCTCCACCTTACAGCAACAACTCGCATCCAATACATCCCCCCACCTTACAGTAACAACACACATCCAATACATCCCTCCACCTTACAGTAACAACACACATCCAATACATCCCTCCACCTTACAGCAACAACTCGCATCCAATACATCCCCCCACCTTACAGTAACAACACACATCCAATACATCCCTCCACCTTACAGTAACAACACACATCCAATACATCCCTCCACCTTACAGTAACAACACACATCCCATACATCCCTCCACCTTACAGTAACAACAGACATACAATACATCCCTCCACATTACAGTAACAACACACATCCCATACATCCCTCCACCTTACAGTAACAACACACATCCAATACATCCCCCCACATTACAGTAACAACACACATCCCATACATCCCTCCACCTTACAGTAACAACACACATCCAATACATCCCCCACCTTACAGTAACAACACACATCCAATACATCCCTCCACCTTACAGTAACAACACACATCCAATACATCCCCCACCATACAGTAACAACACACATCACATAAATCCCCCCACCTTACAGTAACAACACACATCCAATACATCCCCCACCTTACAGTAACAACACACATCCAATACATCCCCCGCTTTACAGTAACAATACAGATCCAATACATCCCCCCACCTACCAGTAACAACACACATCCACTACATCCCCCCACCTTACAGTAACAACACACATCCAATACATCCCTCCACCTTACAGTAACAACGCACATCCCATAAATCCCTCCACCTTACAGTAACAACATATATCCCATACATCCCCCCACCTTACAGTAACAACACACATCATATACATCCCTCCACCTTACAGTAACAACACACATCATATACATCTCTCTACCTTACAGTAACAACACACATCCAATACATCCCTCCACCTTACAGTAACAACATATATCCCATACATCCCTCCACCTTACAGTAACAACACACATCCCATAAATCCCCCCCCTTACAGTAACAACACACATCCCATAAATCCCCCCACCTTACAGTAACAACACACATCCAATACATCCCTCCACCTTACAGTAACAACACACATCCAATACATCCCCCCACCTTACAGTAACAACACACATTCAATACATCCCCCCACCTTACAGTAACAACACACATCCGATACATCCCCCCCACCTTACAGTAACAACACACATCCAATATATCCCCCCACCTTACAGTAACAAGACGCATCCCATACATCCCCCCACCTTAAAGTAACAACACACATCTCATACATCCCCCACCTTACAGTAACATCACACATCCCATACATCCCCCCCACCTTACAGTAATAACACACATCTCATACAGCCCCCCCACCTTACAGTAACAACACACATCCAATTCATCCCCCCACATTACAGTAACAACACACACCCGTCATCTTCCTCCACTTTAAAGTAACAACACACATTCCCCACCTCATCCTAAAACAAAACGAACCCAATATAGGTATAACTAGAACAAGTATTTCCGACGGGAAAAAACTATGAAGAATCGGTTGGTCAGAAATGAAAAAAAAAATCCAGTTCTTTTTGTAACTGATTGGTAGGTAGTGTAACAAGTGACTGACAATAGTTATTTATGGCTAAGAATTGAAAAGGAAATTCTAACCGAAATTATCACAAAAATTAAACTAAAAAGACGTTAACAATCATCATAAACAAGTACGCGGCCTGCTGGCGTAGGTGACATGTCTCTCCACAACTTTCGATCTGGGCAGCTATTTATCATTTCTGTTGTTGACCTACTGCCAAAACATTCTCTTAAGCTATCTCTGGAATCTTTTCTCTTTGCTTCCCTCTATCTCTTCATCCCTCAATTTTCCCAGTTGTTACAATATATTCCAATTGTTCTCTTCTCATTACAAGGTCAACAAATGATGATTGTTTCTTCCTGATATTGGAAATTAACTCTCTTTTTGCTTTGGCCTCTTTCAGAACGTTTTCATTAATTACTCTTCTTAGTTGTTAACAATACTTGCTTTAAAAGGTTAAAACAAATGAATTAGTCCTAGTTCCTAATTTACCACAAACATGTTTTCCGATGAGTGACAAACAACACAAGTGGAAAATGATAAATTGCTGTGAAGCACAAGGGAAAGTATCAAAGTAACAAAAAGGGGAACTGAGTGGTCTAGAGGTAAGACGTTTGTCTCTGTACAATATGGTCCCGGGTTTTATCATCGCCACAGGCGGTGGCAATTTGTAAAAAATCGAATCCTTGGTTTCTTCGTGGTTGTACTCTTTCGTGGTCTCTGGGTAGCGAGATCTGATGTCTAACCATCTCTCTGGGTAGCGAGATCTGATGTCTAACCATCTCTCTGGGTAGCGACATATGATGTCTAACCATCTCTCCGGGTAGCGAGATCTGATGTCAAACCATCTCTCTGGGTAGCGAGATATGATGTCTAACCATCTCTCTGGGTAGCGAGATCTGATGTCTAACCATCTCTCTAGGTAACGAGATATGATGTCTAACCATCTCTCTGGGTAACGAGATATGATGTCTAACCATCTCTCTGGGTAGCGAGATCTGATGTCAAACCATCTCTCTGGGTAGCGAGATATGATGTCTAACCATCTCTCTGGGTAGCGAGATATAATGTCTAACCATCTCTCTGGGTAGCGAGATCTGATGTCTAACCATCTCTCTGGGTAGCGAGATATGATGTCTAACCATCTCTCTGGGTAGCGAGATATAATGTCTAACCATCTCTCTGGGTAGCGAGATCTGATGTCTAACCATCTTTCTGGGTAGTGAGATCTGATGTCTAACCATCTCTCTGGGTAGCGAGATCTGATGTCTAACCATCTCTCTGGGTAGCGAGATCTAATGTCTAACCACCTATCTGGGTAGCGAGATCTGATGTCTAACCATCTCTCTGGGTAGCGAGATCTGATGTCTAACCATCTCTCTGGGTTGCAAGGTCTGATGTCTAACCATCTCTCTGGGTAGCGAGATCTAATGTCTAACCATCTCTCTGGGTTACGAGATCTGATGTCTAACCATCTCTATGGGTAGTGAGATCTGATGTCTAACCATCTCTCTGGGTAGCGAGATCTGATGTCTAACCATCTCTCTGGGTAGCGAGATCTGATGTCTAACCATCTCTCTGGGTAGCGAGATCTAATGCTTAACCATCTCTCTGGGTAGCGAGATCTGATATCTAACCATCTCTCTGGGTAGCGAGATCTGCATGTCTAACCATCTCTATGGGTAGCGAGATCTGATGTCTAACCATCTCTCTGGGTAGCGAGATCTGATGTCTAACCATCTGTGAAAGCGGCAACAATAGAAAGTCCCGTGTGCACTCGCACGTTAAAGAACCCTTGGCAGTTAAAAATCGAAAAGTGAAGGCCAACAATAGTCGCTGTTCAAAAATGTGAAAAGAAGTCTACTCATCCATATCGAACACGAATGTGTGGAGTCGAAAGGTTCAGATATCGCGATTTTGTTGTAAATTAGCGGCATAATACATCAACGCGCGTTTAAAGGGTCAAGGCTAAGAAGAAGAAAAAAGAAATCAACAAATATTGAACCCTTCAAGAAATGCACACGATCCGTCAATATGTTTTGTTGTTGTGATGCTAGAGAAGCATGACTGATGATACTGGTGAAATATAGCTTTTCTTTGAGACAAATAATTGAAATTTGCAAATATACCTGTAGGTGTCCCCCAGATATGTTTGTCGCTTGTCGTCCCAGTAGCAGCCGTAGCTGGACTGTGTTGGGTTGGCGGCAGTTGTAACGTAGATGTTGATATTATCAGGCAGCAGTTTGTCGAAGATGGAACCTGACTCGCAAGCCTCGACATAGAACACAAGCTTGGCAAACTTCTTCTTTTTATGCATACTCTTCAAGGCCTCGTTCAGAGCTCTGGCTTTGAGATATGGTGGTTCTGGCATTCCGAGAATTCCTGGACCTCCATGATCAGCGAAATTGACGAAGACATAATCGTCTGGGCCTGAATCGATCACTTTCCCATTACGACCAAGAAGATTGCGAACACCTTCCTAATGAAACAGTTGCAAATATTAATGTAGACTACATTTGGTAAAATTATCTTTAAGCCTTTTTTGGTTTTGCCAAGCAGTAAATGAGAGTGGGCATAATTTATTTAATTTGCTTGTAATCGTAAACATCACATTTCTCTTACATTATTAAAATGATTGATTAAAATAGATTAATTTCATTGCAAATACAAATATATTTTTTTAAACGCTCAATTATGAGTACATTAAAATACTCTTTGAATCTATGTTAGTTTCACCTTTGCTGTTGATTATAGTGAATAACACACAAGGACTACATATCATAAACACATCGAGTATTAATTCACATAACAAAGTAAAACATATGTCATTGTTTGGTCCAATGAATGGTCCAATAAATGTTTGGATGTAAATCCATCAAAGGAGAAAGAGAGACAAGAAAGTAGCAATGAAGCAAATCAGGAAAAAGACAATGAATGAAACGTCGAAAATATTGTCTAAATATACTTTGAACGATTAGACTAATTATAGAATTATAAACCTAAGGGAGAATATACAGGATATAAATAGGTTCTCATAATATATATATATATATAGATTGGAATATCGTTAAACACTATGATAGATAAATGGATATATTTAATTGAATATCATGGAAACAGGAATTAAGATTTATTTTTGGAGGCGCTCTAGTAGAGAAAGGATTGTAGAAGTTTGTGTTAAATAGAAGTGTGTAGAAGTTAAATAGTCCAACACAGACATTTGAATTTAAGCAAGCGTAGAGTTAAGAATATCAGTGGAAATAGTCAGTCACTTTGTATATCTTGGATGCTGCATAGATCAAGAAGAAAACACAACGGAAAAAATTTAGAATCAGAAAAGCAAAGGCAGTAACCTTGGTAAAACATAGAAAAAATACATTCACTAATCATTTATTCATTTTCCTCTCAGGCCTGGAGACGGTGTATAAGGGCGGGGGTCATAGTTCTCAACGATTGACGATTTGCTGCTAATTCTTGTAGGTCTTCTTTGTTTCTTAGTCCCATAGTTGTGTCTTTCGTAGTAATTGTTCTGTGTAGTCATGTTCTTGGTCTGTCTTGTTTTCTTTTACCAGATGTGTTCAACGTGAATACCGATTGGGGAAGTATTTTTCCTTACATTCTCCTCACATTTCCGTTGCATTTCCAAAGCCTTCTTCTTATAAAGCTCGACATGTATTCTTGTTTAGAATCGTCTCTTATCAGAGTTGAACAATCTAAGCTTTTTTTCTTGTTACTGAGTAATAAGTAATCAAACTTATTAATAGCAAAAACAAATCTCAGGATTTTGAAATTAAATATATTATATACACCATTACTTGAGGAGCCGCGATAGCTCAGTGGTTAGTGAACTGGAATACAAAGGACAAGGGGTAGGGTTCGATCCCAACCGACGGCTTCCGTGTTCACCCAGCCTTAAATGGGAACCGGATTTTTTTCTGGGAAAGTAAACAGCACGGGCGTAATACCGACCACATTACCCAAAAAATCATGTGCTGAAGGTCTGTAAAATTTATGGTCACTAACACTATCTTGCCTATACGCCACTTGGCGTGACGGGGCTCTTTACTTTAATTTTACTTACACTATTACTTATCATTGCGAGAACTGGACACCAATATAAGAAATATAAAATAAATTAGAAACGTTTTGCAACAAATACCTCAGGAAAATACCTCGTATTCCATGGAATGAATTCAAGACTAGTGCAAAAATAAGAAGAATGAAAATGTTTATAATCTATAATCATCGGAAGAAGGGGATCATATCTAGGTCATGCGATGAGAAGAGACAACAAAAGAATCTCAAAGAAAGCCATCAAATGGTAGCCAGGGAATAACAGAAACATCGGCCAACTGGAAAAACATAAAACTAAAACACTGAGGCGAGAAGCAGCAACAGCAGGCGTCAGCTCCCTAACAGACATTGAAAGATTTGCCCAGAACAGGGATATGAGACGAAATACATTGAGGGTCCTGTGTAAGGTCTGATACTTAATAGCAAAGATCGTCGAACATGGGGAGTCTTCAATTGCTGCCATATGTGCCGTCTTCGGCTCGAAAAGACAATAAATAGATTGAGCTACATTCGTTACATGGAAAACAGTCAACAACAGAACTGATACGATGCACTGTAGATAGAAGATTGTGGAGGGACATGATCGCCTACGCCAACCGGCAGGGTACATGATGATGATGACATTCGTTACAGGTTGTTCAATAAAAAGATAAAAACATATTTTTTTTTTGCAAATACAAGAGATTTATTTCTTGACTTAATAATAATAAATATCGATGAAGTTTTATATCATGGCAATATTGCAGTGACACTTCCAGATAGAGATTAGTCGACCACATTATATAAAAAACAACTCCAAACCTTGTCTCCTTGAAGCACAGCCAGGAAAGTCTTGGCAGTAACCTCTTTTCCTGTGTAGTCTTTGAGAACACCAGGGTAAACGTTCGGTCCGTCAGGTTTGTTGATAATGTTGCCTTTGTAAGGGTTCTCCTTGCTCTCAGCGATGTCGTCATACATCATCACCACGATCTGCTCGTCAGGGATTCCCGCTTTATGAATGATCTGGTAGGCGTGACAAATGTCGGCCTGATGTCTGTAGTTGTCATATCCAGCTGATCCGGCGATAAGCAATGCCCAGTTCTTTCTTGCATCTGCTCCAAGAAGGCATGCCACAGCCAACACAAGAACTACAACAACTTTCATTGTGGTAGTGTATCTATTAATTGCTGGTAGTGACTCTTTATTTCCGAACTAGAAAGTGACATAAATGCACAACCGGGCTTTTATTTTATAGTAGAGAAACCATATCACGTGTTACCTATCAATGATAACATGACTGTCACCCGCTCAGATAATCATATACTTTAATCACCTGAGCGAAAGAGATACACCATAGCAAACATAATTATATAGAATCACGTGCTGTTAGTGTGTGAACTTTGATATGTATTGTTATATCAGAACAGTAAAATTCACGTAAAACTGGCTATCACGATCTTTGAAAGCGATGACGCACATTACAAAAGTTGCATTGTTAATAGCATCAGCAACTTAAAATAAACACCAACTAGTTTTACATTTTTATTGCTGATTGTTATAATGTTGTTTGGTTTAATGATTTTATTGTAGTTTGTTGTAATGTTAATATTTGAGTTCTTATAAACATGGTAATGTTGCTCACATTAGGCACTATGCCGTTAATTATTCTTTGTTTGCTATCTCTCCCAAATAAACCACTCTGGAATAGCGCTTTTTGTTTGAGCATTTGGAAATGGGTGGGCGAATTTATAACTTGAGATGCTCCAATTCTGGGGTACGCGGGTACGAATCTCCGTATGATAAAAAAAAAAGCCTTTTTAAATAAGTGTGGAATAATAACTCAGATCCGAATATCGCTTGGCGACTGCACTGAACATGCAGCCTTTATTCTCCAGTTCTATATGTCCTCGAGGCTGCCTCAAGAAATGTGATAAACGTAAAGATATTTGTTTAAAATGTACTCGCTGAGGGAGATAGAGTTCCTTGTAACAGATCACAAGTTTTGCGAATATTGATTGTAGTGCTACTGTTTTACAACTTCCGTTTCCGGCCTGTGTTAAACGACATAACTGCACACAGAAGTCTTGTGTATAATGTTCTCCCAACGTTGAAATACATCAGAAGTGAAGAAAGGAAAAAAAAACATGCACTAAAAATAGATGAGAATCGTTTCATGTATGAGAAATGAAGCACATTCAAACAATGATAGTTGCAAATCAACCTGCACCATCAAAGCAAGAAACAGAGTGGAATGGCGATCCATGGTAGCCAACCTTCGTTGCGGAGACGGCACTCGATGATGATGATGATAGTTGAAGACATTTTATCCTCTTGTTATGCTTTTCATTATTTCCCTTTACCTTCGATGAGAGACATATTCTCTTGCTGTTTTGTTTGCTAGTGTTTATAACATTCTCTTTTCTGGTGGGTTCTCCTGTTGTTTTGTTTTATATTCTTTCTAATATTTTCACGTCTGCTGGTCGCGCCTAATGTTTCATTTTCCAGTGTTTTTCTTTTTAAAGTTCTTTCTTCTATTGACCTCGACTGCTGTTTTGTTTTGTTGTATTTTTTTTTTTTTTTTTTGGGGGGGGGGGGGGTCTTATTC
This sequence comes from Megaustenia siamemsis, assembly GCA_032433765.1. Taxonomy (NCBI): domain Eukaryota; kingdom Metazoa; phylum Mollusca; class Gastropoda; order Stylommatophora; family Ariophantidae; genus Megaustenia; species Megaustenia siamemsis. The sequence continues at coordinate 156,721,523 of JAVIAB010000092.1, forward strand.
ACCTGCTGTTTTATTTTCTAGTGTTTCTTATATGCTTTCGTCTGTTGAGCCAGCTTTCATATATGGATGCGAAATCCTGTACAATTGGACCAGAAAACTGTTAGAGGTTAGAGAAATATGGTTTTATAGAATGTAAAAGAAGTGTAATCAGGGCACAACAGTATTAAGGAATAGATGAATGCTTTTTCAATCCAATTTTTTTATGGTAGGTCCGTTGATCTCGTGTAATCGAAGCGTTTGTACGTGACTCGTTGCTTTACTGTCTTATCACGTGATAAAACATGATATCTCATGTCTCATTAAGTATTTAATAGTGGACCTTTTTCGTACCTTTTTTTAAAAAATCTAAAATCACTTCTTCATTTCCGTTCACATAACTCAGTCTATCTCCCTCACGCTTCTAACAGTTATAATTTCAATTGTAATTATTTTTTGTGATTGTTAATCAATTCGGAAATGCAAATAGAGTAGTAAGACATGTAAATCCGATACCAATTTAATTACAAAGTCATACTATAGGGTTAAAGGGTCAGGTTCGGCAGCTAGCGGTAAGAAAGGTTATATTGAGAACTCCGCCAGTCTTTTATCCATATATCCAAACACCCATCCATCCATACATCCATCCATCGATCCAGCCATCCATCCAAACACCCATCCATCCATTCATCCATCCATCAAACCACCCATCCATCCATCAAATCACCCATCCGCCCATACATCCATCCAACCACCTATCCATTCATCCATCCATCCATCCATCCATCCATCCAACCATCCATCCATCCACCCACCCATCCACCCACCCACCCAATTCCATCTATCTATCTATCTATCTATCTATCTATCTATCTATCTATCTATCTATCTATCTATCTATCTATCTATCTATCTATCTATCTATCTATCTATCTATCTATCTATCTATCTATCTATCTATCTATCTATCTATCTATCTATCTATCTATCTATCTATCTATCTATCTATCTATCTATCTATCTATCTATCTATCTATCTATCTATCTATCTATCTATCTATCTATCTATCTATCTATCTATCTATCTATCTATCTATCTATCTATCTATCTATCTATCTATCTATCTATCTATCTATCTATCTGTCTATCTGTCTATCTGTCTATCTGTCTATATGTCTATCTATATGTCGATCTGTCTGTCTATCTGTCTATCTATCTATCTATCTATCTATCTATCTATCTATCTATCTATCTATCTATCTATCTATCTATCTATCTATCTATCTATCTATCTATCTATCTATCTATCTATCTATCTATCTATCTATCTATCTATCTATCTATCTATCTATCTATCTATCTATCTATCTATCTATCTATCTATCTATCTATCTATCTATCTATCTATCTATCTATCTATCTATCTATCTATCTATCTATCTATCTATCTATCTATCTATCTATCTATCTATCTATCTATCTATCTATCTATCTATCTATCTATCTATCTATCTATCTATCTATCTATCTAATCTGTCTATCTGTCTATCTGTCTATCTGTCTATCTGTCTGTCTATCTATATGTCTATCTGTCTGTCTTTCTGTCGGTCTTTCTGTCTATCTATCTATCTATCTATCTATCTATCTATCTATCTATCTATCTATCTATCTATCTATCTATCTATCTATCTATCTATCTATCTATCTATCTATCTATCTATCTATCTATCTATCTATCTATCTATCTATCTATCTATCTATCTATCTATCTATCTATCTATCTATCTATCTATCTATCTATCTATCTATCTATCTATCTATCTATCTATCTATCTATCTATCTATCTATCTATCTATCTATCTATCTATCTATCTATCTATCTATCTATCTATCTATCTATCTATCTATCTATCTATCTATCTATCTGTCTGTCTGTCTGTCTGTCTGTCTGTCTATCTATCTGTCTGTCTGTCTGTCTGTCTATCTATGTGTCTATATGTCTATCGGTCTGTCTTTCTGTCTATCTATCTGTCTGTCTGTCTGTCTGTCTATCTATATATCTGCTCGCACGTATGTGAGTATATATGTGTGTGTATGTGCGTGCGTATGTATGTATGTATGTATGTATGTATGTATGTATGTATGTATGTATGTATGTATGTATGTATGTATGTATGTATGTATGTATGTATGTATGTATGTATGTATGTATGTGCGTGTGTGCGTATGTATGTATGTATGTATGTTTTTGTGTGTATGTATATAATACATATACATACACACGTATATACATGTATATATATATATATATATATATATATATATATATATATATACATATATACGTATATATGTTTGTTTGTTTTTATAGGAGTTGAAGTATGTTGGGCAGTTGTTAATTATCCTCCAAGAGGAGTGGGGGAATTAATGTTTTATCTGCTAATGTGTAATTTAAACTAGCACGGAGGTATGTTTCCCCCCAGATTTGAAATTATTATATTCGTGATTTTTCTCCCAGCCTGAGGTAATAATATAGACCAGCCCACAACCGGAATAATTTATTTGCATTAAATTATCCGCCGTACTTAGGACATTCCACTGTAGACACACACACACACACACATATATATATATATATATATATATATATATATATATATATATATACATTTATATTTCGATATATAAAATCTATTGTTGACCTTCTGCCAAACCATTCTCTTAAGCTGTCTGTTATATTTTCTGTTTGCTTCCCTCTATCTCTTCGTCCCTCAATTTTCCCAGTTGTTACAATATATTCCAGCTGTTCCCTTCTCATTACATGGCCAAAAAATGATCATTGTTTATTCCTAATATTGGACATTTGATCTCTTTTTGCTTTTGCTTCTTTCAGAACGTTTTCATTACTCTCTATTAAGGTCCATGGTATTCTCCAAAACGTTGCAATCACTACAGCCCACTTGAAAGAGTCTCTCTCTCTCTCTAGCCAGATCTCCCACATCTTCTGTTGTTATGTTCAAAGTCTTAGTGATGTCTTGAAACCACATTCTTCTTTGTCTGCCCCTGATGCGTCTTCTCTGAACCATACTTTCCATTATTGTTTTTTTTTCCAGCCTGCTGTGTCTTTTGACGTGGCCATAGTATTTTAATTTCCATGATTCACAAACGGATTTTGCTATCGGCAATTATGGGCAATGTTGCAGAAATACAAATAAATGGACAACAACTAAAAGCTATGAAAAAAATGGGCAAGAACTGCTAGAACTAGAGGCTGGGTGGTCTAGAGGTACGTAGTTGGCGTCTGGACAAGAAGGTCCCCGGCTCTGTTCCCACTACAGGTGGTGGACATTTCCTTTAAAATTTGAATTCACGGTTTCTACGTGGCTTTACTCTCCCTTTGACTCCAGGTCTATATACCATGTCAAGCCCCCCGAGATAACGGCTAAAACAAACGGGCATGTGTGCATTCTGAGCGCGTTAAAGAACAACTGTTACATTGCCAGTTGGAAATCGAAAAAGGTCTCTGCTCGGGCAAAATTTGTAGAAAAGATAAAATGCACCAAAATTCTCGACGACAGAAAAAAATAACAATATCTTTGAAGTTGGAGAATATCTGCCTGTATGGCGGGGGACACCTTCGCACATGGCTGAAAGTGTGAAAAATTGTAAAAAGATATATTCACGCAAAATTAAGTCCCTTGAGACTTTGCTAGGGCTAAAAGCTGGCGTTCGCAAACGAAAAAAAATAAAAACCACGCAACAGGTGCTTAGGACAAGACAAATTGTCAAAGATAAAGTCTCGAGACCTGAAATATCGGCTAAAATAGCTCAAACTACGGCATCCATTGCAAGGCTAAACCTATTTGAAAAGATACGAACATCACTATAGATTCTAAAATCAAGCTGGTGCGCACTTTGGTCAAACTATTTTCTATAAGCTTACAAGACATTGACTCATAAAATAGACCTACCTAAGAAAAAATACAAGCTATTGTATTATTTAAATCGTGTCCCGAAAGTTCGCAAAAGGATTGATTTATTGAGTTATTTACGGGTCATCATCATTGCACTCCGAACATGTCCATAGGTGCTCAGATCCACTCCTCAGCAATTCCCTCAAAGTCGCAAAAGGATGCAACAAGCAAGCGGAGTACATGATGATCGCTATTATGAAGAAAAGTTAACATGGAATGGTTTGGTCATGTTACCCAAATCATCTGGCCCGACAAAGACCATTTCTGCAAGGAACTGTGAAAGGAGGGGGGAGAGGCAGTCAAAAGAAGAGATGGGAAGATAACATCAAGAGACGGACAGAATTCATGGAGTTCAAAGAATGACTCAAAATATAGATTATTAAAAACGAAGTTGACGAAGTCTGCTAGTTGTGCCCCAACGACCTCCTGAGTTATAGAGAGAGAGAGAAAAGAGAAAGAGAGAGAGAGAGAGAGAGACAGAGAGAGAGAGAGAGAGAGAGACAGAGAGAGAGAGAGAGATCCATGATAGGTTGGCTAATTTACATCTGTAGCCCATGTCAGTAAATAACGTTAGCGGGAATTAATACGCAATCCTGTTTTGATTTAAAAGCGTTCTATTCAATCTGCCGCTGTTCTGAATGCGCAGCTATTATAGAGCATTTTGACACAGATTAGCTAGATGTTGGTTTATTTCTTTTGCTGTTAGCATCTCCTATAAATGTTTTCTGTTAACTCTGTCGAATGCATTTTCTTGCTTTACAAAAGTTACTTATACATTTGTATCGTACTATTTTGCCTTTTCTGCTAGTTGTTTAAGTTTTATAACTTGTCTTAATTTTCTTGTATGATTTTGACATACATGTTTTCCATGTACCTGAGTAGGGAGACACCTCTGTATTGGTTGCAATATCTCTTACTGCCATTTTTTCCACATTGGTAAACATTACTGCCTGTTTCTATTTTCTGGAACTCTCTATTGTTACATGCTGCGCTGTATATTCGGTGTAGCCATGTAACTCCGGTTTCCCATGCAGTTTCTGTTTTAGTGCGTGTTTTATTACATCCTTTATTTCTTCTTTTATAATGTTAGGTTCCGTGTTCTGCATTCTTGCATGTTACTTTACCTGGTGTTAGATTAAAAAAGGTCTTCAAAATATTATGTTCATATTTGTAACATTTCTGGTTTTTTTTATAGCTGTTATCCTTCTTTGCAGTGGCGGATTGTGAGTTAGAAACTTGTAGAGGCAGGAGGTGATGAGTGGTCGAATTACATGTGTAAAAAATACGTAGACTACTCATATACTTATTAGGCTATTTCTTGTACAGAAAATTCACTCGTCGATCTTTTTCTCTTTGCAGCGCCAACAAGATAGATTTTCTTTTCGTTTTACTTCTAAATAGCCCCTTGTTTTGATCGTACAACGTAGTTTTAAAGGTTCATGCTGCAAGATACTTCTTCCCTAACGTCATTTCGTCGTGAAAAGGAAATATCCAATAAAGAAACAACAATTTCATCTGGAATCATGTAACCTCCATTCTTTCATGAAAATCACATGCTGTTTGTTTCCTGTCGAACTTATAGATTGACTTTTGGCCCGATAATTTGTGACACATCTGTTACAGCTTATAACGATACCTACAATTGTTCCTTCAATTATCATCCTAAAATATCTTACTGATATATATATATATTGCGTTCGCCAGCTTTTTACCTCTGACGAAGTCCCTAGAGACTAGGAACTTAATTGTGCGTGTTAATCCGCTTTCCCTGGCAGCCGTGTGCACAGGGGACCCTCGCCGCACAGGCAGATTTCACTTTCTGAAATGCTATTTTGGCCTGAGCTATTCTGCTTTTTATTTCTGTAGTGCATCTCCCATCTGATGTTATCAATGTGCCCAAGTATTTGGAACGTTGCACTTGTTTCAGATTTGTCTTGTTTATCTTTATGCTGCATCTATCTATCTTTCGTTCGCCTGAAGTATTGTCTATATCTGCAATGTCGTTTCCTGTATAAATTTTACTGTCTTTTGTAATTCTTGCAGTGGCCCATATAGTTTTGTCTGTAGTGTTGTATCTATGGGCCAATGGATTTTCCTCAGTCTACTATATTCAGTGCAGTCTTGAAGTATGTGTTCAGCAGTCTGGGGTGCCTGTCCACATGTACAAGTAGTTGATGTGCCGATCTTGAATTTTGTATACATGTGACTATGGAGTCGATTGTGTCCTGTTCTTAGGCGTATAATGATAACTTGTTCATATCTATTCATATTATGAAAGGCATCCTGATTTGGGGCTTGTGGTCCTCTGATTGATTTGATTATCTGTTTCTTATGATGGTATGTAACTGGTGTATCTAGTTGTGTGCCTGTTGAACCTTCCTTTGCCAACTGATCTGCTTTCTCATTTCCTGGTATTCCACAGTGAGACGGGATCCACTGCAGGGCAACCCTGTGGTGCTTGCAGAGTTCAGTCAATAAGGTCTGTAGATGTGGTAATTTTCTGGATTGTAGTGCCTGGAGTACTGATCTTGCATCTGTCAAAAACACTACAGGCTGTGGGCTAAGATTACTGTTCAGCAGTTTTTCTATTGCCAACTTTATTGCTTGTATTTCCGCATCATAATTGTGACAATATTTCCCTGTTGCTATTGTATTCATATCCCTAGTGTTATTTGGGTACTCTATATATGCACCTGTTCCCCCATTCTTTACTGCATTCTGTGCTGATCCATCTGTGTACACACGAATCCATAGGTCTTGTGGGTATTCTTCATCCAGGAAACTGAGAGCTATTGTTTTTCGCTGTAGACTATTTTGTTCCTCTTTGTCAACTATTCCTTTCACTTCTGTCCGTATTTGAACTGATAACCCTGATTCATCTGTCCAGGGAGTCTGTTCTGGTATAGGCAGAAGGGGTTTAACAACTCTTGGCATGTCTGGTGTTTGTCTACTAATACGCTTGGCTTGGTGGATAAAGCTGCTTCTCTTAAGTCGTCCCAATGCAAGATTTTGGAATCTGTCCTTCATTGGATGTCTCGGCATGCATACAAATTTTTCTGCCTGTATCAGCACCTTTGTGTCTCTCCGTTCTCTCAGTGCTGGTATCCTCCACAATTTCTCCATCTCCAATATTGGTGTTGATTTCATTGCTCCTGTGATGACCCTAAGTGCCTGGTTTTGTACTTTATCCAGTTCTTGCAATGTGGTGTTTGATGCTGAGCACCATGCGGATGATCCATATTCTAAATGTGGGCGTATACACTGTTGGTAAACTTTACTGAGTATTTTCCCACTCGCACCCCATGTGGTTCCACACAACTTTCTTAGAATAGCCAATTTCCTCCTTGCTTTTTGGGTTGCCTTATTTATCTGCTGTTTCCAAGATAGTTTGTTATCAAATGTAACTCCGAGATATGTAGCTTGTATGTCTTCTTTCACAGGCTCATTGTTTATGTAGATGGCTTCTGCTTTTTGTTTTGGGGAGAGTGTGAAAAGTGTAGTACTGCATTTGTCTGTATTGATGCTGATACACCATCTATTTGTCCATGAATTCAGTGCATTCATAGCTCTTTGTAGCAATTTGGAGGTCACTGTTGCATACTCCTCTGTGCACCACATTACCAAGTCATCTGCATACATTGCCACTTTGATGCCATGTGGTAGTTCAGTAACTAGGTCATTGATGTAGATCAGAAAAAGTGTTGGAGATAGTACCCCTCCTTGTGGAACGCCCTGGCGCAATAAGACCTTCTTACTCTTAAGACCATCCAGTTGCACTCTGGCTCTCCTGTTATGCAGATATGCTTTAACCCATTTGTACATCCTGCCATTTACTCCATAATTTCTCAGTTTCTTCAAAAGCCCTTCCTTCCATACCTTATCAAATGCTTTCTTTAGGTCTATCCATGCTGCTAGTACCAGTTTCTTTTCTTGAAACGCATCTTCAATTTCCTGGGAAAGATAGGTTGCTTGATCTTCGGTAGAGTAACACTGTCTAAAGCCTGCTTGTTGTGGGACAAGGAGATTTTCACTTTCCAGGTACCACTGCAGTCTGAGATTGATTATACGTTCCATTGTTTTACACAAACAGCTTGTAAGGCTGATTGGTCTATAGCTGGATGTCATTGAACCATCTTTTCCTGGCTTTAGTAATGGTATCATAATTGCTTCTCTCCATGCCTGTGGCACTCTACCTGTGATCCAGCAAATGTTGTAGATCTGCAGTAGTTTTGCTTTAGCTGCAGTTCCCAAGTTCTTAATCATTTCATTGGACACTCCATCATTGCCTGGTGACTTTTTCATTTTTAATTTGGATATTGCCAGCTCTAGCTCTCTTTGTGTAATGGGTGTTTCCATTACTTCATGTGTGGTCTCTTCTTGTCTTGCATTTTGTTGTTTTAAACGGATCTCTTGTCGTTTTTCTAGGCTAATTTCAATATTATTGTCATTTGCAAAGGAGTCTGCAAAGTAATTTGCTGCTTGTTTACCTGTTAGAATGTTTCCATCCTTCTTCAGTGTAATTTTGGTGTTCCTTTCTGTACCCTCATCATTCAGCTGTTTTACAAGCTTCCACACTTTCTTGTGTCTCGTTCAAAATTCAAGGACTCTGTTTTCTCTTTCCAGCTTCTCCGTCTGGCTTGTAGTTTAGCCCGTTGAAATTTGGCTTTAGCATGCTGGTAGTTGTTGTGGTGTTCTTGGCAAGGGTTATTTTCTGCTTGCTTTCGAGATGTTTCCATGTCATTGTGCAGTTCTTCTAGTTCACTACTCCAGTATGGTTTGTAGTGTTTCCGTGCCCCTCTAGGTATTGTTTCACTGGCAGCTTGTATTATTAGTCTACTGAATTCATCAACTATTTTGTTGATGTCTCTATCTGTATTTATATCTTTAGTCAGTACACTGGTGTAGTGTTGATACATTTTCCAGTCTGCCTTTTTGTAATTCCATCTGGAGAGAGTGCTGCTCTCCCTGATGGCCTCATTTTGCACCACTAAAAAGACTGGTCGGTGGTCGCTGCCTCCAAGTTGTTTCCCAACAATTCGTGTGATATTCCAATCCAGGTCTGGTGAATGGAAAGCAAGGTCTGGTGTAGATGTGGTATGCCATGATCTGGAGTAGAATGTTGGTGGATCTGTTGCCTGGTTTAATAGTATAAGCCCATTGTCATCCTGCCAATTTTCAAGCTCTTCACCTCTCTTGTCCATATGTTCATATCCCCAGCTCTGTGAGTGGCTGTTAAAGTCTCCACATACAATTATTCTTTCTTTTAATGTAATTGTGTCTAGTGCTAGTGGGCGGTCACTCGGACAGTAATAGTTAAGTAGATGGAAGTCTGTATTTCCTGTCCTGAGGTGCAGTATTTGATATTCCGCCCCATCCATATACACTTCAATCTGACATGCATTAATGTTGTTCCTTACAAGAGTCAGTATTCCACCCTTTTGTCTATTTATTCTGTCAGATCGGTAGCACTGGTATCCCCTAATCTTCAAGGCTATGTCGTTGTTTAGATGGGTTTCCTGCAAGCAGCATATGCTTATTTGTTCTCCATGCAGGATATTTTCTAATTCTATCTTTTTACTGTACCCATCTCTTTTGCTGTTGATGCCTTCAGCATTCCAGTGCATTATTTTTAGTGGTCTTATTTTGGATTGGCCAGTAGCTCTATTCTCTCGCCCCCTGACTCCACAGAGCGGTTGAGAAGGACATCCAGTAATAGAGGTTGGGCCCTTTCGAGGCTTAGGGCCCGGCGCTGCACCTGCCTGAGTGCCCATCACAGGGCGAGTGCCATATCGATTTGCGGTTATAGACATACTTCCATATGCGTTGAGTGCGTGGCATCCTGATTGTTGTGCGCCTTTTGGCTGGTTGCCTCCGACTTCAGCACTTGAACTTGCTAGAGCAGACTGTGGTCTTGCTCGGTTGTAGGAAGGCCTGGCCAGTCTTAGTTTTCAGTCCCTGGTGACTGTTAAGCCCCATCCCCACGACAAGGAGCTGGCCTTGATGAAGTTTATGTTGCATGATGGTGATGATTGTTTCTTCGATATAACCATTACTTCTGTTTTCTTACTATTCAGACTGAGACCTTTCTTGTTGCTTTCTTTTACTATTATGTCTATCATTTCTTGTAGTTCATTCTCTGTCTCTGCTATTAAGACTGTGTCATCCGCATATCGCAAATTATTTATGTTGTGACCGTTGACTTAATTCCTTTTTTGTCTACTATTGATCTCATAATATATTCGCTGTAAAGTGAAAACAAATCCGGTGACAGAACACAGCCTTGTCTGACTCCTTGTTTTATATATTGGAATTGTCCTGTTTGCTTGTTAATTCGTATAGCTGCTGTTTGTTGCCAGTACATGTTTTTTATGATTCGCAGATCCTTGCCATCAATGTCTAATTTCTCCAGCATATTGATTATTTCCACATGCTTTACTTTGTCAAATGCTTTCGTGTAGTCTATAAAGCACATATATAGCTCTATTACTTTACCTCTATAGATCTTTCTATCAATGTTCTTAAGATGTTTATTGCATTATTGGTGCCCTTTCCTTCTACAAATCCACATTGTTCCTCACTTATTTCTGGTTTCTTTTTGTTCCTTACACGTCTCATGATGATTGTTAGTAATATTTTAGTCATATAGCTCATGAGACTAATAGTGCGATGGTCTTCACAATCAGTGGCGCCTGACTTCTTCGGTATGACGACAATGATAGATTTTAGTAGATCTTCGGGTATGTGTCCAGTGTTATATATGTCATTGAGTAATTTTGTTATGACTTGTACTCCCAGCTCTCCTAATGCTTATCTCTTCGATTGTTATATTGTCGGGACCTGGAGCTTTGCCTCTTTTCATGTGTTGAATTGCGTCCTCCACTTCATATTATTATATTTCCTTCATTTTCACACATCCTGAAACTTTGACTTTTTTTCTTCCTGTTAATTCATTTAACTGATTGTGCATAAATTTTGAGTCTTTCTTTTGTTGTTTTTCCATTTCTTCACATTTCTGTTTTAACCGTCGTTCCTTTGCTTCTCTGCATTTGTTCTGGATCTCTTGTGCAATATTTTGTATGTCCGTTCTTCTTTCTTATGTTTTCTTCTTTCGTCCATTAGTAATAATATTTCTTCTGTCATCCACTTCTTTTGTTGATTCTTATAGTCACTGGTATTACTTCTTTTGATGTTTGTTGAATCGATTGTTTGAGCCTTTCTCACTGCTCCTGGATGTCCTGTATTTTCTCAATAGCATTATATCTATTTTGTACTATCATGCTGTACTTATCACTCATCTGTTTATCTACTCTTAGCATATCTAGTTCTAATTTTCTATTTCTTGGTGATTTCTGTGCCTTCCTCAGTTTTATTCTTATCTTTCCAACTACTGGTACATGGCCACTATTGCAATCTGCTCCTGGCCTTGTTTTAACCAATGTTCGCCCATTCCTGAATCTTCTCTTTACCAGTATACAATTGTATACGTTAGGATAAAGAGAAAAAGTAAGCCATCTGATTAATGTTAATTAAAAAAAATTGTTTTCATGGCAACAATAAAACAATTTATGAAATGGCTAACTATAGTTCTCATACACAATGCAAGGTCGATTGATTGTATTGCGACTGACTAAAATAGGGTGGCTATTTGTACACTGATATTTAACTCATTAAGTTGCAATGTGAATGTCATGGTTTCTGGCGAAATATTAGAAAAATCGTGACCTACGTTGTCTCCTCTGAGTATTGGCTACTTCTTTGTCATTTCTGAGTTTGGTGATATCGTAGTTTCATTTTCCTGTTCTTATTGCTTTTATTACTTTGTAGAAGTTTTTTGTTACTGTCTTATAGTTCCTACTCATTATCTGACAGAAATCTGTTTATGCTTTTAATTTTGATTCCTTCATCAAGCTTTCTAGATTTTCGTTTCCTTCCGAGCTAGGATATATTTTACAAATAATTATTGTTTCTCTTTACTTCCAAAATTTTGAATAGTTTGGTGGGTTTTTTAAACTACTTCTCTGAATGTTTCATTTCATCAAGGAATGGCCTTCGTTTTTTTCTTTTTTTGTTTATCCTGCATACTGTTATTTCAATGTTGTTTAGAGCTATTTTGATTTGTCCCACTCTGCTTCTATTGTATTTAGTTCAGTGGAAGTTTCTCCAGTACCACCTTAGTTTTTCTTCGAAAGTCTTCCTGATTTAAAAATATTTTATTCGTACTTCTTTTATAGTTTGTTCGTCCTTGTTTTTGTGTTTTTTTTTTCGTGCATGTGTTTGTTCTCTTTGCTAATGGTTTTACGATGGTGATCATCACTCCTGTGTCGTCTGACACATCAGGGAACACACTCTACACACAGTGACGCTTTATTTGTTTCTATAAAAAGTATCGTGGTTCTGTGGTATAGTTCCCCGAGTGCGTGATTTTTTTTGTCTTTATCTCAATCTGTTTGAAGTATGAGACGGTGACGTACTTGTAACGTGGACTGCATAGTTCTAGCAACCTATTTCTGTTTTCTTTTCTTTTAGCCGTATTGTCGTCAAAGTTTCCATTGTATTATTTGTTTTCATTGTTTTAATATCTTGTATTAAAGTGACAAATCACTAATACAACTTTTTAAAAGTCAAACAAATTCGTTTCTTTCTTCATCTTCTTGTTAGCCTTCACCTGTTAAGTGTGTTTGAATGCGTTGTGTCGCTAGTTTATAGCAAAGGCTCGAAATCTGCGCATTTAGGCCCAACACATTCGTCTTCAGTTTCATAATTTCGTTTAATATATCGTAACATTCTTCCCTCTCTTTTTCATTATTATTGCATTATACATACGTTGTTTTTTTTTATATATATTCTTCTTTTAATGTGTTGGTACTTTTCTTACCTGTGTATGACTGAAGAATTTCATTAAACGAAGTTGAAGCACAAGAAAATGTAAGCTCAATAAAAGGAAACTCTTTATACAGAGCTTCGCAGCAGGAGGTGATCTGATCATCATAAGTAGCCACCGTCGATCAAGTGTTTCGGTCCGTTAGCTTCTTGACACTCTAGGGGAGGCGGGACCGCCTCGGTCTTGACTCCCAGCCGTCGACCTCATGCTGCATTGAACTCTAAGGCTTACAATATCCTGATCAACCCTAAAGTGACCCAGGCTGTGTTAGTATCATTTTATATCACGATGTGACCTCTTTTGATAAACATGTGTTTCTTTATCTAGCCCAAGTATTATTTACAATTTGTTTAATGCCGTCCATTAGTGCATCTTCTTAATCTAGTGTTTCCCACTAGCGAGCCTTGAATTATCACACATCCTGGTATCCCTCTTGTAACAGTCTGAGGACCTGCTCCCCCAATCCTTATAATAATAACAACAGTAACGTGACCTGTGACCCCCTTTTTAATAGGTTAATGAAACAACAAGTTGAACACATTGGTCGCGAATTTTCATAAAAAAAAGCATGACTAAATATACTCGAAAAGACATTCCAGAATATACGTGGCGGTCCCCTTGGGGTGCAATCAAGAGGTTGGGTGGTAACTGTGAGTCTAGTGGATTTCTGTGTGATTTCCTAACATGAAGATAGGGACCTTTATATATACTTGCTATTAATTAATTAGCCACAGTAAATAATAATGCTATACATTTATTTTTGTAATTAATCAAGTTGGGAAAGTCCCATAGCATAAAATAAAAATAAAAAAAAGTCAAAGGGATATCGGTTCCTTCACAACTAAAAACAAGTTTACATCTCATAGTTTTCATGCATTACCAAATAATTGTCAGGGTCCGCTTTATTCAGCGTCAGTCGCTCAGTGACAACATATTGGTTAGAGACAGAGTGAAGAGGGTTTGCTCCAGTCGATCCACTTGATAAATGAGTGGGTTTCTGGCTCACTGAGTTGGAGAAATGTAATGATTACAAGAATGAGCACTAGCCCTCACGTCAAAATTTTGTGACCTACAACAGTTAACATTCTTTATTCCCTTTCTTAACCCCTATTTTGTCCCTCTTTTACGCTATGAATATGTTTCTGGTCTACTTTTATAAAAGTATCTACTATATTATGTCATTAAGTACCCATTTTTAATGCCGAATCGACAAGTCAGTGCTAGATATAAACCGTGTATCTTTGGGTGCGCTTTCCAACCAATACACTACTCTAAAGCACATGATAAACAACAAAGAGAAAGTGAAAAGTCCCAAGTCTAATACATACATAATAGCAGTGATGAAAATTAAACAAAAAGGAAAAAGTGGTATGGTAACAGCTTTACGTAGGTGAGAAACAAAACAAAAGTGGAACGACGTTTTGGCGAAAAAGGCTTTCAACTTGAACAACAAACAACACAACACAAAAATATATAGGTATATACATCATCATCATCATCAAGTACCGGGCCTGCTGGCGTAGGTGATCATGTCTCTCACAAATTTCGATCTCCACAGTTTTTATCATTTCTTTTGTTGACCTTCTGCCAAGCCATTCTCTTAAGCTGTCTGGTATTTTTTCTCTGTGCTTTCCTCTATCTCTTCGTCCCTCAATTTCCCACTTGTTACAATATATTCCAGCTGTTCCCTTCTCATTACATGGCCAAAAAAATGATGATTGTTTCTTCCTAATTTTGGAAATTAGCTCTCTTCTTGCTTTGGCCTCTTTCAGAACGTTTTCATTACTCTTCTTAGCTGTCCATGGCATTCTCAACATTCTTCTGTAAAACCACATTTCTACAGACTCATGTGATTTCCTTGTCCTGTTGTCTTATTGTCCATGATTCACATCCATATGTTAAGACTGGCTCCACATACCATTTAAGAACTCATTTTTTTTGTTTCTATTGTCAAAAATGGATTGCATAGTATCTTCCTCATCTTTTTAAAAGCTGCTTTTGCCTGAGCCATTCTGCATCTCACCTATGTTGTATATCTTCCGTCTGAAGTTAACAAAGTTCCCAAATATTTAAATTCATTTACCTGTTTTAATATTGTTCAACTTGTCTTTATTTTGCACTGTGGTGATGTATTTTTCTTTTTTGTTACCATTACTTATTTCTTTTTGCTATTAAGTCCTTTATTTTGCTTTCTTTCACTATAATGTCTTACATTTCTTGTAACTCGTTTTCACTCTTAGCGATTAAGACTATTATCCGCATACCATAGATTATTTATACTATGACCTCCGATTGTTATTCCAGGCATGCCCCTTATGGATCTTAAAATAATCTGACTATAAATATTAAACAAATCTGGTGACAGCACACAACCTTGCCTCTTTCTTTTAGCCATGCTTCTTTTGCTTCACTGCATGTAATTACAATTTCTTTACTTAATCTCTTATACTCATATTTATTTTCTTTATCTCTTCTTCTTGTATCCATTAGCTGCAAAATTTCATCTGTTATCCATTTCTTTCTTGAATTTGTCCTCACTGGTGGTATGAACTCTTTTGTTGTTTGTTGCATTGATTCTTTAAGCATTTCCCACTGTTCATCAATGCTTTGTATCTTCTCTATTGCATTGTACCGGTTCTGAATTGTGATGTTATATTTGTCTTGCAACTTCTTGTCTGATATGAGTAAATCTAAATTTAACTTGAAGTTAACTGATGCTAGTTTTGTTGTTTTAATTTTACTCTAAGCTTTCCAACAACTGGTACATGATCACTATTGCAATCTGCCCCTGGTCTAGTTTTCACACACACCAGACTGTTTCTAAATCTATTGTTTTATCATTATGTTATCAATTTGATTGAGTGCATAGTCTCCTGGGTTTTTCCATGTCCACAGACGTCCTGGATGTTGCTTAATCCAGGTGTTTCCTATCATCATGTTGTATGTTCTTGCTCAGTTAATAAGTTTCTCACCTCTTTCATTCCTCTCGCCTAAGCATTATTTACCAACAACTTCCTAGACTTCCTTCTACTTTTCCCTTCCTACTTTTGCGTTGAGATCCCATAGAACTATTTTGTTTTCATGTGGTTTGCATTCACGAAGTGCCTTATTTAACTCGTTATAAAATTTATCAACTGTTTCCTCTAGACTGTCTGCTTTTGGCGCATAAACTTGTATGAGATTTATATCTATTGGCTTTCCATTCAATTTCACTAAAAGGACTCAGATATTGGGTAAGCCTGTCCATGTTCTTGCTTTTTCTGCATCCAAGATGATAACAACTCCTCTTAGGGATATACACAGAAATCTAACTACATAGTGATTCTTTTTCTCTTCTATGGTCAATGATCGGCAAAGCAGCAAATGGTTGGTACGAACTATCGGGTAACATCAAAGTTCCCCCACTTTTGTGGAATCTGTGTCCGTTCTTCGCAGGGTTCCCCGTGTCTGATTCTCACGATCAATCTGTTTCCACTATTATCCACCAGTCTCTCGAATTTTAGGCTTTCGAATTCTCCCCAGAGTCCAAATGTTTGTGAATCTCTTGTCAACAACACATGACACAGCCAGATACTTCGACTGCACGTTATCACTGTGTGTGTATCACTTCATTGTTGCATTTTCAGAACAAATCTTGATAATTGCTTTTGTTTGCAACAAGATCTTGAGAAATGTCCTCCCAGAGGTCGTGTGAAGGGAGATTAACCTCAGCATTTCCTGTCCTGCTTGACGAATTCGGACAGAAAAACTGAAAGTATACAAACAATCGTGTCGAATATTTGCTCTGTACTGGACAGATACGTTGTTTGTGCTGTACTGGTTGGATACGTTGTTTTTGTTGTAATGGGTGGGTACGTTGTTTGTTCTGTCCTGGACAGATACGTTGTTTGTGCTGTACTGGTTGGATACGTTGTTTTTGCTGTACTGGGTGGATACGTTGTTTGTGCTGTACTGGACAGATACGTTGTTTGTGCTGTACTGGTTGGATACGTTGTTTTTGCTGTACTGGGTGGATACGTTGTTTGTGCTGTACTGGACAGATACGTTGTTTGTGCTGTACTGGACGGATACGTTGTTTGTGTTGTACTGGGTGGGTACGTTGTTTGTGCTGTACTGGACAGATACGTTGTTTGTGCTGTACTGGACAGATACGTTGTTTGTGCTTTACTGGACAGATACGTTGTTTGTGCTGTACTGGACAGATACGTTGTTTGTGCTGTACTGGTTGGATACGTTGTTTGTGCTGTACTGGACAGATACGTTGTTTGTGCTGTACTGGTTGGATACGTTGTTTTTGCTGTACTGGGTGGATACGTTGTTTGTGCTGTACTGGACAAATACGTTGTTTGTGCTGTACTGGTTGGATACGTTGTTTGTGCTGTACTGGGTGGATACGTTGTTTGTGCTGTACTGGGTGGATACGTTGTTTGTGCTGTACTGGACGGATACGTTGTTTGTGCTGTACCGGGTGGGTACGTTGTTTGTGCTGTACTGGATAGTTGCATTGTTTAGAAACTATTCTAGCTATAGCAAAAATACTTCTGTTATTATCTTAGCTAGCTATCTCTTCTGATGTTACAATGCTTACTAGTGTTATCATTGCTACCTCATCTGGTATTACAATTTTTCCCAGCGTTATTTTAGCTGGCTTCCTCATCTGGTATTACAATGTTTTCCAGTGTTATTTTAGCTGGCTCTCTCATCTGGTATTACAAAGTTTCAAAGTGTTATTTTAGCTGGCTCCCTCATCTGGTATTACAACGTTTCTCAGTGTTATTTTAGCTGGCTCCCTCATCTGGTATTACAAAGTTTCCCAGTGTTATTTTAGCTGGCTCCCTCATCTGGTGTTACAAAGTTTCCCAGTGTTATTTTAGCTGGCTCCCTTATCTGGTATTTCAATGTTTCCAAGTGTTATTTTAGCTGGCTCCCTCTTTGGTATTATAATGTTTCCCCATGTTATTTTAGCTGGTTCCCTCTTTGGTATTACAAAGTTTCCCAGTGAATTTTAGCTGGTTCCCTCTTTGGTATTACAAAGTTTCCCAGTGTTATTTTAGCTGGCTCCCTCATCTGATTTTACACAGTTTCCCAGTGTTATTTTAGCCGGCTGCCTCATCTGTTATTACACAGTTTCCCATTGTTATTTTAGCTGGTTCCTCATCTGTTATTACACAGTTTCCCAGTGTTATTTTCGCTGGCTCCCTCATTTGGTATTACAAAGTTTCCCAGTGTTATTTTAACTGACTCCCTCATCTGGTATTTCAATGCTTTCAAATTCATGAAAGTTGTCAATGCAGTGAGATCCTGGATTTATAATTTGTCCGGTATTGGTTCTTTGAATTTCAGACCATGACTTTTGTCTTTGAAATATCGATATTGAATCAAACCTATTTACTGTATCTGTGCAAGTGTTGCTAGGGATAGGGCTGCGATATTGAATCAAACCTATTTACTGTATCTGTGTAAGTGTTGCTAGGGATAGGGCTGCGATATTATCAGCGTAATCTAATTATTACAGTTTTAAAAACATTGTCTGCCGTTTTCCTCCAGGAACCACGTCGATCGTCTGCCTAATTACCTAGTCTATTACAGTCAAATAGAGAATGGATGGTTGGCAGCAACTTTGTCGTACCCTCTTGTAAGTTTGATTGATTGGTCACTGTGATTAGCGGTTGTTTCATGTCAGATTGGTTTATGTAATGTGTATGATTTGTTTACTATCTTATTAAGATTCTATAAGCCCGGTTTTCTCCATAATCGATCTTTGTATCTGCTGCTATTAAAATGTCTTTAACAAAATGTGTTCTTTTCTCCTATTATTCTAAACATTACTTTACTATGTTTCTGACCGTCATGTTATGTTGCGTTATGCTAAGCTTGTCATCACTGTACTTCGGACTTCGGGTATATCCATAGGTGCCAGTATCGTCTCTTAAAAATACCGAAGCATTCGAGGAGAACCATTGAGCACGTGCACGAACTCAGTTCGGGAATATGATGGTGTTAGTGACCATAAATTTTACAGACCTTCGGCACTTGATTTTTGGGGTAATGTGGTCGGTATTACGCCCGTGCCGCTTTACTTTCCCAGAAAAAAAATCCGGTACCCATTTAAGGCTGGGTGAACCCGGAAGCCGTCGATTGGGATCGAACCCTACCACTTGTCCTTTATAGTCCAGTTCACTAACCACTTAGCTATCTCGGCTCCCCAACTAGTAGAGCCTGGCAGGAAATCACGTGCTAGCAGAGCTTGACATCACAACAAATGCAAGAAAACAAACTAGTATTCATTGGTAACGTTTTATTGAGCAACGACGTTAGTTTAATCATTTCTCCTGTTTAGTATCAATGTGGCTCCATTCGACTGCACATCTCACCACCCTATCTCTCTCCCTCTCTAATTTTAATTAAAATTTCATGAACATCCCTCTCTCTTCCTCTCTCTCTCTCTCTCTCTCTCTCCCTCTCATTTTAAATTAAAATTTCACGAGTTCATGCAATAATAAATTAAATATAAATTCATATTATACAAATAATATAACATTTGGAATCGTTTTATTTATGTGTAAAAAAAAAAAAGTAATGAACCCCCGTCACGCCAAGTGGCGTACAGGGAATATGGTGTTAGTGACCATAGATTTTACAGTCCTGCAACACATGATATTTTGGGGTAATGTGGTTGGTATTACGCCCGTGCCGCTTTACTTTCCAGAAAAAAGCCGGTACCCATTTAAGGCTGGGTGAACCTGGAAGCCGTCGGTTGGGATCTAACCATACCTCTTGTCCTTTATAGTCCAGTTCACTAACCAATGAGCTATCGTGGCTCCCCTTTATATGTGTGTGTGTGTGTGTGTGTGTGTGTATGTGTGTGTTTTGTAAGCATGAGAACTTTTTTTTAAAAACCATACTTAATAGTGAATCAAATTTACAATGTTTAAATTTGTCTTAGCTTTTTCTAAATTTTAGCTGTGCGCAACTCTTCAAATATTTGCTTAAAGGACTGTTTAGTCTAGAGGCAAGTCGCCGGTCTGTGAGTTTAAATCCTGACTGCATCAGGTGGGTTTTTTATTAATGATTTCTCGCTGCGGCAACCGCCCCTGGTCTCAGCAGCGAGACCCGGCTTGAAACGTCAATTACTCATGGACGGAAAAAATTATAAGTACCTCCGAATACGGAGTTAGCTGCCTGTTCGTCGAGGGACACCTTTGCACGAGGCTGCGAGGGAAAAAAAACGGAGTAAAGCGCAAAATTTAATTCGTAATCTGGATGAAACTTCGTTAGAAGTAAAATATGTTGAATGCAAATATATATATATATATATATATATATATATATATATATATATATATATATATATATATATATACTTCCGATATTTAGTGTTACTATAATTACGTCACACAGGTTTAAAGCATACATAATGCAACGAAAACAATGTACAAATCGTTTAAAATATATTTTAGTAAAGATATCTTTCAGAATTAGAATAATATAAATAATAACAGGTTGTATGTACATGAATCACTTTATATATTACTTCATCTTAAACCTGGCACAGCTCATTGACAACAGAGGCAGCTTCCACTGCACGAATGACCTTGTCTACAGGGTTGTTGTTGCATAGATTAACGAGGGCGTAGAACTTTCTGAGAGTGAAGTCGTTGGTTGTGATGTCCAGGCCTGGACAGAAAGCCAGGAGGGTGTCTACGGCAGTCTCATAGCAATCCCAATCCTCAATTCCGTTGTGGTCCTTCAATGTGAGGTCATACACGGTGTCCTCGGGTAGACCACTGCAGATGTGGTAGATACATGAAGAGAACAAAATAAGCGGATGGACTAATAGATGGATGAATAAAGAAGAACACATAGCTCACTGTTATATATGAATTGGTGTTTGAGAAAATGCATCTCCGCTACTCGTTGTTCTAAAGATCATGAGCTTCATTGTTAGCATTTTATTTCAGAGTGGAGAATTTGCTTCTGAGGTTGTTGTCAGTTCATTGTCCACAACGTTTCATACTGTTCGACCATTCTGTTCTAATCTATCAATGGAATTAGTTTAGTTGAATTGGAGGTATTCCGCTCCACCACGAGTCCCAACATTTCTCGAAGCTTGTGCAGACTGACAAACTATGCAAACCTGTTCCTGCAAGGTTTGACTGTAGATAAATATACTTTTCGCACTCAGCACTTTACATTTACCAGACCCCTTTTCCCCTTTTAGACTCACCAGCCTGTCAAAATAGACATCATTGTACCACCCATCTCCTCCTTTTCTCTTTGATAAATCACCGAATGGAGGAATGTTTAAAACATTATTCTGTAGTATTGTTTGTTTATATGACCGTCGAACACGTACAGTTGGATATGACAGTGTCTACAATAACACAGGTCATTCTTTTGATCATAAATGAAAGATACCTGTACACAGTGCGGGCGATATCCCATATCAGCTGGTGGGTTTGTGTCATGGTCTTCTGAACACGTGAGAGTCTGTGCTCCAACTCGCTTCTTCTCTGAGAGTTCATCTCTGCAACTTCGATCCTATCCTTCAGTGATTGAATCACCACCATCTCGCTCGGGATGGAGTCTGTTACTGGGGTGCGACTTGGTCTCCGTGTGAATTGATTTCCAATGACAGCGTTCTGAAAGTGACAATTTGGTTTTGTTTACAATAAAATAATAACAAAATCCCTTTTTGTAATTATAAATTATATTGCTACAAAGAAACATAAAAAAATTATATTTATATATATCATAAATATTGAGTAATTTTAATTTGAATTGTTGAAAATATTTTGTAAGGAAAACCACATGACCAATGGATCAAGTTAATGTGGTAACGTTAGGAAAGAAAATAACAAGGAAAGAAAATAACAAGGAAAGAAAATAACAAGGAAAGAAAATAACAAGGAAAGAAAATAACAATCAGCAATATTGATCCACTTACTATTTCAGTGAGCTGTACAACCCCATCCCCTTACCCCATCACACACACGCACGCACACACACCCATACAAACACACTCACGCGTACACATACCCACACACATACATTGATGTGCTTCCTTTCAGACACTTCATTCGCAGTTGTCATTGACATGATATCATAGTATCAATACAATGGTGTATGACTTTATTATTTCACTTGTAGAAATGTCCTCATGACATGCTACTTTCTTGAGGTATGTGTAATCGTAAATTGAAATAGAAATGTCTGCATTTTGAAAGTACAGAATTTGAAAGAAAAATACAAGCTGTAGCTTTGAGGTTTTGTAGTAAATGTGTGAGGTAGAATTAGTAAAAACAAATTAGGTAGTTTCAGTCATCAATACAAAGTCAACTCTCAACCCTTCCGTCACAATAAAACAAGACAAATTAAGTCACCGTTTGCTTTTCTCCGATAAAATTGTCAAGCGTCAGTGTGTTAATGGATAAGTTGCCGTATTGCATCACGTGACTCTTCTTAGTTTCCCCTTGACCTTCTCATACTGGAGTTTTAGAGTTTCGTTGTGAAGTTCGCTGGCGTCAGTGTTCTTCATCCATTTCACGCTGCAGGGAATAAATGAAGAAAACCTTACCACAGAAACGTTTGAACATCACCAATAATAATCTACTCACATTAGAACTGCCGATTTAGTTTACATTAACATTATTCTCATTGATGCTGTTGCTCATGCCATGCTGTTGTGTCAACATTGTAATGATTATACGATATCTCCACTTTTTTAATTTTAAAATTAAATAAAGTTTATTAGCAAATAAATACTGGACGACACCTTGGAATGTTTGAATATTACTGTGCAAGGATTCAACATTTGAAGGTGGAAAATTGGGGTGGGGGTCAGGAATGAGTTTCGTGTGAAATATTAACCAAATGTGACAAAATACTGCATCCGAATTTTGACAACTCGTTTTAGACGTGAAAAATATAATAGGCAAAATGTTCACCTTACACAAATAAATGAGTTAATAAAAGTATAGCAATATAATATTAACATTGTAAGCACATTGTGTATTCCATTTTTCGTATCCTTCTGTCAGGGAACATCCACTTACTTATATATTTTTTATTAAAAACATTATCACAACTTATGTACATATCTCATTTCATTAAGAAGATATCACATTTCACAAAAAATCTTACAACACAAAGTGTATTTAATAAAAAAAAAAAAGCTACTAGAACTTGAATTTTAAAAAAAAAATGTCTATCTCTTTATCGTCTCTAGATTAAAAATAAATTAAATATATATTTTTCTCATCACAACAATTTTAAAAAAAATAGTTAAGAAATAAAACAAATCACATTAACATATGTGAACACACAAAAATACACATATACTTTATTTGATATGCATTTTGCAAGTCTTTTGTTACAGTACATTTTAATTCTGATCTGTGAAAGCGAATCATGGACAGTTTGGACAAACAAATGAAAAGACGGTTAGATGCCACAGAGATGGGATTTCTCAGAAGAATGGTGAAAATTTCCTGGACAGCTAAAAAGGCCAATGAGGAAATTCTCAAAAAGGCCAACACAAAAAGGGAGCTCCTACAAAATACCAGAAAGAAACAATTAACATTTTTCGGGTACATCATGAGAAGAGGAAAGTTGGAATACTTGGTTACAACAGGTAAAATACAAGGAAAGAGAGATCGCGGACGACAAAGAGAGAAAATACTGGATAGCTTGGTGTCATGGCATGGCAAACAGTCAACAACAGAACTGATACGATGCACTGATAGAAGAACAGATAGAAGATTGTGGAAGGACATGATCGCCCATGCCAACCGGTATGGCACATACTGATGTTGATGATATGGCACTACACATATTTTATAGGCAAAATATTACAACAATATTAATAAAGGGTGATTTTTGTTCGCGCACTTTGAAAATCAACAAAGAACATTGTGTGTTCTACTTTAATAGTGTGATCTCAGTGATGCATCTAAATACTCGCTAGTTAGTGTTGCACTGATTATAATTTTAAAATTCTCGCATTTCAGACAGTGACGAATAATGTCTGGATAATGTAATACTGACATTAAAGTATTGACCTGAAGAAGCACTAGAGATGTACAAATAAAAAAATAACTAGTATTAAAATGCTCTAGTTAAATAAGAAATCTCAAAAGTCACAACTACAGGAGTGAAATAAAACACCAGTTACTGCACAAGAGAATCTTCAGGGGCAACATTCAAAATAACAGTGAAAATATTAAACTAAACATAAAAATTCATCATCATCATCATCATCGAGTACCTTCTCCGCAACGAAGGTTGGCTATCATGGAGCGCCATTCTGCTCTGTCTCTTGCTTTGATGGTGCAGGTTGTCATAGGCTGATTTGTCCATCTTTTGATGTTACTCATCCATGTTAGTCTTGGTCTGCCTCTGCCCTTTTACCTTGTATTTTTCCATCCAGGATTACTTTTAGTAGGCTGTTGTGTCTTTTAACATGGCCCAAAAATCGCATTTGTCTTGTTTGAATAGTGCTTAGTAGTTCTCTTTTCATTTTTAATTGTTTTAAGACTTCATCGTTTGTTTTCTTTTCCGTCCATCCAATTCTACTTATTCTTCTAACTATCCACATTTCAAAGGCTTCAATTCTCTGTTCTGTTTTATTGCCTAATGTCCATTTTTCTGCACCATATAGGAATATTGAGAATATTTAACATTTTACTATTCTTAGTTTTAGCTCTGGTGTTATTTGGTTTGATGTTAGTATGTTCTTCATGACATTAAATTTACTTTTTGTCATTCCTATTCTTTTGTTTATTTCAGTTGTACATTTTCCATCACTGGTTATAGTATGTCCAAGGTAAACATAAACATCAGAAGCAGATTATTATATAATAAATACTTTGAGATATTAAAGGCACAAGTCAAACGGCATTGAAAACCAAAAAAAATATTTTTCTTGACGTCAAGTTTGGAGTCTTGTAGACAATTACCTGTATGTGTCACCCAGATATGTTCCTCACGTTTTGTCTTTGTAACAGGACCAGCTGGGCTGTGTTGAATTGGCAGCAGTTGTAACGTAGACATTGATATTATCAGGCAGCAGTTTGTCGAAGATGGAACCTGACTCGCAAGCCTCGACATAGAACACAAGCTTGGCAAACTTCTTTTCGAATGCATACTCTTCAAGGCCTCGTTCAGAGCTCTGGCTTTGAGATATGGCAGATTTGGCATTATAAGAATTCCAGGAACCTCCATGATCAGCAAAATTGACGAAGACATAATCGTCTGGGCCTGAATCGATCACTTTCCCATTACGACCAAGAAGATTGCGAACACCTTCCTAAGGAAACAATGACAAATATTGATGTAGACTGCATTTGGCAAAATTGTTTCCTTAATAATTATGAATATATATTATGAATTATTATATATATATATATATATATATATATATATGTGTGTGTGTGTGTGTGTGTGTGTGTGTGTATGTATGTAAGTTTACCAGGACTCTGTTACCATCTCATCAAATAAAAGCCAAAACGAGATAAACCATGCTTCTGACGCACTAGCGGTATGTAAGTTTACCAGGACTCTGTTACCATCTCATCAAATAAAAGCCAAATCGAGATAAACCATGCTTCTGACGCACTAGCGATATGTAAGTTTACCAGGACTCTGTTACCATCTCATCAAATAAAAGCCAAATCGAGATAAACCATGCTTCTGACGCACTAGCGGTATGTAAGTTTACCAGGACTCTGTTACCATCTCATCAAATAAAAGCCAAATCGAGATAAACCATGCTTCTGACGCACTAGCGGTATGTAAGTTTACCAGGACTCTGTTACCATCTCATCAAATAAAAGCCAAATCGAGATAAACCATGTTTCTGACGCACTAGCGGGATGTAAGTTTACCAAGACTCTGTTACCATCTCATCAAATAAAAGCCAAATCGAGATAAACCATGCTTCTGACGCACTAGCGGTATGTAAGTTTACCAGGACTCTGTTACCATCTCATCAAATAAAAGCCAAATCGAGATAAACCATGTTTCTGACGCACTAGCGGTATGTAAGACCAAGTGAAAGATCAGTAGAACGACTCTCATTTGTTGATTTATTATCTACCTCTTGTCCGAAGTACCTCCTTTAACGTTGGCACGGTCAACTACTTCTACAGCTTCACGATACAAAGACCGAAACTTTTTTTCTAGACTTTCTGATGTCCAAACTGAGAATGCTGTGTCTTTGACAAGGAGAAATAAATACGAAACGTTTGAGATAAAAAGTTTGGTGTAATTTTTGTGTGTTTAGATTTAGTGGTAGAAAGTGAGGTCATTTGACGGGTCCGGAATCTAGGTAGTTTCCATTAGTGAGATCAGTTACTTACGCTTAATTACAAATTTAGTAAAAAAAAATACAAAATAGTAATTATAACTACAATCATCTCTAGGTCATAAATGCGAACGAGTCTGCTAATAAAAGTTTACAATTACTTATATAATATGTATCTCGGAAGGGTTTCAGTTTTAAGTTTGCCTGAATACGTTTCGTCTGAATATACAGTATATACACATGAGGTGTTCAAATAAGACCCGTACTAGTGGATTTATTACAAACGTATTATAAGGTACATCAGCAGGTGTGGCAGAATGAATCAAACAATTATTACAATGGATTCTTTAAAAGAAGTTATCATATACATTTAGATACCCAATGTACTGTTTGGGTACACGACAAACGTCTTCCAACAACTTTGTTTCCTCAGTGAATCATTTTGTCACCGAGACCATGACGTTTGCATCGGTGTCGAATTGTCGTCCCTTTAGAGATTATTTAAGGATCCGAACAAATCAAAGTCACATGGTTACAGATCGGGGCTGGTGTTGCAGAACTTCTCTCCGTCTCCTTGCTGACGCTTGCTGCACAATGTTCGCCAGATGGAACGATGGTTGTGGAACACAGTCACTCAACGCGAATACATGATGGGTCTCTTATTCTTGATGGCTGTATGCAGATTGTCTAGTTTTTAGCGGATGGCAATTGATGTTCACACCACACTCTTTTAAGTCTGCCAATGTAATCGCCCCTCGCTGATCGACCCTGGACTGATTCTGTATCACACCGGGCATTTTTCTAACCGTCTGCTGCAAAATCAATGAATACTAGGCGGAGAATGAACGTATGCAGAGTTGCTTATTGGTGTGTTTTTGCTTGTTACACCAGATGCCACTTCATCATGCCTCCTGCTATGTTTACCTAGCACAGCTCGAGGGGGTTTCATTTGAGCACGCCTTGTATAAACAAAAGTGAAAAATATGTGATTGATAAATTTGAATATTTTGGGACGCATTTATAAAAGTAATGATTTAAAAAAAAAAATCAACTGTACTAAATGCATTAGTAAGAAAATATCAGGCACAAACTAATTCAATATCCATTGTGATGTTAGAATAAAAATAATAATGTGAATTTACAGTGAGAATAACAAGAAAACCAATGAGAAATTACAATGAGAACACCACGACAAAAGCAGTTCTGAGCCGTCTGAGAATAGTGATCAACACAGTTGAGCATTTTGAGACCACAGTTAACAATAATGAATTAAGGTGAATTGTTGAAAATAATCAAGTGTCCAGGGAATTGATGAGATTTTATTTGAAAGTAATTGCTTTTATGGTGGCATTTCAACTGAATTAATTGTCAAGTTCGATACAAATGAGAGTAGATCACTGGCTTGTTTTCCCCAGAGAACTTAGCTGGTAGTCGAATGATCCAGGTTAAACTTCTAGTTGTGAAGAATCTTTTCTGACCAACACAACCTCATGGTCTTCCCAGCCTCTAAAAATAGTTATCATAAATTTTAAATATAGAAAATGGTCGGTCTACCGTGAACTTGATCGCACCTTCCGTACATGTACAGCTGGCTGTAAAAGGAGGCTAAAATAAATAGAAGACCTCCTAGTAACATCAGGAGGAAACAGTTACAGTGTGTCGGTTTTGTTACGAGAAGGAAACTGTTGGAATATATTGTGAGAACTGAAAAGAAACGCGGAAAGTGGAGAAAATAAAGAGAAAGCAGAAAGAAAAGATAGTAGACAACTAGAGAGAATGGTTTGGTAGAAAGTCAATAACAGAATTAATGAACTGTAGATGTAGAAAGTTGTGCAAAAGCATGATCACATAAACAAGCAAACACGCTTCTTTGTGATGACGCAGGTGGTTATGATACAAAGAACAGTATATGGACTATCACGCTATTCTACAAAATGCCACAAGTCACTGGCACTTTTTTTTCCCTGTGTGAGAAAGAGTGTTTGAGTGGGTCCTTCCAAATGATGTAATGTCTAACATAAAAGGAAGCTCAAACCTTGTCTCCTTGAAGCACAGCCAGGAAAGTCTTGGCAGTAACCTCTTTTCCTGTGTAGTCTTTGAGAACACCAGGGTAAACGTTCGGTCCGTCAGGTTTGTTGATAATGTTGCCTTTGTAAGGGTTCTCCTCGTTCTCGGCGATGTCGTCATACATCATCACCACGATCTGCTCGTCAGGGATTCCCGCTTTATGAAAGATCTGGTAGGCGTGACAAATGTTGGCCTGATGTCTGTAGTTGTCATATCCAGCTGATCCGGCGATAAGCAATGCCCAGTTCTTTCTTGCATCTGCTCCAATAAGGTATGCTACAGCCAACACAAAAACTACAACAACTTTCATTGTTATACTGTTTTCTGTAAATTGCTGGTAGTAACTCTTTTATTTAGGAAGGAAACAGCGATATTAAATGCACAACCGGGCTTTTATTTTATAGTAGAGAAACCATATCACATGCTACCAAACGCTGATAACATGACTGTCACCCGCTCAGATAATGATCAGAAAAATATATTGGCATTTTAACCTAGTAATGTTCACAACATTAAAGTGACTTGCAAATGAAAAGTGATAACATTGCTGTCATCTGATGAGATAATGACACATTAAATAATTCTTGTAATTGAGGTTTATTTTTTGTTTGCCAAATCACACATCTTTAATCACGTGAGCTGAATCGAGATGCACGTGAATGGACGTCATTAACAAGAACAACCTGCTGCTGTTTTATGAACCGTGATGGCCGTTATTGCTTCAAAAAATAAAATTATCTGTAAGATCTGTCACAAAGATCAATTTACAATATTTATTGTTTCATAAAAACTGATAAAGTTATATTATCAATCTACATTATCGATTTCACATTAAATGCAACGTATGGAATGTGTTTCTGATCGTTATTTGATGTAATAATTGTTTTTGTAATTTGTTTTAATCTCTACGTTGCAGAGTTCGAACACTAAATACGAGAGAATCTTGATCCACAGTTCGAACAATGATTCTGAGTTTGAACTATGTGCGCAGGTTCGGTGGAAAACAAAATTCCAACTATAAATGCATTCAATGGTTCTGTTTTGTACGAAAGATATCTTTCGCGTTAAGCTCGTGTATTTTCAGCACTTATTCGCTTTACTTTTGGCGTGCCTTGTTTTATATATATATATTTATATATATATATATATATAATTTCTATTAACTACTATAGCATTGCAAACACATGTGGACCCAGGGAACCTAAAAGAAAGGTTACAGCATCAACGATTAAAGTTAAAAAGAACTAATAATGAACTACGCTTGTGGCGAATCTAGAAAATAGTGAAAATAAACTAAACCCTCAACCTACACTAGGAGGAGACAGAGGGGAGAGGAAGAGAAAGCGAGAGAGAGAGAGAGAGAGAGAGAGAGAGAGAGAGAGAGAGAGAGAGAATGATAGATAGAGAGTGAGAGAACCAGAAGTAAAATTATTTTTTGTAGACATGTTTATGGAAGATGAGACCTTTTCTGAACAGTAATCATTCTCTTCTACTTCATCAGCCAAATCGAAACGTCAGTATTTGTCACAGAGCTACAGTAAGTACCAGCTGACGACGATGACAACTTCGCTGTAGCGTTCTTTGAGAGACCTTTGTGTTGCTGGTTCTACCAGTAATTTGTTTCTGCATACGGAATGAGTTAAACTTAAACATAACTGATTCTTTCCTCATCGTTATCCTCATTATCCTCATTTTCTTTATCTTCTGTTTTTCTCTAGCTTGTCCCCGGAGTATGGCTACGATGACAGCTACTCGGAAGTTTTTCCAGTCCTACTCAAGGTCCCAACTCCTGTAGCAGACATTCCCAGTTCGATTCTGCACTTTTCTCTCACTTTCTTTGAAAGTTTCCTCTCTGACGTTTACCTGGAACCCTCTGTAATTATCTTTTCTAGACCACTGTGTAGATTCAATGCTCAAAACATAAAAAAAAAATATTAGTTGTTTTTTATTCTTTACCAAAAAGTTTTCTGTAATGTTAAGCTTTTTCAAAAAATGATTCTTTTCTTCTTTTCTATATCTAGGATGGGTGCCGCGATAGCTCAGTGGTTAGTGAACTAGACTACAAAGGACAACAGGTTAGGTTCGATCCCAACCGACGGCTTCCGGGTTCACCCAGCCTTAAATGGGTACCGATTTTTTTCTGGGAAATTAAAGCGGCACGGGCGTAATACCGACCACATTAACACAACAAATCATGTGCGAAAGGTCTGTAACATTTATAGTCACTAACACCATATTCCATATACTACACTTGGCGAGACGGGGCACTTTACTTTAAAAAAAAAATATATCTTGGATAATTTTAATATTCATCTGTAACGCTTGTATTCAAAGGCAGTGATGTATTTTTCTTCAGATCTTTCTACTGATCATTTTCATAGACGTATGTTGCTATGAGAGAAATACATGTTTATACAATCCAAGATCTTTTGACCTCCTTTATAGTCTTCAAATCGCTTGTTATCAATGAGCCAAGACATTCAAATGCTTACTCTTTCCAACATTTGACCATTAGTACATGTGACAGCTTTTATATTTGTTATATATATGTTCTTCACTAACACACTGAGCTGATGTTACCAACTTCACAACGCCACTTAGGTTGATACAAGTGCTGTATCATCAGCGTATCGTATTTACGGCAGTGTCTGATCTCCAATCGTAAGAGCTTCAGATTGTTCTTTATTGTTCGCTTTCTTATATTTATCATTGTATTTTCTAAGACTATGTTGAATAGATAAGATGATACGATGCTTCCTTCCCAAACTCGTTGGCCTCCACATATCAGTTTTGTTCTTCTCCATACACCTTCTTGACGCAATCTATTTAAAAGTTGCAAGAAAACGTTTGTCAGTGCAGTTCGGTTGGCATCTCTATACAGCTTGTGCCAGTATGATACCTATGACGACCACAAAAGCCTTCTCTGTTTATCAAATGTTGGCCATGATTGTAGCAGATGTTCAGCAGTCATTTTGCCTGTGCCAAAGTCAGAGGTTCCTGTCCTTTGAGTGTCGAAAAATATTAGGTTATCTGGTTATGGAAGGCCCCGGTATCACTGCAAACGAATTAAAATCCATAATTGCTCAACCCCCCCCCCCCCCCCGTGCCAGCGTAATCATCCGAATTAATATCTCATCTCCCAAATAAAGAAAGGTAACTGTAGTCCCCATTGTAACAGTCTCAGCACACGCCAAAAGACATAAGGTGAAACCGCGCAGAAAGTGAACACAGCCAACTGTTCCCTGTCAAACGATATCATCATTCATCGTAAACAATTGGAATATCGAAACATGATCAAAACGGATGAGACACACAGCTCACGATGTGCACAGAGCACCTAACTCAGTAGCTCCTGCAACTTGGAATATAAGGAAACTGCAACAAGGAACACTTTTCATGCATAGCCTTCAATTGCTCCCGCAGCCTATCCACCCTATACCGGAAGTTCACGTCCTCTTGAAAATGATGATCGTAATATTTTAAAAAAAATATATAGCACTTGATGATGTTAGGCCATCGTTGTTGGCTCCAATTCCAAATATATAGACACACAGTTAGTCGTCAGATCATCCCCGTCGCACATCAAACAACAGACCGTAAGATTAGCGTACGACCGGTCTAAGAATATACGATGAACCATTACGATTACGTAGAAAACAACAATGTCGCACACACAACAATTTGGCGCCCTTTAGATTCCAGATTACTCTAGTGAATGCAGCCTACGACGAACAAAACAAGGTGCAAATTCACTAAAGAGATAAAACTGCGGCTGACGAAGCAGTTCAAATTAATGAGTAACATGTAAATAACTTGCGTCAAGGAATTCCAACAACGGTCATGAACAGCACCAATGTGACGTCAAGCGCAGATCAAGTCTAGACGGTGGAAGGTCACATTCACAACACTTGATTGTCAAAAAGGGACTGTTGCCGACATACGACTCCGCTTTATCGGCGCAGATGTAATAAATAGATCGTCACTTTGACTTTAACGCAGAAAAGTGCAATGGAGAACCGAAATTAATCCGACCCCAAATGCACTTTCTGCAGCAATCGAGAGAACGTAACCTAGGTCCACCATCGTGGTAAACGGAAGTCCGTCGAAAATATGGTACTTCAATCTGTTGTGGTTTTGCATCCTGATGTTCTGCATTCCATTTTATTCATACATTTTTCACAAACAAGATTTTTTTTATTCATCTTAAGTTGTACTTGCGTCTGGCAGATGTAATTTATCACTTTTCTTTACAGCTTGTCTGACTTCTCGTCTCTAAGAATATTGCAATGAGAATGAATCCACTGAATCACAGTTCTTCTGGACCTCTGTTAGAGCTCCAGAGCAGTCTGATGTATTTTTTTCTATACAGTTTCTTGTTGGTCTTTAATGAGTATTTTATCATTTGTACTAGATAAAATAAAGGTCCCCTTATCCGTTGTTATATCTGATAATATATCTGTTATTCTTCTATAGTGGAACAAGTTTATAGTTTAAACACACGTGATGACGCCCAATATGGCAGCTAGTGGGACACTGTACTATGTTTAATGATTTTGTCACGTGGTAACTCAACCAGTATGTGAAAAATAAAGACTGTATTATATATGTGAGCGTGACAACAAATATTATTGCAGCAGTTTGAATGACAAGAAACATATATGATTGTTCTATAATTCTAAGTATTTTTAGGTAAATTGGGAACTGTATGGAATTCTTTTCTTTAGCTTTTGTGTAAAAATATTCCATCATTAAATATTTGTGTAATTCTAAACACGCACAAAACATTATAACAGGATTAAAGGATCTTGTTTTACGAAGTTTCAATTAAACAGAAATGACTAAAAAGTATATGTGTATTAGGTAATGAGTATTTCTAGTCATATTTACTTGCTTCATGTACGCCCAATTGTATGATAGTAAAACATTATGTTCTCACTGCACTAGACTCCTTGGTATTCTGATTTGCCTCATCAACCATTTCCGATCTTATCTAAATGGGGAAAAAACAACAATGTGATTCACATTGACAACAACGGAAACAGAACAACAACATCTGTTGTATTACAACAACATCTGTCGTATCACAGCAACATCTATCGTATTACAACAACATCTGTTGTATTACACCACCTAAGGTATTACAACAACATCTGTCGTATTACAAAATAAAATCTGTCGTATTACAACAACATCTGCCATATTACAACAAAATCTGTCGTATTACAACAAAATCTGTCGTATTACAACAACATCTGCCATATTACAACAACATCTGTCGTATTACAACAACATCTGTCGTATTACAACAACATCTGTCGTATTACAACAACAACTGTCGTATTACAACAACATCTGCCATATTACAACAAAATCTGTCGTATTACAACAACAACTGTCTTATTACAACAACATCTGTCGTATTACAACAACATTTGTCGTATTACAACAACATCTGTCGTATTACAACAACATCTGTCGTATTACAACAACATCTGTCGTATTACAAAAACATCTGTCGTATTACAACAACATCTGCCGTATTACAACAAAATCTGTCGTATTACAACAACAACTGTCGTATTACAACAACAAATGTCGTATTACAACAACAACTGTCGTATTACAACAACTGTCGTATTACAACAACAACTGTCGTATTACAACAACATCTGTCGTATTACAACAACAACTGTCGTATTACAACAACAACTGTCGTATTACAACAACATCTGCCATATTACAACAACATCTGTCGTATTACAACAACAACTGTCGTATTACAACAACATCTGTCATATTACAACAGCATCTGTTGTATTACAACATCTGCCGTATTACAGCAACATCTGCCGTATTACAACATCTGTTGTATTACAACAACAACAACTGCCTATTACAACATCTGCCTATTACAGCAACATCTGTCGTATTACAACAACATCTGTCGTATTACAACAACAACTGTCGTATTACAACAACTGTCATATTACAACAACATTCGTCATATTACAATAACATCTGTCGTATAACAGCAACATGTGCCGTAATACAACAACATCTGTTGTATTATAACATCTGTCGCATTACAACAACAACTGTTGTATTACAACAACATCTGTTGTATTACAACAACATCTGTAGGATTATAACAACATCTTTCGTATTACAACAACAACTGTCGTATTGCAACAACACCAGCCGCATTACAACATCTGTCGTATTACAACAAAATCTGTCGTATTACACCAACATCTGCCGTATTACAACATCTGCGGTATTACAACAACAACTGTCGTATTACAACATCATCTGTCGTATTACAACAACTGTCGTATTACAACATCATCTGTCGTATTATAACAACATTTATTGTATTACAACAACTGTCGTATTACAACATCCGTCATATTACAATATCTGCGGATTACAGCTATATCTGCCGTATTACACCAACATCTGCCGTATTACAACATCTGCGGTATTACAACAACAAATGTCGTATTACAACATCATCTGTCGTATTACAACAACTGTCGTATTACAACATCATCTGTCGTATTACAACAACATTTATTGTATTACAACAACAACTGTCGTATTACAACATCCGTCATATTACAATATCTGCGGATTACAGATATATCTGCCGTATTACAACATCTGTCGTATTACAACAACATCCGTTATATTACAGCATCCGCCGGATTGTAAAAACAACTGTCGTATTAGAACAACATCTGTCATATTACAACAACATCAGCCGAATTACAACACCATCTGTCCTATTACAACAACATCTGGCGTATTACAACAACATCTGCCGTATTACAACAACATCTGCCGGATTACAACAACATCTGTCGTAGTGCAACCACATCTGCCGTATTGCAACAACATCAGCCGTTTTGCAACAATAACTGTCGTATTACAAAAACATCTGCCGGATTACAACAACAGCAGTTGTATTACAACAACATCTGCCGTATTACAACAATATATGTGGTATTACAATAACATCTGTCGTATTACAACAACTGTCGTATTACAACAACATTCGTCATATTACAACAACATTCGTCATATTACAACAACATCTGTCGTATTACAACATCTGTCGTGTTACAACATCTGCCGTATTACAACATCTGCCGTATTACAACAACATCTGCCGTATTACAACATCTGCCGTATTACAACAACATCTGTCGTATTACAACAACATCTGTCGTATTACAACAACATCTGTCGTATTACAACAACATTCGTCATATTACAACTTCTGCCGGATTACAACACCTGTCGTATTACAACAACATCTGTCGTATTACAATAACATCTGTCGTATTACAACAACATCTGTCGTATTACAACATCTGCCGTATTACAACAACATCTGTCGTATTATAACAATATCTGCCGTATTACAAAAACATCTGCCGTATTACAACAACAACGGTCGTATTACAACAACATCTGCCGTATTACAAATATATATGTGGTATTACAATAACATCTGTCGTATTACAACAACTGTCGTATTACAACAACATTCGTCATATTACAACAACATTCGTCATATTACAACAACATCTGTCGTATTACAACATCTGTCGTGTTACAACATCTGCCGTATTACAACATCTGCCGTATTACAACAACATCTGTCGTATTACAACAACATCTGTCGTATTACAACAACATCTGTCGTATTACAACAACATTCGTCATATTACAACTTCTGCCGGATTACAACACCTGTCGTATTACAACAACATCTGTCGTATTACAATAACATCTGTCGTATTACAACAACATCTGTCGTATTACAACAACATCTGTCGTATTACAACAACATTCGTCATATTACAACATCTGCCGGATTACAACACCTGTCGTATTACAACAATATCCGTCATATTACAACATCTGCCGGATTACAACAACAACTGTCGTATTACAACAACATCTGCCGTATTACAACAACATCTGTCATATTACAACAATATCCGTCATATTACAACATCTGCCGGATTACAACAACAACTGTCGTATTACAACAACATCTGCCGTATTACAACAACACCTGTCGTATTACAACAATATCCGTCATATTACAACATCTGCCGGATTACAACAACAACTGCCGGATTACAACAACATCTGTCGTATTACAACAACATCTGTCGTATTACAACAACATTCGTCATATTACAACATCTGCCGGATTACAACACCTGTCGTATTACAACAATATCCGTCATATTACAACATCTGCCGGATTACAACAACTGTCGTATTACAACAACATCTGCCGTATTACAACAACATCCGTCATATTACAACAATATCCGTCATATTACAACATCTGCCGGATTACAACAACAACTGTCGTATTACAACAACATCTGCCGTATTACAACAACACCTGTCGTATTACAACAATATCCGTCATATTACAACATCTGCCGGATTACAACAACAACTGCCGGATTACAACAACATCTGTCGTATTACAACAATATCTGCCGTATTACAACAACATCTGCCGTATTACAACAACATCTGCCGTATTACAACAACATCTGCCGTATTACAACAACATCTGTCGTATTACAACAATATCTGCCGTATTACAACAACATCTGCCGTATTACAACACCTGTCGTATTACAACAATATCCGTCATATTACAACATCTGCCGGATTACAACAACATCTGCCGTATTACAACAACATCTGCCGTATGACATCTGTCGTATTACAACAATATCTGCCGTATTACAACAACATCTGCCGTATTACAACAACATCTGCCGTATTACAACAACATCTGCCGTATTACAACAACATCTGTCGTATTACAACAATATCTGCCGTATTACAACAACATCTGCCGTATTACAACACCTGTCGTATTACAACAATATCCGTCATATTAAAACATCTGCCGTATTACAACAACAACTGCCGGATTACAACAACATCTGTCGTATTACAACAACAACTGCCGGATTACAACAACATCTGTCGCATTACAACAACAACTGCCGGATTACAACAACATCTGCCGTATTACAACAACATCGAAGTTTGGATCATTGACCTTTAGACAGGAAAGACCCGCCATTGGTGGTGAGAATTGTTTCCTTGAAGTTCATGCTTTCTTCGTAGCTGTACTCTCCCCTGCTCTCTGTGTGCACTCTACTTAATTTAAAGAACCCTTGGCAGGTAACAGACGAAAAGAGTAGACCAAAAATGGCTACTGCTGAGACACAAATGGTTAAATTAGAAATCAACCCATATCGAAGACGGATGGATAGGGCCGAAAGGCGTCTATATCGCGATTTACCGTCAACTAGCAACATAACGCACTCACGTCCACTTAAGTGGTGAACGCTAAAATAGAAAGAAAGAAAAACAGCAGATGTAGTATTAGATTAGATCGGCGCAAAGTATTACCGAGTAACAAATATTGACAATATTGTTTCTTCTTTGTACATTTTGTGTTCAACATAGACTTCTTGTACTATTTAGCCCTATCTATGTAGATCGCAATCTTACATATATCTGGTTAGTAATATAGGTAAAGAGGGAGGAACAGAAAATGATACCAAAATAAGGATATCAAAAGCAAGAGGAGCGTTTGTTGGACTGGGAAACACATGGAAGTCCAAAGAAATTAGGTTAAATACAAAAAAAAAAACATTCAACTCCAATTTTAAGTCAGTCCTATTATATGGCTGTGAAACATGGAGAACAACAAAATTGACAATCATGAAGACACAGATTTTCATTAATGAATGCTTACGCAGAATAAAAGGATGGAAATGGCAGGACAAAATCACTAACATAGAATTATGGAAATGTACTAGTCAAATACCAGTGGATAAAGAGATACAGTGAAGACGATGGTGCTGGATAGGACACACACTGCGGAAGCCAACTGAGAGTACTACACAACAGGTCCCTTTTTTGGAATCCCCAGGGGAAAAGACAAAGAGGAAGACCAAGAAATTCTTGGAGAAGACAGACAGACGCAGAGATGAAGATGATGGATGGAGAAGGCATGGAATGATCATAAAAGAATGGCAAGAAACAGAACGACTTGGAAAGTGTTTGTTGAAGACCTATGCTCCACATGGAGCTGAAAGGTAGAAAAAGAAGAATAATGTAGATCGCGAGACATTGAGCGAGGGTTCACTTCTTGTATTATTTAGCCCTATCTATGTATGGCTCGAACAATCGAACGAGGGATTGCCTTCTTGTACTATTTAGTCCTATCTATGTATGGCGTGAGGAATCGAACGAGGGATTTACTTTTTGTACTGTTTAGCCCTATCTTGTTGTTGTTGTTGTTGCTGCGTTCGCCAGCTTTCAACTCTGACAAAGTCCCTAGAGACTAGGAACTGAGTTTTGCGTGTTAATCCATTTTTTCCCTGGCAGCAGTGTGCACTGGGGTCCCTAGCCGCGCAGGCAGATAACTCCGACTTCGCAGGTACTCATGTTTTTCCGTCGATGAGTAACTGACGTTTCAAGCCGGGACTCGCTGCTGAGACCAGGGGTGGTTGTCGCAGAGAGAAATAATTAATAAAATCCCAACCAGTGTAGCCGAGATTTGCACCCACAACCTCTCTGTCCCGAGGCCGGCGTCTTGCCTCGAGACTAACCAGTCCCCCATGTACTTGGAATATGAGGAAACTGCAACAAGGAACACTTTTCATGCATAGCCTGCAATGGTTCCTGCCGCCTATCCACCATATACCAGAAATTCACGTCCTCCCGAAAGTGACGATCGTCATATTTCTTTAAAAATGTGTAGCGCTTGATGATGTTAGGCCCTTGTTGTTGGCTCCAATATTTGGAACATATAAACACACAGTTAGTCGTCAGATTATCCCCATCGCACATCAAACAACAGACCGTAAAATTAGCGTACGGTCGGTCTAGGGGTTTACGATGGGCAATTACAATGACTTGGCACACATAACAATGTAAGCAGACCTTCAAATTCACACCCCGCATTAACTCTTTCAGTACGTTTCGACGCACCATGCCGATGTCAGTCACGTACGCTGCGTCACTCTCAATTTGATTAGTGTAAACTGTCATCAAACCATTTTCTTTTATAGGTCTTATATCATCTTGGTATTGGTGAAATCTAATCCCTTGTTTAATTATCTAAACATTCATATATATTGTGTTACGTGTTAGATAAATATAAACACGTAGATTAATTTTAAAATAATATGAAAAATTGTGTCTCTGAAATCTCTACCGTTAAACTGATAAAAACCTTCCATACTGAAAGAGTTAAGTGGGATTGTCTTGAGGGTTATATTCTCATCTTTGATGCCTTCATCGCGTGGGTTCATATTGAATGTTTTTTTTTCTCCTATACGCTGTTTTTACGTTATTTACGCTAAAATTGTTTTGAGCGCTGTAACGGTCTCATCGCTCGTTTTCTTTTGTTTGGAGAGTCAAGGAAAGTCCAAAAATTTGGATGAAAATGAAAAAGAAAAAGATGGAAAATGTTGTATGTTTACAGCCTTACGTTGACGAGGACCAAACCAAAAGCAGAACGACGCTTCGGCTCTGTAGGCCTTCAGATGGATCAGTAAACAACAACATGACTTCAAGCTATCCAGCATTTAAAACGGGACACCCTTGGGCAAAGTGGAGCTCCCGTTTAACCCCCCCCCTCCCCCCTCCTATCAGGATTACGTGAAGCCATTGGAGCAGGTGGTGGATGGTGTTGTGGGAGCAGCCGACAAGTAGTGCTGGTTATGGTCCCCACTCCGCGATGGTAGGCAAAGGATCTCATGTATAGAGACAATGGCTGCGATCTCCGACTAGTACAGTCACTGACAAGGAGGAAAGGAATGGCAAACTACCTTCCTACATTACCTAGTAAAATTATGCCAAAACACAAAATATATATGGATACACATATGAATCTAACAACTGGGTGGTAATATCCTAAACTATCCAAAAGGGAAAAAAGCGAATCACTTCCAAGTGGTCCGGAGTTTGGTCAAACATCGACTGAAATAAAAAAAAAAAGAAGATCTGCGCTATGTGAACAAACGCTTAAGGTGAAAATGTAAAGAGGGTTTTGATTGCGATCCCAAAATCTGCAAGATTTGATTGCGATCTCAAGATCTGCGAGTTTTGATTGCG
Source organism: Megaustenia siamemsis (assembly GCA_032433765.1). Classification (NCBI taxonomy): domain Eukaryota; kingdom Metazoa; phylum Mollusca; class Gastropoda; order Stylommatophora; family Ariophantidae; genus Megaustenia; species Megaustenia siamemsis. Next base: position 156,761,903 of record JAVIAB010000092.1, read on the forward strand.
ATCCCAAAATCTGCAAGATTTGATTGCGATCTCAAGATCTGCGAGTTTTGATTGCGATCCCAAAATCTGGGGGTTTTGACTGTGATCCAAAATATTCGAGTTTTGATTGTGATCCCAAAATCTGGGGGTTTTTGATTGTGATCCCAAAATCTGCGAGTTTTGATTTCGATCCCAAAATCTGCGGGTTCCTCCTTAAAGTTGGTTGTAATTATGATGTCACGTGTGGATAGTTTCCAATTGTTTGTATTTTTTTATAATTGGAGTGGCATCGAGTCGAGTGTTGCGTAGGTGCTTGTAAATGTGTGCGTGTGTGTGCGTGAGTGCGTGTGTGTGCGTGTATTCGTGTGTGTATTTATGAAGGAGCCTAGCTGACTAGATTAAAGAAAATAAAATGTAGGAGTAAAAGTGTCGACGTCATGAAATCCGTTTTACAAAAATATAAAATGAACATGGGGTTGTTAATAGCAGCTAAACAATTAGAGAGACGAGACAAACTGCGAAGTTGCGGCTAGGGGTCTTCATCAGGTACAAGAGAGAATATATACAAGGATCAACACGACAGGCAAATACTATTCTTCAAGGAAACATAAAACAAAATGGGGGCCTCGGTAGCCGAGTTGGGAAAACCACCCGCCTGGACTACCGACGTTTGGACAACCTGTGTTCGATTCCCGCTGGGAGCAGTGTGAATTGTACTCGTGGTTGGACAAAAAAATACCCTCACGGTCGACCCAGCCGTTGGCATAAATGGGTACCAGGGTATTACCCTGGGAAGGTGAGGAATGTTGCTTCACATCTGAGTTTCGATGCTTGAGGCGACACTATACAGAAATCTCCGAACATTTCTGGGTAGGCGGCCGAGCACATATGGGTGTAAACTCGCGTGCTAAGACGCCGGTTCAAGTCTCGTACTTTACCTTTACCTTTACCTTTACCTTTAACAATTTAAGCACAGCAATGACGCGCCCTTTAGATTCTTGATTACTCTAGTGAATGTAGCCTATTACGAGGTGCAAATTCCCTAAAGAGATAAAACTGCTGCTGACGAAGCAGTTCACATTTAATGGGAACATATAAATAACTTGCGTCAAGCAAATCCATCAATGGTCATGAACAGCACCAATGTGACGTAAAGCGCAGAACAAGCCTAGACGATGGAAGGTCCCATTCACAACACTTGATTTGTCGAAAATGGAATATTGCCGGCGTACGACATTGTTTTATCGGCGCGGATGTAATAAATAGATCATTATCTTGATTTTAACACACAGGAGTGCAAATTAGAACAGAAATTAATAAGACATCGAATGCACTTTATGCAGCGATCGAGAGAACGTGGACTAGATCTGCCATCTTAGAAACGGAAGTCCTAGCCCTATCTATGTATGGCGTGAGGAATCGAACGATGGATTGACTTATTATACTATTTAGCCCTATCTACGTAGGGAGGTCAAAAAGTAATGCACACCAATTTTTTTCTCGGCTAATAATAAAGATAGGAATATGAAATTTTGCACACTTGGAATATGACATGTTCCAATTATGTGCACCAAATTGCACAGCATTCTGAAAAATATTACGCAATCTATGAACCGTTAAAATGGAGCTTGTCAACAATGTCCGTTACAAACAGCGAATTGTCATAGAATTTCTGGTTGCGGAGAAAGAAACTGTGGCAAACATTCATAAACGACTGTGTGCAGTGTAAAAATGATCTGCAGTCGATAGGAGCACAGTTAGTCGCTGGGTTCAGAGAATTAAAGCTGCAGAAAGTGTACGAGTGGAGCTGCATGATTTACCGCGTTCTGGACGTGTTGCCTCGGCTACCAGCACAGACATGTTAAACCGGGCTGATGCCATTATTCGTAAGGATAGGCGTATCACTAGTCAGCAATTGGCATTGCAGCTTACAGTCAGCAAGGGAAGTGCAATCGCAATTTTTAAAACTCTCGGATATTCAAAGATTTGCGCTCGACGGGTTCCTCGGTGCCTAACAAATGATCACAGAGTTCAAAGGAAAACATTCTGTTCTGAATTGTTGGAGCGTTTCGGTGTTGAAGGAGAAATGTTTTTGTCAAAAATTGTTACCGGTGACGAAACGTGGGCACATTATTATGAGCCTGAAACAAAAATGCAGTCAATGGAATGGCATCATCCGCAGTCACCAAAAAGAAAAAAATTCAAAACATCTCCATCAGCCGGAAAGGTGATGATCACTGTCTTCTGGGACATTGATGGTGTGATTCTTGTTGATGTAATGACAAGAGGTGAGACAATCAACTCGACAGCTTACATCAATACACTGACAAAACTCAAAAATCGGTTCCACAGAGTTCGGCATAATAAGCCATCTGCAGATGTGTTGCTTCAACATGACAATGCACGCCCTCACACAAGTCTGGTAACACGGGAAGCAATCAACAAATTTGGTTGCACTGTACTGCCCCATCCTCCTTACAGCCCTGATCTGGCTCCATCAGATTTCCATATGTTTGGACCACTCAAAAAATTCCTGCGTGGGAAACACTTTGACAATGATGAGGATGTGATCCGTGCAGTTAAAAAATGGCTACGCGAGCAGGACAAAACTTGGTACAAACGAGGCATTCATGACCTAGTTTCGCGTTGGCGTAAGGCAATACGCTTGGACGGAGATTATGTTGAAAAATAGGTAGTGTCAAGGGATGTTCAGCTACAATCTGTGAAAATTTCACACATTTTGCCCGAATAGTTTCCGAGAAAAAAAGCGGTGTGCATTACTTTTTGACCTCCCTTCAGTATGTATGACGTGAGGAATCGAACGATGGATTGACTTCTTGTACTATTTAGCTCTATCTATATATGGCGTGAGGAATCGACCGAAGGATTGACTTATTGTACTATTTAGCCCTATCTATGTATGACGTGAGGAATCGGAAGAGGGATTGACCTCTTGTACTAATCAGACCTATCTATGTATGAAGGAAAGCATCGCACTAAAGTTTTACTGTTGAAATCCTGGCAAGTAACATGGACGTTGTGAGCCAGTCCCCTGGCGGATATATGAATTCTTCTCCATCTGTCTATCGGTCAACCTCGTGCTTTGATGTCAGCTGTTGTTAAGTGTTATTTATTTATGATAGAATGATTCATGGCGCTTTATTGTATTTGTACAAGGTAGGTATTGTCCCAACAATTCTTCATTATTTATCATTTAGTTCGTTCTGATAACATTAATCATTAAATTATTAGTTTTTGTTTTTTCTCCCGCGCGATCTTACATGTTGATATCTTATTTACTGAGCCTCACTTAGTGTTCGTTGATAGCTTAAAGAAGGCCAGACACATTATTTATGATGCGTTGTTTTGTGTGTTTTTAAATTTTGTATTTTTTTTTCAAATAGCAATAGTTGATTTGTTTGCTGTGTTGGATTTCTCACATCTTATTTCAAATTCACTTTCGGAACTTGAATCCTATGTGACAATGGATTCAAATCCTTGTATTCTGTCATTAAGCAGTTCAATTTTTCGCGTGTATAACTTCGTCACATTACGATTCAGATACCATGTTCATTGCACACACATGTACTGCTAGAAACTAATTTAGTACTTCAATGAACAATGTGTCTGATCTACACATGCAATGCGAGATGAGAGAAAATGTATTAAGTCTGTCCCAGCAATTAGGCGAAAATGAAAAGTATCTACCTTCTAGACTTGCTTTTGGGTTGTAAACACGAAGACATACATTTGTATTGTTATAAAACATAAACGCAAGGCTGATATAGTTTTGTCTGAAGTATTGTATCTATGGGCCAATGGATTTTCTCTAGTCTACTAGATTATATTGGGAGCTGCGATAGCTCAGTGGTTAGTGAACTGGACTACAAAGAACAGGAGGTAGGGTTCGACCCCAACCGACGGCTTCTGGGTTCACCCAGCCTTTAATGGGTACCGGTTTTTTTTATCTGGGAAAGTAAAGCGGCACGGGCGTAATACCGACTATATTACCCCAAAAATCATGTGCCGAAGGTCTGTAAAAATTTATGGTCATTAACACCATATTCCCTAAACGACACTTGATGTTTCTTTTAACTATATTCTATTATATTTTTGTAAAAGAATTGTTATACCTAAAAAGTGACAAAACTATGATTGGTTTGAAACCTAAATATTCGTTTGGCTTATGCGCAGTTTATTTTAAGCAAAATAACTTCTTTTCTAGACAACAACAAATATAACTTTTGAATGTTATAATATTTGACTTATCAGATCTTGCACCTTGCAACAGTAAATGTAGGAAAATTGTTGTAAAATAAGGTTTTATGTTGTAAAATGTGACCATTAAAAAAATGTGTGTCCAACTACTCTCTGTTCTTGGAAAGAAATCAGAACTATACCGAAAACTGGGCATTTGCGGTAAATCTCTTGTGAGTGAAACGAATCGCCGAGGCACGGTGGATCATGAGATGACGATCCCCTTTTCTTAAACGTGTGGTTGGTTACCCATCTGGAGACTTAAGAGACCTACGACAAACTCAGTAGTCAGGTTGCGCAGAAAAAGCACAGCCTGTACTTCGGCTGCGGTATAATGAAACAGCATAGCTGCTCACTTATGTCCCACGCTGATGTGATAAATTTTGTTCGTTTTGTTTTCTAGGTAGATTGAAAATACCCGGACTCTCCGGAATATAAAATACTATAATATATGACAATAAAGCGAAGAGGAAATATCCTACAGGTTGCTAGATTAAAGCATAAGTAACCAATCTAATCAACCTAACCAGTAAACCAACAAATTAACGACCCGACCGCCAACCAATTTACCAACAAACCAAACAAAAGATTGACCAACCAACCACCAAATAATTAAAAAAAAAACGAACTAACTAACTAGCCATTAAACAATCGATAAAATAACTAACCAGCAATCAAACCAATCAACCAAATATTTAACAAATTAACTAACCGAATTCAAATGACAAATCAACAAACAAACCAATAACCAATCAACCAGCCAGCCACAAAAAATGCAACTCTTCATCCAACAAACCATCTATCCATCCAACCAGCATTGCAAGCAACCTCTCAAACAACCAGCATAATTGAAATTAACACTTTCACATTATCACCACATAAAGTTATTTTACAAACAAAACAGTGGCAGTTTATATGTTGCAATTATAATATTTTCTTGTGCATCATCTCAGCATTAGGACCCAACTAGGGGTATATGCATAGTTGAAATCATCAGATGGACCCACGATGTTGCAATGAACAGACGTACATCACACAATACATCACATAATACATCTTATAATACATCACACAACACATCACATAATGCATCATATAATACATCACACATTACATCACATAATACATTATATAATACATGACACAATACATCACATAATACATCACACAATACATCATACAATACATCACATAATACATCACACAATATATCACACAATACATCACACAAAACATCACATAAAACATCATATAATACATCATATAATACATCACACAATACATCACATAATACATCACATAATACATCATACAATACATCACATAATACATCACACAATATATCACACAATACATCACACAATACATCACATAAAACATCATATAATACATCATATAATACATCACACAATACATCATATATATATATATATATGCGTGGAGGAGGGAGCCAGTAGTGGGGTGTGGTATACATTCCAAGGTATGGTGACAGCTTTACAAAAAAAGGAACACAATAAAATACTGACGTTTCGGCCTGCGGCCTTCTTCAGAAGACAGGGACAACAGCAACAAACGGTGAGGCACAAATATCTATAGCTACATGTCCGATGATAAAGTTAGGGAGAGGTGGACAAAGAGATGAGAGATAGGATGGTGAGATGAAGAAGAGATGTGTCACATGTGGGAGGATAGGTGAAGTGCAGAGATATAAAATAGTAAATATAGAGAAATGATGAAGAGCTGAAAACTAAAAAAAAAGCGAGGAATAGAAAGATAAAAAAGAAGTATATTATATATGAAAATCTATGAAAATGTATTTTAAAATGACTTAGCTGGAGTGACTTGGCTTTCCCCGTTGGGCGAATACGTCCAAATGAAAGTTTAGACAAGCAACATGGAAAAACAGTCACGTGGCATGACTGAGGGCAGTCAGGCTAGATACAGACCAGGAGGGTAAAACTGGCCAGGCAACAGGAACAAGGTCAGGGAGTTATATGTGATAAGAGGGTAAAAGAATCAACGACGTAATCAAATTACGTTTACATACCTGTCTAGACGTGCCGGCTAGACAGGTATGTAAACAAAAGGGGTTGGACAACGGATGGGGCAGTAGTACACTACACTAGCCCGACGGATACATGTCAGCGGGAGATGCTTGTCTTAACAGGAAAAAATACAGATACACTATGTATTTCCTAGCTGTGATCGCAGCCTTATGCTATAGTCATGAGAACACCTGCGCGAAAGACATTGCCTACGAAGCTAATTTTCTAGTTAGCCGAGTGGCAGTGTTCCCTAGCGTTTGGCTTTTCGTGGCAAAGCGCTGTGCCACTGAGTACGGATTCGATCCTGCTTTGGACCATATTTTTTCTGTTGTTGATTATTTTTCAATTTTTTTCGAGTACTGTAAACATACCTCTTCCTCTGAATTGATTAGCTAACAAACGATCAGGGGAGGGAAAGAGGGAGGGTGAGGGGTCAAAGTTAAGTGGCCTAATCAAGGGACTGGAACACTGAGTGAAGATAACACAAGTGGAGGCAACTAGCGAAGTATGGAGATAAGGTCAGGAGGGCAGCTGTAGACTGGTAGCTATTGAGCACCAGAGAAATGGTGAACACGAAGACAATGTGGTGACCTGGGAGTAGATCAAGAGAGGTGGTGGTGGGTTTAACTTATGGTAAATGAGAAGTGGTACACTAGAAGTAGGTAGAGTAAAGAAATTGTGCACCGGAAGTGGAGATATAGAGAAGAGTAAAAAAAACTGGTGTACTAGAAGTGGATTAATTTAGAGGTGGTGGGCCAGAAGTAGATATATAGAGAAGGGGTCTGTAGGAAGTAAAGTAATAGAGAAGTGTTGCGCTAGAAGTTAGTACACAGAGAGGTAGAAAAGTAGAGAAATAGTGAAACTGAAGTGGATACACAGAGAGGTGGTGTGCAGGTTGCTGATGAATAGACAGGTGGAGTGCTAGAAGGGGATTAAAAGTGGATATTGGGACAAGTGGAGTAGAAACAGAGAAGTGGTTACTAAAAATGAACAGAAAAGGAGGGGCGGACTAGAAGTAGATCAACAGAGAAGTGGTGTATTAGACGTAGATATATAGAAGTAGCGGAGAAATTGTGCAACTAACATAGAGAGGTAGTATACTAGAAGTAGATATAGTAATAGGGAAGTGGTGAAGGAGAAGGTAGTCCATAGAGAGGTTATGTACTAGATGGATAAGAGCAGAGAAGGGGTTACTGTAAGTGGATAGAGAGAAGGGGTGAACTGAAGGTAGAAAACCAGAGAATATGTGTAATAGGTAGTGGAGTACAGAGGTGGGAGGATGGAGTGAGAGGAAGAGGGGTCTTCAGAGGACAGGAATACATTGATGCCACGAGGGGTGAGCCAACCCAAACGGGCGATCAATTGCTTCTCTAGAGTGAATCGACTGTGGCTATCAGAGGAGCATGGCAACAGGGCAGTGACCAGGACATCAGCCTTACCACGAAGACCCCTAGAGTTAAAGTGGGCTGCTACGGGAGCGCCTGCATCACGGGTGGTGTCATGTAGGTGTTCACAGCATGTATTCTCAAGACGGCCGCCATTTTACCAATGTAGGTCAACTTGCATCGTCTGCAAATGATGGCATAAATGATGTTGCGCGATGTGCAAGTGAATCCCTCTATATCTCGAAAGGACCATTGGGGAAGAGAACAGTATCCGTCTGTAGAACGTGGTTGCAAGTATTGCATACGCTGCGGTTACAGCGGATTGTACCCCGATGAAAAAGAGGGAGCAGGAAGGCGGCTCTAACAAGAAAGTCACGAAGGTTCCTGTCCCGTTTAAAGGCCACCAATGGGGGGTCGGGGAAGAGCAGACGGGTAGTGGAGTCAGATCGGAGAATAGGGAGGTAACACTGAATGATCCTAATCACAGCGTAGTGGTGATGGTGATAGGTGAGGAAGAGCACTACTCTGTCCCAGGGGGGATGAGTAGAGGGGGTGAGAGTAGTCTTACGTGATGTGAACTCGCCGCAGGGCAGGGGGGAGAACTACTTCAGGATAAAGGCGTAGGCGGAAGAAGTCAAGCATAAGGTGGGCATAATGGAGGAAATCTTCATCATACTGGCAAAGGCGACGAAGTCTGAGAAACTGTGAGTAGGGAAGAGAGTTCTTACAGGATGTTGGGTGAGAAGAGTCATAGTGGAGGAAACAATGGGAGTCGGTAGCTTTGTAGAAGACCAAGGTGAGACGATGAGAGGTACCTATGAAGACTGTGATATCTAGGAAAGATATGGAGGAGGTAGAGATGTGGTAGATGATGAGGATCGAGGGGTGGAAATGTTCGACATATTCGATGAAACGGGAGATCTCATCCTCGGAAAGGTCAGTCAGACCGGTGCAGTCATCGATGTACCTACGATACATAGGAGAAAGAAGTCACTGGTGGTGTGGATGATCTGGTGCTCGAGTAGCTATAGATATTTGTGCCCCATCGTTTGCTGTCCCCGTCTTCTGAAGAAGGCCGCAGGCAGAAACATCATAATTTTTTTTTTTTTTTTAAAGCTGTCACCATACCTTGGAGTGTTTACCATACCCCGCTACTGGCTCAATTGTCTCCTTGCTGCCAGCTTTAACGCAGCACTGCAATTATAGCTCGTTTCAAATCATGTGCCCAACTTCAAATCGCTATTACTCTCTAACCGTTTGTTAAAAACTTTTGAAATTTTCCAAATGTTATTAGAATGCAAAAGACCCTTTAAATGTATATTTAACAAATATCTTGCAGCTGCAGTTTTCTTAAAGCGGCGATATTTCTTTGATGTTTGTCAAAATTGTAAATTGTGAAGCCCTAAAGAATAGAAATTACCGTAGTTGCTGGTCTATGATTAATTTTCACTAGGTAAAGGCGTGGCCGTAATGGGGAAATAACCTAATAAGACAAAACACCAGGAGAATTATTGTCTGCTCAGTTCGAGGACGGCTCGCCGCTGAATGAACGGAAATGGAACACACAATGCCTCGTGTTTTCTACAAGTGTCTAATTGTGTTAGAAAGCCCACGTGGAATGCGTGCAAAACGTCAATTGTACCGTGTATGGATTTTTAATCGCTATTTTTAACTTAAAATACTGTAAACATTAAGTTTTGACTACATCAATGTGTCGTTATAAATTTATATAAATCAAATAAGCAACAATAATAACCAAATGTTTTTTTTTAATGAAATTAATTCCCTGTTGGGTTCTAATCATTATAACTTTACATGCAAATTTTGAAAAAAATTACAAAAAGAGATTAAAAGATATTGATTTTAAAAGTTGGGCATATGATTTGAAACGAGCTATAGTTGCCTGTTCCCTCCTCATATATATATATATATATATATATATATATATATATGAGTGTGTTTATGTGTGTGTATGTGTCTGTGTGTGTGTGTATGTGTGTGTGTGTGAACTTGGTAATGTTAATTTGGTCAGGAATTTATTTTGTCATCAAGAGTTATGTTTTCCTGCACATTTACAACTTGAGCTTGCGCTATTCGATGCTTGAAATGATCGTCGCTCGAGTGATATAGACTGAATCGTCTATCTACAGATTCATGTGTATAATAAACATGCCAGTATTAAAATAACTATTTTCCTTATAATTAGAGCGCAACGAGCGGCAGTGCTACATTAGACAGTTGAAGGCTTTGTTTATCTAATGTAGCTTTCTAGTAAATGTCCTGGCATCTGCCATGTTTCACTCATTTTCTTACTTGTTCTCACGCCCACACTTTTCCTCTTACTCTCTTCATTTCTGCATTGTTTTGATTGATTATTGTTTTCGCGTTGATTATATGTTCGACAGTCTATTGGATTATACAAATGCATCGTTTACATCAACTAATTAACGGTTATTGCAGATCGAAAAGGTTCAACACGCAAACATCAATGACTTTACATGCCAACAATTGTACACCAATGTGTTATTTAGTTATTGAGTTATGTGTGGGATATCATCATTGCACTATGAACATGTCCGTAGGTGCTCAGATCTGCTCCTCAACAATTTCCGCAGTGTCCAGCGACTGACGACTCCAGTTCTGCATTGGTTGATATGTTCTCTTATGCGCGCAATGAGTTTTTCGTTTATGGCTGTGCCCATTTAAAAACTCATCTCTTTCATCCGAAGTAGTGACGCAGACTCATGGTTGTCAAAGTCCTGTGCCATTCCTGCATCTCAGAGGGCATTAATGACCTTACCCTGACCCATTAATTGACCGTCTTCGACGACATCACAGCTGTTCTGAATGATTCTTTTTAATGTCTTATAATGTCAACAAGTTTTTCTTTTGCAATATGGGGTGAAGTAAAAAAACTCTGACCCGAATATCTTATGGCGACTGTACGGGATATGCAATCTTTATTCTCCATTTATATAGTTGCTCCTACCTCCGACGGACACCAAACATTGGATTTTGTTGTAAGATTGTATATTTCATTTCTTCTACTATAGGTTTAGAATTAAATCTACGTTGCTGTGTTATGCTACAATTTATCTATTAGTAAGCGTATGACAGCCTGTGTGATTAAACCCTGGAGGAAACATTGATATAATCGATAGTCATTATCATTATCGTGCCAATTATATTGACCCAGTGAGTTCGAGTTTCTGGGTCGTCATCCCCACCCCCAATTTTCGTATAAATCATCGCCCACTACTTTGACCCCATTTTCTTGAAAAGTCACTTTGACGTTTACAATCAGCAACAAGCGGACCAAAGAGTATCAGTTGATGGAATATGTTAGTGACTTTATTTTGATAACTTTTGATGAACCAAGCTCGACGGTTTCATGTATATTTACAATATTTCATAGTGTGATAAAATTTGATGAGCCAAGTTCGAAGGGTCAATATATTTTCAACTTTATACAAGAGCCTTATAAAACATAGCAATGTATCAATATATATCAAGCTTGGATGGAAGGAAAAGAAAACGAATAATGAAGTCTTGAAACAACTAAAAATGAAAAGAGAACTACTAAGCACAATTCAAACAAGACAAATGCGATTTTTGGGCCATGTTAAAAGACACAACAGCCTACTAAAAGTGATCCTGGAGGGGAAAATACAAGGTAGAAGAGGCAGAGGCAGACCAAGACTAACATGGACGAGTAACATCAAAAGATGGACAAATCAGCCCATGACAACCTGCACCATCAAGTAAGAGACAGAGCAGAATGGCGCTCCATGGTAGCCAACCTTCGTTGCGGAGAAGGCACTCGATGATGATGATATGAAGCTTAAATCATTAACTTTTGGCCATCTTCTACAGAATAATCTTGCACATATCTCTTACGTCATTTCCAGTCATCCAATAACAGTGTCTGCTCTCCCATATCTTCTCTGCTCAATAGATGATTATCTTTTTTTTCAGCAGCGTAGCAGTTGCGTTTGACGCGAATTTGAGTTTGAAGGAAGATAACAATATTTATATTTGCTTTAGTCTCTTTTAGAACGTCCTCATTACTCTTTGTAGCTGTCCATGCTATTCTCAACGTTCCCCTGTAAATCCATATACTGCACCTCGCCTCTGTTGTACACCTGTCATCTGACGTTAAGATCGTTCCCAGGTATTTAAATTCATTGACCTCTTTTAACAATGTTTACGGACTGATAAACAATAGATACACAATGATCTGACGTCAGCAACAATTAGGCCAGCAACAGACTGCAATAGCCATTGTGTTGCAGTCACATTAATGCTAGATAAAGAAACAAAAAACTGAAAGTAACAAAAATGGGAAAGGTAATAAGTAAATAAGTAATAATAAGTAATTGATGAAAGGTGTGCGAGCCGTATTTGTGTTTGACAAGCATGACCGTCGCTAGCGGAAAGATGATAATCAAGAGACGATCCCTTAACAACCTTCCCAACACTTCATTAACGGATGAGATGTTGTACAGAACAATTAAAAAAAAACGCCAAGTGAAAACACAATTTTCAACAGTTTTACATGGCATACTGGCAATTGAAATAAAAGTTCTAATCTACAGGCAGAGGTATATCACATATTAATTAACATTATGTATGTCAATTATAAATTATTACGTTAATTGATCACTGTGTATCTGCTCTTTAAAAATAGCACATATTTACGCAGTATCAAGCCATATCCATTGATATTTTATTTATATAAATGCTAGATATGGCTGTGATCAAGCATAATATTCAACGTGTTGCCGTGTGATGCGCACGAAGTGACAACTACCATCTACTTTTTAAAATGTACGCATAAACTGTCTGTGTTAAGTATAATCGTTCATAATTTTACTGATGCTGTTATAAGTGTACACATATTCTGAAATGCCGCAATTACTTGTTTTGGTTTTTTTTTTTACTTTGTTTATGTTTGACCGGAACATAAATTTAGTTTGCACATTTTTAAATATCATTTTACACATTCAATGGTTTTAACCAATTCCTCAATTCATTCATTTTCCTCTTGGGCTGAAAGCCGTACATAGGTCGGAAATCATAGTTCTCCATTACTGACGTTTTTCTGCTAGTTCTTGTAGTTCTAGATTGTTATTTAGTTCCACTGTTGAATCTTCCCTAGTAATTGTTCTGTGTAGCGATTCTCTTTGCCTGACTTGTTTTCTTTTACCAGATAGTTTCCACATGAATGTCTGAAGGGGACATCTTTCTTCATTCATTTTTAGCACATGACCGTTGTATTTCCGTCTTCTTCTTGTAAAGCTCGACACGTATTCTTGTTTAGACTCGTCTCTTATCTGTTTGTTGTGTTCTCTCCACCTTATGTTTGAGATCCTACGAAGATATTTGTTTTCAAAGGCATTTAATCTCCTATCTAAAGTCTTGATGGATTTCCAACGTTCACATTCATATGTTAGCACTGCTATTACACGGGGGTTGAACAGTTAATGCCAGTCTGAAATCAGGTGAACTGAAACATAACCAAACGGTGGCTCTGAAATTAAGAAAACTGAGCCATAACCAGAAGATGGAGCAAGAAATCAGAACTAAAACATAACGAATCGGTGGAGTCTGAAATACAGAGAACTGAGCCATAACCAACGAAGGAGCCTGAAGTCAGTAGAGATGAAACATAACCAAACGGCGCTGTCTGAAATCAGATGAAATGAAGTTTAATCAGACAGTAAACTATGACATCTGGAGAAGTGAAAAACAACCAGACGGTGGACTCTAGACTAGTACCGAGAAAGCAACGACCACGTCTGACAAAACCATACGGCCACAAATATAATAATTGTCCATTGGAGACTGATACTCCATTATGAAGAATGTGTCAATTAAAATGAACAATTACACAACTAAGTAAATTTTCATTTACTAAATTGTTGAAACTAGACTCCACCAGTCTGTTCCAAATAATAAAGTACAAGTAGTCAGTGGTAAAATAAATAAAGATGTGAAGCTCTAGTAAAGCTAGGGTGTCTTCCATGCCTTAAGGGAATAGTGTTAGAGCCTATATATTTCACCAGTAGCATATTGGCCCTTCTTGTCGACTGCGGGTGAACTAGCCACTCAGCCATAGTGGCTTTATTTGCTGTCTTCATTGAAAAAAAAGACCGAGCAATCCGAACGGCGACTTAATTGGTGCATGTTGTCTTACACTTTGAACAACTGAAATGGGAAATATAGACCGCTTTAAAAATATTTTATTTTTAAAATTATAACCTCAACAAATAAGTAATAACAAATAGGTAATACATTTGTTGTTTTAAAAATATTTTATTTATTTCAACAAATAAAATGAAGAAATCAAAATAATAATAGCAGTCTTAGTGTATTTGTATATGTACATCTGGCACTTTGTTGGTCAATGGAATTTAGTTTATACATAACACATCTCATTGACAACAGAGGCGGCTTCCACTGCACGAATGACTTTGTCTACATGGTTGTTGTTGCATAGATTAACGAGGGCGTAGAACTTTCTATGTCGTAAGAGGCGACTAAGGAGATTGATCGATGGCTTGACAAGTTGTCATTGTAAAAAGTATTGTAATGGAAACAGCGCCATAGATTTTAGAGGAGTGATCTCTGCAATATGTGCCATTTTGGCACGCAAGGTTTCTGTTTTTGAGATTGTGGTTCTGCCCTATGTGCCGTCTGCGGCTCGAAAGGACAATAGATAGATAGATAGATAGAACTTTCTGAGAGTGAAGTCGTTGGTTGTGATGTCCAGGCCTGGACAGAAAGCCAGGAGGGTGTCTACGGCAGTCTCATAGCAATCCCAATCCTCAATTCCGTTGTGGTCCTTCAATGTGAGGTCATACACGGTGTCCTCGGGTAGACCACTGCAGATGTGGTAGATGGACTAATGGGCCATTGGAATAAATAAAAAAATAGTTATGCCTAATCGTTGAACACAGTATAGAACTACAGGCCCCACTTGACATCGGATTCATAGATTACGAAAAGGCATTTGATAGGTTAGACAGAGAAATGCTGTGGAAATTGCTGAGTCATGACGGAATCTCATAACGTTTATTAATCTGATAAGAATAATGTATGAAGGAATGAAGTGTAGTGTTGTGCAGAAAGGGCAGCTTACAGAAGCATATGAAATAAGAACAGCAGTAATGGCATGGATGCCTTCTATATCCATTTTTCTTTTTTACTGGCCATAGATTGAATTATGAAAATAACTCAGAAAACCACAAAATGCAGCGGTTTTTGACTGAACAAACAACGTAATGACTTAGATTTTGCTGATGACATGGCTCTCCTACCACACAACCATCAACAGATGTAAGATAAAATGAGCATACTTAATGAGAGACCACAACAGCTGGGACTGAAAATACATTAAAAAAAAGTAAAGAGCCCCCGTCACGCCAAGTGGCGTATAGGGAATATGGTGTTAGTGACCATAATTTTTACAGACCTTCGGCATACGATTTTTGGGGTAATATGGTCGGTATTACGCCCGTGCTGCTTTACTTTCCCAGAAAAAATCCGGTACCCATTTAAGGCTGGGTGAACCTGGCTATCACCCAGCCTTAAATGGATACCAGATATTTTTAGGTTAGGATCGAACCCTACCTCTTGTCCTTTATAGTCCATTTCACTAACTACTGAGCTATCACGGCTCCTGAAAATATATAGAAATAAGACCAAAATTATGAGAATTAATGCAGTTGGCAATAAAAAAATAACAACAGGAGAAATAACTCTGCTATACGTACAATGTGTACAAAGAAGGAGGAACAGAGAATGATATCAAAATAAGGATATCAAAGCAAGAGGAGCATTAGTTGCACTGGTAGACATTGAAATAAAAAAAAAACATGAGTTTAAATACAAAAATAAACATTTGCAACTTCATTATTAAGTAGACGGTCAGGCACTAATACATGGACAAATAGAAGACCTGCAAGAACTATATTTAACATCACAGGCACACAATACAACACGAAAATCATCATCAACAAAACAGAAGTCATGAATATCGCAAAAAGAGAAACAGAACAGCAACATAACTATAGAAGGCAGACAATTAAAACAAGTAGAGGAATTTAAATACCTAGAAAGTCTAGTGACGAACGCCAATTCACAAACAGCAGAGATAGACTCAAAATGCAACAAAGCATGTCAAATCAATTGACAGCTGTCACCACTATTGTCCAACAAGGAAATAACTCTAGAGGCAAAACGGCCACTGTACAATACAATCTTCATCCAATCTGCGAGTCGTGGACCCTAGATGCAAGAACAATAAGAAAAATAACTTATACTGAGATGAAATGTGTTAGACGAATGACAGGAAACAGTCTGAGAGATAAGATCAGAAATGAAGAACTGTGAAAAAAAGCTAGGAATAATTCCCGCCTTAGAATATATAATAAAACAACAGATACAATGGTTTGACCACGTGATATGGCAAAAAGATCAAAACACAACACAACTAGCCTTCAATAAATGTTGCGAGAACACCAGACCCAAAGGCCGACCACGAAAAATATGAATTGACAGAATATTAGAAACACAAGGAAACATAGAAGCAGCAGAGATGAAGAGAAGAGTAATAGGCCGCCAATAATATCTCCACTCGATGCTAAAAGGCAAATGAGAAAGGACAGAAGAAGAATATTAATGTTTTGTCAGTCCTATTATATGGCTGTGAAACTGGAGAAAACAAAAATGACAATAATGAAGATACAGACCTTCATTAACGGATGCTTACTCAGAATAAAAGGATGGAAGTGGCAAGACAAAATCAAAACATTGAATTATGTAAACGTAAGAGTCAGATACCAGCGGATAAAGAGATACATTGAAGAAGATGGCGCTGGATAGGACACACACTGAGGAAGACAACTGATAGTATTACACAAAAAGCAATTTTGTTGGAATCCCCGGGGAAAAAGACAAAGAGGAAGACCAAAGTATTTCTATATTATTACAAAAGAATGTAGAGATGAAGGGTAAGATAGTCAATGATATTAATAGAATGGTAAAAAAAACATAACGGGCTTGGAAAGTGTTTGTTGAAGGCCTATGATCCACAGGGAGATGAAAGGTAGAAGAAGAAGAAATGAAAGAATGCGCTAAACAAAATTCATTGATGCCGAGGATAATGGTCAGTGTTTACAATTCTGCAATTCACAATTTCTTCTCTGAAGGACACACGATGTTATTGTGATATATGCCAAAATGATAAAGGAAATGCATACATGTAAAAATAATAAACACGCAAAACCGAATCTTGTAAACATTTTGTGGAATGAGGAGGAACGTTTTACGAAAATGAATTGTAAGTTTACTATTCTTTAATAAACAAACTGTTATCTTACAATGTTATTGCCAGGAAATTAATAATGCCATAACAACAGTTAGGGAGCCGCGATAGCTCAGTGGTTAGTGAACTGGACTACCACGGACAAGGGGTAGGGTTCGATCCCAACCGACGGCTTCCGGGTTCACCCAGCCTTAAATGGGTACCGGATTTTTTTCTGGGAAAGTAAAGCAGCACGGGCGTAATACTGACCACATTACCTCAAAAATCATGTGCTGAAGGTCTGTAAAATATAGGGTCACTAACACCATATTTCCCTATACGCCACTTGGCGTGACGGGGGTACTTTACTTTTTTTTATAACAACAGTTACACGTTAGATCCCACATTACACGATTAAACAGTTGGCATTAAACACATTTCTTTAAAAAATGCACATCTACAGTTATCAAATGCATTAAGACAAACAATAAAATTGTTCTTTTCTAGATTCCTTCATAGCAAAATAATTCAAAAGATAACATATCTTGAAAACTAAGACTTGTAATAATTTTAATTAATTTTTTTCACCTTTGAAAACTATCTCTCTTGCGAGCAGTTAATGGCTGTTACGCTAAGAAACAGTCATCATCATCAAGTACAAGACCTGCTGGCGTAGGTGATCATGTCTCTCCACAACTTTAGATCTCGACAGTTATTTATCATTTCTGTTGTTGACCTTCTGCCAAGCCATTCTCTTAAGCAGTCTGGTATTTTTTCTCTTTGTTTCCATCTATCTCTTCGTCCATAAATTTTCCCAGTTGTTACTGTATATTCCAGTTGTTCTCTTCTCATTACATGGAGAAAAATGATGATTGTTTATTCCTAATATTGGAAATTAGCTCTCTTTTTGCTTTGGCCTTGCAGAACGTTTTCATTACTCTTCTTAGCTGTCCATGGTATTCTCAACATTCTTTTGTAGAACAACATTTCTAGAGTGATTTTATTGTCTGTTGTCCTACTGTCCATGATTCGCATCCATATGTTAAGACTGGCTCTACATAACATTTAAGAACTCTTTTTCTTGTTTCTATTGTCAAAAAAGGATTGCATAGTATCTTACGCTAAGAAATGGCTTCATTAATTGCATTCCCTTTAGAGAGGGTCATCTGATTGTTTTACTTGTACAGAATTGATACAAACGATTGTGGAGTGAGTGACTGTTCTTCAGTAGGCCTATAGGTTTGTCTAACGTTCACAAGTAAAATGTAAAGGCAGTGTCATAACTACCGTCAATGGCTAATTAAGTGTTCAGTACTTCATTGTGTTCAGCTTAATGGGGTGTGGTTGTGGGATATCTTCCTCGCTGCCCTCTCCTTCCTAGAGATTATGTCTGGTACACATTTAAAGAAGCTGTCTGGGCTCTGGGAGATTTCAGAAATAATATTTTTTTGTTTAGCCTGAACTAGCATTTGAACCAGAGCCTTCAGATCGGTAGGTAAGTACACTAACCACAACGCCACCGAGCTCTTCTCACTTTCAAGGGAAAGCGTCAAACTCCAACAATGTGTTTCAGATCAACTTCTGCTTCTTTTGTCAGGATTTGTTGCTTAGAGTGTTGTCAAATTAACATGAAAGGAAAACATTTGTTCAGTAAGGCTGGACATAACAGCTCTTTTAAAATTAGCTCTAAACATCGTCTAGTGGAGGAGTAAAGGATTTTATCCTAAATCTATCTTGAAGAAAGTTAATCAATACCACGAGAATCAGGTGCTCTCTCCTAATTTTTGTGTAGTTTCCTTTTGTCTCATTGTGACAGCTCTGTAATTATTATTTAGTAAGGTGGCTTTCACTTGTTGCTCAAGTTCATCAATATCTTCTCTTAGTTTACTTAGCAAATTCTGACGTGAAATGTACAAATGTACACAACTACCAGTACGTGTTTCATTGATAAAGTAATAACAACAAATGTGAATGCTCATCTATTCGTTTAGTTCACAAAGCAGTACGTGTTTCATTGATAAAGCAACAACAATAAATGTTAATGCTCATCTATTCGTTTAGTTCACAAAGCAGTACGTGTTTCATTGATAAAGTAACAACAATTAAATGTGAATGCTCATCTATTCGTTTAGTTCACAAAGCAGTACGTGTTTCATTGATAAAACCAGAAAGAAAAAATGCACCAAGGCGGCGATAAACAGCCGAACGGACACAAACAGTAAAGTGACTGGCGCGTGGATGAAACTGCATAATTTTTCTAGATTTGTTCTGCTGCATACCGTTGTACCTAGTAGCCATGTTTGCAGCATTGTCGTACGAATGCTCTTAACATTTCCTTCAGTAAATTTCGAGCTCAGAGTGAGCCAGTTAAACACTAAATCAGCAGCTTTCCACCTAGTGCTTCTCTAGCTCAAGAAAAGGTCGCGTCGCACCTGTTAAACCGTCTTGAGTTTATTTGATACTTAAATCCAACTGATCAGTAAATGAATTGTTATAGGTGGAATCTACTGACAAACGGAAATATCCAGCCTTATTTTCATATCAGCCAGAACTACGTCTTTTGATGTTTCTGTTATGAGTCAAACCAATTCTTTACATACAATTTTGACAAATAATGAGGGATTTCACAATAGGAAAGGTCATACTCTTTTTATGATCGAGCATAAATGGATCAGCTTTCATTGCACTGGGAAACATATGGGAATCCAAAGAAATTAGGTTAAATACAAAATAAAAATTTCCAACTCAAATGTTAAGGCGATCCTATTATATGGCAGTGAAACAAGGAGAACAACAAAATTGACAATCACGAAGATACAGACTTTCATTAATGGATGCTTACGCAGAATAAAAGGATGGAAATGGCAGGACAAAATCACTAACATAGAATTATGGAAAGGTACCAGTTAAACACCAGTGGATAAAGAGATACAGCGAAGACGATGGCGCTGGATAGGACACACACTAGGGAAGGCAACTGAGAGTATTACACAACAGACTTTTTTGGAATCCCCAGGGGAAAGACAAAGAGGAAGACCAAGGAATTTTTGAAGAAGACAGATGGAAGCAGAGATGAAGATGATGGGAAAAACATGGAATGATCTTAAAAAATGGCAAAAGACAGAACGACTTGGAAAGTGTTTGTTGAAGACCTATGCTCCACTGGGAGCTAAAAAGGTAGAAGAAGAAGAAGATAAATGGATCAATTTGGTGCTAATTCTAAGAGACCATGATAACTGTTGTTATCTGGAGATCCAATTTGTTCATTGTTTTCTCTGAATGGTAAACCACATTCTGTAAGAGCGCACAACAAGGATTCTCTCCATAACTTGGATCCATTGCTGTTTCGGTCTGGCTGTGATGTTACTGTTTGCCATCGCTTCCTAGCTTGGCAGGTCAACACGACACTCGTGTGCTGCTCGAAGTTCTCATGATCTTCGTTCCTATAGGAGTTGTGTTAACCCTTCAGAGACTTCAGCTGTAGTAGACGATGCAAAGTTTGGGAAGTCAGCAAACAAAGCATAAATCCGGCCTCTTGAGAGAGAATACACAAGCCATTCTCGGCTGGATGCCTCTCCATTGACTTTTGTTGAATGAACAAAAAATAGCTTGTGTACAAAACCTTGGACTACCTTTAGTGTACCGGCTTATAATATGAAAATGGTCCATACAATTCTGAATATGTTCACTCTGTCGAAAAACCGACTTCTGTTACTATCTTTATTTTGCATCATCTATACCTGTGTCTGGATGAGCTAAGTCTTGTCACACCCATCAAATGTGACCTGAACAAATTCTAATGATGAATATCCACGTTTTTTTTGCGGTTAATAGCCCTTCATGTGCGGTAAATGTGTCTATTGAATTAGTTCCATATTTTTTTTAGTCGAAATCATAACTACACCCCCCCCCCCATAGTCAACTCGTTGTTCTGCCTCCTGTATCGTTGCCTTTTCTGGTTCATTGATAATATCTGGTTTGATAGCTCAGCCACATTCCCTTGCGTTGAAGTACATGTTACATATCTTCAACAACATCGGAGTGCATTGACCCGCAAATAAGTGAATAACTCAATATTAGGACAGCTATCCCTTATACTTCAACACAAAGCAATACTTACAACCAACAAGAAACATCCGATACAGAGCATATTCATTCCACAATTTTGCCACCAATGCAAACATGGTCACTTACTTAAAAAAAAAGAGTAAAGTACCCCCTTCACGCCAAGTGGCGTATAGGGAATATGGTGTTAGTGACCATAAATTTTACAACCTTCAGCACATGATTTTTTTGGGTAATGTGGCGGTAACTTACATATAAGCATACAAGAAAAATTGCCATCACAGAGATGAGATGTCTGATAAAATTGCTTTTAGTAACCAGAAAGACAGAATTTGAAATGATATAGGAGGAAAGAATAGGCATTGAACCAATACAAGCTACGTACAGAACAAAAACAAATTTTCTAATCTAGAAGGATGCCGTGTGATTCCTAACCATACACAACATATATTAAAGAGAAGGGAGAAAGCAAGAGGAAAACCTAGAGTAAAATGGAGAAACAACATCAAAGAAACGCTACAACATTAGCTGATAATGTGTAAAGCTGCCACAAACGCGAGAACTAGAACTTTGCATTTCCCTGGACATTCGAAAGGGTACAAGAGGATGTGAAGAGAAGAAGAAGACGCAGAAGAATCAGAACAGGAGGAAGAGGAATGCAGAAGAAGCAGAAGAAGCAGAAGAGGAAGCAGAAGCAGAAGAGGCAGAAGAGACAGAAGAAGAAGCAGAAGAGGCAGACGAAGAAGCAGAAGCAGCAGAAGAAGCAGAAGAAGCAGAAGAAGCAGAAGAAGAAGCAGAAGCAGAAGCAGAAGAAGCAGAAGCAGAAGAAGAAGCAGAAGAAGAAGCAGAAGAAGAAGCAGAAGAAGCAGAAGAAGAAGCAGAAGAAGCAGAAGAAGAAGCAGAAGAAGCAGAAGAAGAAGCAGAAGAAGAAGCAGAAGAAGCAGAAGAAGAAGCAGAAGAAGAAGCAGAAGAAGCAGAAGAAGAAGCAGAAGAAGAAGCAGAAGCAGAAGAAGCAGAAGAAGCAGAAGCAGAAGAGAGAAGGAAGAAGAGCAGAAGAAGCAGAAGAAGCAGATAGCAGAAGAAGAAGCAGAGAAGCAGAAGAAGAAGCAGAAGCAGAAGCAGAAGAAGCAGAAGAAGCAGAAGCAGAAGAAGCAGAAGCAGAAAAAGAGAAGCAGAAGAAGGAGAAGCAGAGAAGCAGAAGCAGAAGAAGAAGCAGAAGCAGAAGAAGCAGAAGCAGAAGAAGAAGCAGAAGCAGAAGAAGCAGAGGAAGCAGAAGCAGAAGAAGCAGAAGCAGAAGAAGAAGCAGAAGCAGAAGAAGCAGAAGAAGCAGAAGCAGAGAAGAAGCAGAAGCAGAAGAAGCAGAAGCAGAAGAAGCAGAAGCAGAAGAAGAAGCAGAAGCAGAAGAAGCAGAAGCAGTGAAGAAGCAGAAGCAGAAGAAGAAGCAGAAGCAGAAGAAGAAGCAGAAGCAGAAGAAGCAGAAGCAGAAGAAGAAGCAGAAGCAGAAGAAGCAGAAGCAGAAGAAGAAGCAGAAGCAGAAGAAGAAGCAGAAGCAGAAGAAGCAGAAGCAGAAGAAGAAGCAGAAGCAGAAGAAGCAGAGGAAGCAGAAGCAGAAGAAGCAGAAGCAGAAGAAGAAGCAGAAGCAGAAGAAGAAGCAGAAGCAGAAGAAGCAGAAGCAGAAGAAGAAGCAGAAGCAGAAGAAGCAGAGGAAGCAGAAGAAGAAGCAGAAGCAGAAGCAGAAGCAGAAGAAGAAGCAGAAGCAGAAGCAGAAGCAGAAGAAGAAGAAGAAGCAGAAGCAGAAAGAAGAAGAAGCAGAAGCAGAAGAAGCAGAAGAAGCAGAAGCAGAAGAAGAAGCAGAAGCAGAAGAAGAAGCAGAAGAAGAAGCAGAAGCAGAAGAAGAAGCAGAAGCAGAAGAAGCAGAAGAAGCAGAAGCAGAAGAAGAGAAGCAGAAGCAGAAGAAGAAGCAGAAGCAGAAGAAGCAGAAGCAGAAGAAGAAGCAGAAGCAGAAAGAAGCAGAAGCAGAAGCAGAAGAAGAAGCAGAAGAAGAAGCAGAAGAAGAAGCAGAAGCAGAAGCAGAAGAAGAAGCAGAAGCAGAAGCAGAAGAAGAAGCAGAAGCAAGAAGCAGAAGCAGAAGAAGAAGAAGCAGAAGCAGAAGAAGAAGCAGAAGCAGAAGAAGAAGAAGCAGAAGCAGAAGAAGAAGAAGCAGAAGCAGAAGAAGAAGCAGAAGCAGAAGAAGAAGAAGCAGAAGAAGAAGCAGAAGCAGAAGAAGCAGAAGCAGAAGAAGAAGCAGAAGAAGCAGAAGAAGAAGCAGAAGAAGAAGCAGAAGCAGAAGAAGAAGCAGAAGAAGCAGAAGAAGAAGCAGAAGAAGCAGAAGAAGAAGCAGAAGAAGCAGAAGAAGAAGCAGAGAAGAAGCAGAAGCAGAAGAAGAAGCAGAAGAAGCAGAAGAAGAAGCAGAAGAAGAAGCAGAAGCAGAAGAAGAAGCAGAAGAAGAAGCAGAAGAAGAAGCAGAAGCAGAAGAAGAAGCAGAAGAAGAAGCAGAAGCAGAAGAAGAAGCAGAAGCAGAAGCAGAAGAAGAAGCAGAAGCAGAAGAGAAGCAGAAGCAGAAGAAGAAGCAGAAGCAGAAGAAGAAGCAGAAGAAGCAGAAGAAGAAGCAGAAGAAGCAGAAGAAGAAGCAGAAGAAGCAGAAGCAGAAGAAGAAGCAGAAGCAGAAGAAGAAGCAGAAGAAGCAGAAGCAGAAGAAGAAGCAGAAGCAGAAGAAGAAGCAGAAGCAGAAGAAGAAGCAGAAGCAGAAGAAGAAGCAGAAGAAGCAGAAGAAGAAGCAGAAGAAGCAGAAGAAGAAGCAGAAGAAGCAGAAGCAGAAGCAGAAGAAGAAGAAGAAGCAGAAGAAGAAGCAGAAGAAGAAGCAGAAGAAGCAGAAGAAAAGATGAGAGTATATTCTAGATCTCATTGGCCCCTGCCTTGTAAGAACAATAATGTAGAACATAGTACTTTCAAAAACTAAGGAGACGTTCTAGAATACTAGTGGAATGAAAACACCACCGACTTCTACTGCGGTGTCCATCACTGAGACAGGCAGCACGACAGATAAAAAAACGCATTCTGACCTGGCTATTAACAGAGAAATGACCTTCTTTCAATTAGCTAAGTGATGAGGATGTATTTTTGAACATTCTGTGTCTATTTGCGTTTCTGTTTATATAATTCAAACACGACAAAAATATTCTAATACCATTTATAGGTTTTTCTGGGCAACAGAGTACAGCAACATTAAACATGAACTCATGCTTATTGCATCGGGCGAACATCATCAGTGCCCTCAGGGAAGTGGGAAGGACACAGGACTTCGACAACCATGAGTCACGTCACTCCTTCGGATGAAAGAGATGGGAGTTAAGATGGGCACAGCTAGAAACGAGAAACTTAGTGGGCGTGTAAGAAGACTAATCAACCAATACAGAACTGGAGTCGTCAGTCGCTAGACTCCGCAAGACTTGCTGAGGACGGGCTCTGTGCACCTATGGACATGTTCAGAGTGCTATGATGATGACCCGCAAATAACTCAATAACTCTTGCTTATTTTAGCGCAGATTAAGGCAACTTTAAAAAGTTAATCTGTTTTCTATTTTAGGCTCAGATTATGCTAAAGCGCAGCTCTATCCACAGATTACGACTGGTTAGAATTGTCACCGCTGTTATCAGTCTAAAACAGCAGCAGTTCAGTAGAGGTTGTTGACCTGTAAGATTTGTCCTAGTTTTAATAATGTCTGGAGGAGGCACCAGATAGAGATAAAAAAAACCACAAATGGGCACCAGTGGCGTTACCTGTGTGGGTTGCTTGCGTCAGGAATAAAGCAAGTATGTGGATTAACAAATTTAAGACAAATATTGCACCCCTAACTTGCTGTTTTATTTTTTACTTTGATTTTTCCTTTCGAAGCTGTACTGATTATCAGAGCGTAATAATTTTGCGCCCTGGGAAACCAACTCATTTCCCACTCGCTACGTCACTGCTGAATCCCGTAAGCTCAGAAATGCTCTAACGATATTTGTGGGAAAGTTGGATCATTAACATCTCAGGATGATCATTATTTAAATATTGTGGAGTAAACTTTGCATTGTCTAGAATCTATGTTGTCGCAGTCAAGAGAAGAACAACAAGAGCTTTCATCGTTCATGTTCTCTTTTAATGAGTGACAGTTATTTTATTTCTGAACTAGATATTGATTAAAAACTCACAACAGGACTGTACTATTGAGAAAAAAATATATCACAGACTATCACAAAGTTATCACCCGCTAAGTGAAGATAAATATAAAACTTGCTGTCTCATTATACTTGTTTCTATTACCGTTCACGAATATCACATATTTTTAATCACACAGATGAATCAGATACAATAGAGGTCATTAATTACAATCATTCAGTGTTGTTTGCATTATGATATTAAACTGTTTCTGCTTCCTCATTATTTCTCTACATCATCTTTCTTGCGTTGTGCTGTGTTGTAGTTTACAAAGATCTTCCGTGTTTGTGATATTGGGCCACTTTTAAGTACAACACTGTTGGGTACCGGGCTGCTGTTCCTCTTCGATCCTAATCTCTTGACTAGAATGGTTAGTCCGTTTCCAGAATCAGCACAAAATTCGAAACAGTATCTTGATCAATTCTGGTTTATCACTCAAACTCAATCAGTGGAGTAATGTGTTTCTGTGTGTGTTTAAATACACACTGAGCATAATTATACAAGAAAAGATGTTTAAAAAGTGGACGATCACTTAGTTATTCGGTCCAATACTTGAGAAATAATATTTACTCGATGATATTCTTTACTAAAAGAATTGGAATTATATTGCATTAGATGAGATGCGTATTTTAAGTGTAATATTTAGTTTCATATTAGCTTAAAGTAAATGGAAGTGGTACATTATGCTTTTGTTTGTTGCATATATCGATCCTGATTTTAAATTATACAGAACAACATTAAAAGCAATCAACATTGCAAACTGTTACAAAATAGAGAGTGAATTTATAAGAAAAGAAGGAAATATTATTTTTAAATTATAATAATTATTATATATAATTATAATTATATATAATATATTAAATATAATGGGAGCCGCGATAGCTCAGTGCTTAGTGAACTGGACTACAAAGGACAAGGGGTAGAGTTCGATCCCAACCGACGGCTCGGGTTCACCCAGCCTTAAATGGGTACCGGATTTTTTTCTGGGAAAGTAAAGCAGCACGGGCGTAATACCGACCATATTACCCCAAAAATCATGTGCTGAAGGTCTGTAAAATATAGGGTCACTAACACAATATTTCCCTATACGCCACTTGGCGTGACGGGGGTACTTTACTTTTTTTTTATACTTTATATATAATATATATAATTATAAAAGGAACCTTGAATAAAGGTTGAGAACACCAGATCCAAGGGTTAACCACATAAAAAATGGATTGATGGAATATTAGAAACAATATGAAACATAACAGCAAGAAAGGCTGAAAGAAGAGCAAAAGATAGCACATTATATCTACCCTTCTACGACGAGAGGTAGGTGGGGAAGGAAACAAGAAGCAGAAAAAGAAGAAAGAAGAAAGAATGAATCTTTATTTACTGACTTATAACTGTGCGTTATGTTTGTGCAAACGGTAAACAAAATGAAATGAATAACTAGTTCATATTGACACCTGCTATCGATTGAATGTTGAGAAATCTTGGAAATGACTTTATCCGTGATTTGTTGCTCAATCTAGTTTATTTACTTATTTTTGTAATGTTCATCGCACATTTGTAGAGTAACGTGACAAATGTAACGCCAGCAGAGAAACAATGGGCAAGGTAAAGTATGAGACTTGAATCGGCGTCATAGCACGCGAGTTTTCACCCATATGTGCTCGGCTGCCTATCCAGAAGTGTTAGAGTAAATAGAATAGCCACGGTCCACTGTACAGTCCATCAAAAATAGGTAGCAACAGATTGGTCAAGACTCACACAAACTGAGATTATAGAAGTAGACATGGCTAAAGAGAGATGAGAAGATAATGTTTGATCTGGGATCGATAAGTTGACTGATGAATTTTTTCGATCTATATCAAAGGTAATCTCAGCGATATGAACTTCAGCTGGTGTCAGCAGCTCGCTGGTTAAAGGCATCTCTTATTCTTCATCGTCATTGCTCCTTTCGACTAGATCCATATTTAATCAAAAATGTGTGCAATCGTTTATTCGACTTTGTAGTTCCGCTCCGGCAGACCCCAATTATTGGAAAATGCCGTAAGGATATTTTAAAAAAAATAGTTCATTTGATGCTTCATAGATTGCAATGCACTTAACCAAGTTGTGTTTATTCAATGTCTTTAGTACGTCTTATTTAAATATGACAATGTACACATTAAAAAAAAATTGTTTAAATAAATTTCAGCTCTTCCTTTTTCATTACCTGCCCACTCTACACAACAACAAAAACGATAATTGGTGAGGGAGAAGAGGTAGAGTAATACCAAGAGAAAATTTACCAGACCGTTTAAGATAATTATTCATTCAATGGATGCCGTCTCCGCATCGAAAGTTGACTGGAACGCCATTTTACTTTGTCTCTTGGCCTAATGGTGCACGTTGTCATAGGTTCACCTGTCCACCTTTTAATGTTTTCAATTCACTTTAGTCTTGGTCTGCCTCTGCCTTGTCTACCTTGTTTCTTCACTCCCAAGATGACTTTTGGAAGAGTAGGTTGTCTCTTCACATGTCCAACAAATTCAGTTGTCTTTTTCGAATTGGGTTAAGTAGTTTTGTTTTTCATGTTCAACTCGTTCAGAACTTCCTTGTGGTTTTATTTTCCTTCCACACAGTTCTCCCTATTTTCCTATAGATCAACATTTCAAAGGATTACATTTTGTGTTCTGTTTTCTTATTAATGTCGTTGTTTCTGCACTATACAGGAATGTTGAGTAAATATAGCATTGCGTTAATCGTTGTTTTAGTTCTAATGTTATTTACTTTGATGTGAATACATATTTCATGTTGTTAAAATTGCTTTTTGCCATTGATATTCTTTTGTTTATTTTAGTCTTACATTTTCATCATTTTTAGAATATGTTCAAGATAATTATAGTCTTGAAATATTTCTAGGTTCTTTCCATCTACTTCAGTATCTCCCGGTATATTTTGTGTTCTTTCTCTGCCAATAATCATAGTTTTATTAGTCTTTTAAATATTTATTTTCAATCCATATTCTTTGATTTTCTTGTATCTTTGTTCACTAGTTGTTGTAGGTCGTCTTGATTTCTGCCATTAATACATTTTCATTAGTTAAGAGAATAATGAGGTAGTAACAGATTTTAATAACAACTGTGTAACATACAAAGTTGTGACAATATTGAAAGTCATGATCCCTACGTCAGCAGGGGTAGCACGTCGATCACATTTGTATAAAGATTTAGAAGGATTTTAGAACAGATGCCTTTGTGGAATAATGAATACTTTCTGGTGTAATAACTTATCCAACAGAGGTTCTCCAAGTAAAAATCCAGATACACACTTTAACGCTCATTGTGAATGGTCATTGCCTCCTTCACGCGTAGATAGAAGGCCTCCGACCTTCAAGAACTGCAAGTGTAGATCTCCTGGTCATTCACGAGTCCACGACAATGGAAAGGAGTGCTTAAAGAGCACTCATAAGTGGGGTTCTAAACTTAACCAATACAAATGTATTAACTCTTTCAGTACATTTCGACGCACATGCGCCATGCCGATTTCCGCCGCATACGTTTCGCCGCACAGTGTGTCACTATCAATTTGATTAGTGTGAACCGTCATCAAACCATATTCTTTTTACAAGTCTTGTATCATCTTGGTATTGGTGAAATCTAAATCCTTGTTCAATTACTTAAAATTCATATATAATAATTTATGTGTAAATAAAAATAAAAATGTAAATTGAGTCTTAAAACCATGAAAAATTGTGTCTATGAAATCTCTTCCTTTGCTTTGATAGAAAGCTTCCGTACGGAAAAAGTCAAAGTCTTGACATTCATATATCGTATATAGTAGTAATCATGTCCAATCTCGTAAGCATCAAGGAACAAAATCGATTTATTCCAAACAAAATGTTACACAAAAATACATAATATACCTTGTTTATGAAAAAGAACAGTGAAGGCTTATTAAAAGATTTAAACATTAAAAAGAACTGGTTTATAAACATCATTCTGCAGAGGAAATAAAAATACTATGGCCACGCCAAAAAACACAGCATACCGGAAAGAACAGTAATGGAAGGTATAGTTCCTGAACGACGCATCAATGGCAGACGAAGAAGAAGGTGGTTTCAAGACATCAAGGAGACCTTGAACATGAGAGCAGAAGAAGTGGGAGATCTGGTTAGAGAGAAAGATTCTCTCAGACGAGCTGAAGTAAATTTAACGTTCTACAAAGACCATATGACCTGATGATGATGACAATAAGGTACCGTTGATAACGGTTTATTGGAAATGGCATTGAGATTAATTAATTAATTGAGATTAATGAGGATGCGGTTTTAGGGCTACCTAAAGTCGGGAGTTAAGTATGGTAAAAGTAGAACAAAGCGAGTTAGAGGAATCAAGTGTACAACTAACCACCTACAGGAACTATACTCACGCCATATTTGAATGATCTGTTTGGAACCACTGATTAGGTTCACCGAGTACAACGAGATCGATTTTTAAAAGTAATTAAAAGTCATAAATAAACAGGATGGTTGATTGGAACCGCCCATCCCCGTAAATCGATCTCACAGGTCTGATGGTTTTGTTCGAATACTTGTTCTAAAACTTGACCATTTCTCAATCCAAAATGTATTATTTTATTATATGTAATCTATATAATTGTACTCATTGCTTCTCGACATAAAACATGCAAGTTTTTC
Source organism: Megaustenia siamemsis (assembly GCA_032433765.1). NCBI lineage: Eukaryota > Metazoa > Mollusca > Gastropoda > Stylommatophora > Ariophantidae > Megaustenia > Megaustenia siamemsis. The sequence continues at coordinate 156,791,850 of JAVIAB010000092.1, forward strand.
CATAAATTTTTTATATACTTGTAACTTTTCTCATTTTGCCAAGCGTTGTCCTACCTGTTGTTTTTTCCTTGTTACTAAGCAGCCTTGTCTGCCATCTAAAAATGATAGTTTTCTACAGACTTGGTAATCCATCCCCTCACATTGAACTCGTTGCACCCGTTAAGATGCAGATTAACTTGTAGTCTGAAACGTGGAAGAGCCACAATACTTTCTAACTTGGCTACAATATTTTATAGAATCTACTAAAACTCTCCTAATCACATGATGAAAGAAAGAAAGATCCCCATCATGCCACCTGGTGGCGTGTAGAGAATATAGTGTTAGTGTCCACCATTTTTATACATCATCATCATCATCGAGTGCCGTCTCCGCAACGAAGGTTGGTTACCATGGAGCGCCACTCTGCTTTGTCTCTTGCTTTGATGTTGCAGGTTGTCGTAAGATGATTTGTCCATCTTTTGATGTTACTCGTCCATGTTAGTCTTGGTCTGCCTCTGCCTCTTTTACCTTGTATTTTCCCCTCCAGGATTACTTTTAGTAGGTTGTTGTATCTTTTAACATGGTCCAAGAATCACATTTGTCTTGTTTGAATTGTGCTTAGTAGTTCTCTTTTCATTTTTAATTATTTTAAGACTTCATCGTTTGTTTTCTTTTCCTTCCACCCAATTCTACCTTTTCTTCTATATCTATATTCTCGTTTTTTAAAATACAATTCCTACAAAACCAATAATCGCGTGACAGTCTTTCTTGTGAGCAGAAAATTCACTGACACTTAGTTTTACATTTTTGTAAGTGACTTCGTTCACTCTATCGGATGAACAACCAACCAGTCATTCTAATTTGTGAATTTTGTAATTTCCTGAATTAGTGGAGGGAGTGTCATCAGTGGTGTGGTGGTAAGGGAGGGCATTGTCTTGGCGATATGGTGAATGTGGAGTTAGTCCAAACCTTCAGGTCTCCAGTCGATCACGTGAACTAAGAATCGGAACCTGGTTTATTGAATTGAGAAGGAATAGCAGCGAGAAACGGCACATATCTCGTCACATTCAAATGCATTGGTATAGCTCGTTGGGGTTTTATACGTCAAATCTATTTCCATTTTAATGCATTTCATTATTTGTTTACAAATATCGATACACAATAGCAACACAGAAGACATGTTTACTTCGCAAGTTAAATTCCAGTACAAGATTACTTAATATGACTGACTAGAATGTCGGTATTTTAATGTCCTCGTTTTACAAGATAGATCAGAACTTGGATTATCAACTGCCTCCAAAATGTATTCAACAGACAACGTGAACGTCGACGAGACTTCGTGATCAAATGAAAGATATTGCAGGTTTCGGTATTCTCATTTAATAACCAAACAGTTACTTGATTTATGAGGACTCTTTGTTGTAATGCATCTTTATTAAGCTTGTTCCTTATAAAACAAACTTGTAATCTATCTTGCAACTAATTTAAGAATTATTTTAATTTCATTGTGAGAATTGTTAAAATTGTGAGAATTGTGAAATTTTTTTAGAATTTTGAAAATTGTTAAAATTGTGAGAATTGTTAAAATTGTGAAAGAGTATTTCCGGGAAGATTGTGTACATGTTCACAAGGCTTTCACTAAAACCGTTTTGGGTGTTTTCAGTTTTTCGATAAATAGATGTCAAGTTACATATAGCAAGTTACAGATAGCAAGTTACAGATAGCAAGTTACATATAGCAAGTTACATATAGCAAGATATATACAGCAAGTTACATATAGCAAGTTACAGATAGCAAGTTACAGATAGCAAGTTACATATAGCAAGTTACATATAGCAAGATATATACAGCAAGTTACATATAGCAAGTTACAGATAGCAAGTTACATATAGCAACTTACATATAGCAACTTACATATAGCAAGTTACATATAGCAAATTACAAATAGCAAGTTACATATAGCAAGTTACATATAGTAAGTTACATATAACAAGATACATATAGCAAGTTACATATAGCAAGTTACATATAGCAAGTTACATATAGCAAGATACATATAGCAAGTTACAGATAGCAAGTTACATATAGCAAGTTACATATAGCAAGTTACATATAGTAAGTTACATATAACGTCGCAACAGAGTGAAGTATTATACATCATTGTACCATAGCTATCTATAGATTAGAAATTTATAGACAGCTATGATTGTACCATGCCACAGTAACTAGAAGGTAAGTGCTTTTCTATGCCGTTATTATTTCTTCTAACTCAATAAGTCATGCATTCATTCATTCTTCATTTGTTTTTTTTTTTGTTTTTTTGTCAAATGGTTTAACGTAGAACGTCTTTGTATAAAGAACGATAATGACGATGATGGAAACGACGTAAAACACTCACAAAAATACAGTTTATTGCTCTTAAATCATCTGTGCCTATTGGTGCTCACCTTAACGATATTTCGACAAAGCGATGGACAAAAATATTAGCACAACTCGTAAACAACAACAGATGCTTCTGAAATGTAAACACCGAGAACGTGCGAAGGCGGCTATGTTTGGACACCGGGAAACGGCGACCTGTCTGGATACCGATATTGAGTGTCGAGCACATTTATCATTGATGTAGTAGACCGACGCTGGCGAGAATTGCTTAATATTTCATAAAAGTCTTATTCTTCTTGGAAGATCCCACAGGGACTGGCTATAGATAATTCTACAACTCTGCATTTAACATTTTATGGATGAGTTCATTATCGGAGAGTTGAAATATTTCCACTAGAGGCTTTATGTAATTAACTATTTGAGCGTACAGCACGTAGATAGGGGGAATGGAAATTGAGAGGGAGAGAGACAGAAAATGATAGAGAAGTAGGTAGGTAAAGAGAGAGACATAAAGCGATATAGAGAAATAAATGCTTGCGAAAAGAGAATGACGGTATGAGAGGAAGAGATGGATGGAGGGGAAGTTGAAAAGGAAAATGGAAGAGGGAAGAGGGTTGAAAAACGCTATAGCAGCAAAATATGAAAGTGTATGAAACTAACTGAATTATTATTATTATTTATATACACACACACACACACATACACATATATATATATATATATATATATATACACATACACACACACACACACACATATATATATATGTGCACACAGACATAATGTAAGAATACGGGGGGAAACAATTTACAATATTTTGAGAGTGAGATTCAGAGAGCGAGTGGATGTATATGTGTGTGAGTGATATTGCATGCGTTTGTGAGTGTCTGTGAGGCATACAGATGCATCCTTCCCAACTAGTCACATTCCTGGTATATTCTTTGATCCCCTCACATTTGTCCCCAACGTGGTGTATTTTAAAAGCAGAAGTCCATGCACAGAGTTGTTCAGTTATGGGACCTAATGAGACAAATAGAACCATAAGTGGAGAACATATGCGATTCCAGAAACAAAAATAAACTGGAAAATTACAGTAATGGTTATATTTTAAAAAAATATATACACGTGTTATTGTTGATACTTAAAGAACAAATTCTTCTCCAAAATTTGAGTCTAAATTATGTACATCAACATGATCATCATCACGTATCATGTCTCCTAGCGTAGGTGATCATGTCTCTCCACAACTTTCTATCTCGACAGTTATTTACCATTTCCGTTGTTCACCTTCTGCCAAGCCATTATCTTAAGCTGTCTGGTACCTTTTCTCTTTGCTTCCCTCCATCTCTTCGTCTCTCGATTTTTCCAGTTGTTACAATATATTCCAGCTGTTCCCTTCTCAATACATGTCCAAAAAGTGATGATTGTTTCTTTCTAATATTGGAAATTGGCTATCTTTTTGCTTGGCCTTTTTCAGAACTTTTTCATTACTCTTCTTAGCTGTCCATGATATTCTCAACATTTTTCTGTAAACCACATTCTACAGCCTCAGGAATTCAATGATTCACATCCATATGTTTAGTTCGGCTGTACACACAATTTAAGAACTCTTTTTCTTGTTTATATTGTAAAAAACGGATTGCACAATATCATCCTAATTTTTTGGAAAGCTGCTTTTGCCTGAGCTATTCTGCATCTCACCTCTGTTGCACATCTACAATTTGACGTAAACATTGCTCCCAGATATTTAAATTCCTTTACCTGTTTTAATATTGTTTCAATTGTCTCTATTGTGCACTGTGGTGAAGTCTTTTTCTTTGTTACCACCATTACTTCTGTCTTTTTGCTATTAAGGCTGAGCCGTTTATTTTCCTTTTCTTGATTATGTCTAACATTTCTTGTAACTCATGTTCACTCTAAGCCATTGAGACTCTATCAGCAGCATACCCTAGATTATATATAGTATGACCTCCGATTGTTATTCCAGGCGTGCCCTTATGGATCTTAAAATAATCTCACTATCATCATTATTATCATCATGTGCTATACCGGTTGGCGTAGGCGATCATGTCTTTCCACAATCTTCTATCTACAGTGCATCGTATCAGTTCTGTTGTTGACTGTTTGTCATGCCATGACACCATGCTATCAAGTACTTTCTCTCTTATCGCCCGCGATCTCTCTTTTCTTTTATTTTGCCAGTTGTAACCAAGTATTCCAACTTTCTTCTTCTCATAATGTGCCCGAAAAATGTTGATTGTTTCTTTCTGATGTTTTTTAGTAGCTCCTTTCATTGTTGGCCTCTTTGAGACCTTACTCATTGGTCATTTTAGCTGTCCAGGGAACTTTCAGCATTTTTCTGTGAAATCCCATCTTTGTGGCCTCTAATTATTTTTTCATTTGTTTGCCTGATGTCTATGATTCGCTTTCATAGGTCAGAATTGGTTCTATATAATCTCACTATACATAATAAATAAATCTGGTGGCAGCACACAACCTTGCCTAACACCCTGTTTTATTTGTTGAAACATTTCCAATTGATTTCCAGTTCTTATGGACGCTGTTTGTTGCCAGTACATGTTCGTTATTATTCTTCGATCGTTGCTGTCTACATTTATGCCTTATACAATTTTGATTATTTCTTGGTGCATTACTTTGTCAAATGCTTTGGTATAATCTATGAAACAGGTATAGATCTGTTTTCACCTCTATGGCTCTTTTTACTAAAGATCTTATGATGTATATGGAATTGTTCGTACCTTTACCTCCAATAAAACCACATTGCTCATCAGTCATTTCTGGACTGATTTTGTTTCACACTCTTCACATGATGATTCTTAGTAATATCTTAGTCATGTGACTGATAAGGTTTATTGTGCGATGATCATCGCATTTAATCGCACCAGATTTCGTTATTAGGGCTTTGAATATTAATTTTAGCATGCCGTCTGGTATATATATCCGCTGTGGTAGATATCATTCAATATTTTTTTATTATTAATTATATTCCCAAATCACCAATGGCTTTAATCTCTTCTTTTGAAATATTATGTGGTTCTCAGGAGCTTTTCCTGCTTTCATATTGCGCAAGGGGTCTTCCACTTTTTCTTTGAGTATTTCTGGTCCTTCTCCATTATCTTTAATACTTACTTCTGTTCGTTCTTCATCATAAAGATCTTTATTGTATTCTGTCCATCGTTCGCTCATGCTTTCTTATTCAATCAACAGTTCTCCTTCCTTACATCTTAAACATCCAGTTTTTTATTGCGTGTTTATTCCTGTTAATTCTTCAGTTTGTTTGTATATTGCTTTGCCATATTTTTTTGGTTGCATTTCAATCACTTTGCATCTCCATTTTAGTCATGCATTTTTTCCTTCATTGCATTTTATTACAATTTTTAAAAATTTAATATCTTATACTTATCCTTATTATCATTATTTCTTCTTCTTGTATCCATTAGCTGTAAAATGTCATCTATCATCCGCAATTTTCTTGAATTTGTCATCACTGTTAGTATTAACTCTTTTTATGTTTGCTACATTGATTCTTTAAGTATTTTCCACTATTCACCAATGTCTTGTATCTTCTCTATTGCATTGTACCGGTTCTGAATTGTGATTTTATATTTTGTCTAGTAACTTCTTGTCTGATTTGAGTAAATATAAATGTAATATTATATTAACTGGGGCTCGTTTTTCAGTTTCTAACTTTACTCTAAGCTCTCCCACAACTGGTACATGATCACTATTGCAATCAGCCCTGGTCTAGTTTTCACACATACCAGACTGTTTCTAAATCTATTGTTGTACATGAATAGGGAGCGAGAATTATAACACCAGTAGCGAAAAATCATAGTACAATGCAGAATGTAAGTAGAAAACACAACTTAACATCAAAGAGGTGTAGGAATAATGAAAAAGAGAGCTAGAAAAATATATAAGTACCCACTTGACATACAATGATATGATTATACTCCTGAAAATGAAAGCAAAACTATTCGACATAGCAATAAATAGACATATTACTACGCAAAACTATAAAATGAATATATAGAGGCATACTATGAAGATCTAAATAAAGTTTTGATTCACGTGAAATCTACGAACAAGTTGGTTGCAATAGCAGATATGAATGCTAAAGTGGGAAGAGGTAGATATAAGGCCATAATAGGAAATCATGGTGTAGGAAAAAGAAGTGAGAGAGAAGAAAGATTAATACAATTTTGTGAAGAAAATGGGCTGATAATATGTAACACCTACTGTGAGCAAGAGAAAAGGAAACTATACAAATGGAAATTCCTGGGGATAAGAATGGGAATTAAATTGATTACATGATGGTAAAAGATAGGTTGCGTAACAGCGTCAAAAAAGTCAAAACCTATCCAGGAGCAGATATTAACTCAGAACACAATCCCGTAATGAATAATATGAAATTAAAACAAAGAATAACAAACAAAAGAGTAATTCATCCACAAAACCACAGAGTTAAAAAAACGATGTTAAAGATACTTATATAATACAAGTAAATAACACATATTAGAAGCTGATAGAAGAAGGGATTGAGCAGTACAGAAGACAAAATCTTGATGAAAAAGTCACAACCAAATGACAATACATAAATAAAAACATGCAAGAAATTTGCGACATCTTACCCAAAAAGGAAAAGAACAAAAAATAAAAATAGATAACTGATGCCATCTTGGAAAATATAGGAGAAAGAAGACAGGCGAAGTAATCTTCAGTAGGTTTAGTTTTTGTTCCATCCGTTCAGAAAGTTTATCAAATATGAGTCAACGTGCATGCTAGGGTATCTCCTTTTACAATAATCAATAACTATGTCAGAACGCTATCAGTAAAGTTAGAAGCAGTACATAAAGAGACATTTCGCAGTTGTTGATTCTCTGCTAAATAAACGGGTTCCTGCTTGACTAATTAATTGTTCTGCATTATATGTTTAAGAATACTAGTTTTCATTTCATCTTGGTGAGGTCGACAGCCGCCCAACAAGTGGGGGCGCTAATCACATCCATGGTGAAGGAGTGTGAGGTAATTACGTGGCGCTGCCTGCCTTAATCTCGACGACAAAATCAAACAAAATCTATTGAACGTCCTAAACTGTAATCTATTTCAGGCTCTGCCCTGTCGCCCTCGTGATGTATCTGCTATCATCACGGGCTCCGTATGTTTATCAAGTCCTGGCGTTGTTATACAACCATCTCTAAATAAATGTTTTTATTTTGGTAAGAGATACATGACGACTTAACAGACAATTAGTCGTCTTGTAATAAACATTGTAAAATAAGAACCTTGTGCTTTGAATACACTTGTTCTCTAAAACGTTCTATATTTTTTAAAAATCTTTTAAGTTTCGAAGCTTACCAGATTTTTTCTGACAGACCTGTGACGATTATTTCTTGCAAAAAATGTGTGCCTTTCATTAGTTACTTTTTGGAGTGTTTTCCTTATACTCTCTAGTCGTATGTACTTCTTAAAGTTTACTCCTGAATTCCGTTGGCTAGTAACAGTATTTATTAAAGCCAGTGGTTTCTGATTTCCCACAATTGGTCTGACATATTTTTTTCCTTCAAGCTATATAATTTCGTATTGGTCTTTAACTAGTTCATTCATTGAGTGCCGTCTCTGCATCGAAGGTTGGCTACCATGGAGCAACATTCCGCTCTGTCTCTTGTTTTGATGGTGCAGGTTGTCATACGCTGACTTGTCCATCTTTTGATGTTACTCGTCCATGTTAGTCTTGGTCTATCAGCAGACGAGATCTGACCAAGATATACAGGTTCAGAATAGGTTACTGTGACATCAGAGCCAATCTACAGAAGATAGTAGTGTGACTCTGCATATTTACGCAGACAAACGCCAGGACATGTCCTACACGAATACAGCACTCTCAACACCCCAAGAACACAAAATATGGCCGACAGAAACAACCGTGCATGCCAAGTTACCCTGAACCGGTGAAGACCTTCAACTCTTATTCGTGACCCATGTTGATCTAAATGCATAGCAGTAGCTAGTCGCTGAAGAAGCAGACACAACGCATCAGCGCCCACTTAAGGCTCTTTAAATGTCGAGCGATGAAAGATGTGGTCGCGAGGTAAATGCAGACAATGACTGTTCATGTTGTTTGAAAAAAACTTAGAAAAGACAACGCTACAAATACAGTAATGCCTCTAAAAAAGTGTCAACGTCAGTAGTGATAGAGCTTTATTTACTTGTCAAAATGGTCACGGCGATGACATGTTAACAGGAAGAACCTTAATCCACAACACTAGTGATTAAACTAATATCAAGTTTCCGTAGTGTGGGCCTGAAGTTTTCATGTTAATTTTTATAACATTCACATTCAAGAGTGATAGCAACGTTAACCAAGAGTGAACAGAATGTGGACAGAGTTTGGTGTCAATTACTGTATCACCATCAGATTACACATTGCATTAATTACTATTGTTTTATATATCCTGAAAAGTAATTTCACATTGACTGCTCAAAAGATCGATAACGTTTTAAAACAGTTGACACATGTTCATAACTTTATCTTATGGCGGAAAACCGAGTTCATAAAGATCATAGGTTGTCGTACTTTATATCACCATGACATTAACAAATATTCTAATAATCCGAAAGAGATGTTGATAACAAGTAAGAGTGCAGCAGTCCTAAAGAGAATGCATGCAAAAAAGGGTGTTGATAGACCGGATAGAGGCTTTGAGACGGTGTTGATAGACTAGAAATGGACTTTGAAAATGATGTTGATAGATGGAAAAGAGGCTTTGAGACGGTGTTAACGGACTAGAAAGAGGCTTTGAGACGATGTTAACGGACTAGAAAGAGGCTTTGTGACGATGTTAACGGACTAGAAAGAGGCTTTGAGACGATGTTAACGGACTAGAAAGAGGCTTTGAGACGATGTTAACGGACTATAAAGAGGCTTTGAGACGGTGTTAACGGACTATAAAGAGGCCTTGAGACGATGTTAACGGACTAGAAAGAGGCTTTGAGACGATGTTTACGGACTATAAAGAGGCTTTGAGACGGTGTTAAGGGACTATAAAGAGGCTTTGAGACGGTGTTAAGGGACTATAAAGAGGCTTTGAGACGGTGTTAACGGACTATAAAGAGGCGTTGAGACGGTGTTAACGAACTATAAAGAGGCGTTGAGACGGTGTTAACGAACTATAAAGAGGCTTTGAGACGGTATTAACGAACTAGAAAGAGGCTTTGAGACGATGTTAACGAACTATAAAGAGGCTTTGAGACAATGTTAACGAACTATAAAGAGGCTTTGAGACGATGTTAGCGGACTAGAAAGAGGCTTTGAGACAATGTTAACGAACTATAAAGATGCTTTGCGACGATGTTAACGGACAAGAAAGGGGCTTTGCGATGATGTTAAAATATTGGAAAGGAGAATTGAAATAATGTTGAAAGATAGAAGATGTTCAAAGATACCAGACATGAAAAATACTTCGGGACTGTCAGTATCGGAGGCATAAAGATTACTAACCTTCGTTAAATAAAAAAAAAAAAGTAAAGTGCCCCTGTCACGCCAAGTGACGTATAGGGAATATGGTGTTAGTGACCATAATTTTTACAGACCTTCAGCACGTGATTTTGGGGTAATGTGGTCGATATTACGCCCATGCCGCTTTACTTTCCCAGAAAAAAATCCGGTACCCATTTAAGACTGGGTGAACCCGGAAATCGTCGCTTGGGATCGAACTCTACCTCTTGTTCTTTGTAGTTCAGTTCATTAAGCACTGAGCTATCACGGCTCCAACCTTCGTTTGGCAGAGGATATAGATACTTAGCAGGTGATGCTTGAGAGTGACTTGACATGACGTCAAGACTCATATGGAATGATGACAATGCTGACAAAACAAATGTGATGACAAACAAGAGTAGGAGCACTGGAGCAATAATCGCAATAAATGGAAAACCACTAGAAGCAGGTATCCAGTTCATTATCGCTGACGGAGGCTCGAAACAAGGAATATTAACTACAACTGAACACTCAACGACAAGACTAAACTATAAGGAAAAACAACAACCGGTCATTAAAAAACAAAAACCTGTCTTTAAAAAACAAAAATCATATTTTTATGAACAGTAGCGGCATCTCTATTTCTATGCGTATACGAAAATTAGGCACTCACTAGATAGAACACTTGATAGGATATTTGCTCTGAAGTCGAGATGTATAGAAAGATCTTACGTAATTCCAATATAAACCATATCACCATTGAAGAAGTACGCAATAACATCCAACGATTCACATGACAAATTAAAGATCCACTGCCAATAATAAAAGAAAAAATATTAAAATTATACGGACACGCTACAAGATCTACAGGTCTTGCTAATACCGTTTTACACGGCAGAATGGCCGGCAAGAGAAGACGAGCAGACATGGGAACAGTGGGAAGAAAACATCAGAGAATTGACAGGAATAACTTTCTTTGCATCCCTGCAAACAATTCCCAATAGTAAAGGTTGGAATAAAATAGAAAATTGTTAAGACATTTGAAAGAAAATTTGACCGACTGTAATATATGATATATGGTGATAGACTTGAAACAGGTTTTCGAACGTTATTCATAGAAATAAGGGACCTTGGGACGATGTTGAAAAATATGAAATTATTTCAGGACGATGTTGAAAAATATGAAATTATTTCAGGACGATGTTGAAAAAGGAAGAGTGCTTTGGGACGATGTTAATAAACAAGAAAGAGTGCTTTGGGACGATGTTAAAAAAACAAGGAAGAGTGCTTCGGGACGATTTAAAAAAAAAAACAAAAGAGAGTGTTTTTAGACGATGTTAAAAAAAGGAAGAGTGCGTTGGGATGATGTTGAAAAAAGGAGAATGCTTTGGAACGACGTTAAAAAAAGGAAGAATGCTTTGGAACCATGTTAACAAAATAAGAAAGAGTGCTTTTGGACGATTTAAAAAAAAAAGGAATAGTGCTTTGGAACGATGTTAAAAAATGGAAGAATGCTTTGGGACGATGTTAAAAAAGGAAGAATGCTCTAGGATGATGTTAAAAAAGGAATAGTGCTTTGGAACGATGTTAAACAAGGAAGAATGCTTTGGAACGATGTTAAAAAAATAGGAAAGAGTGCTTTGGGACGATGTTTAAAAACAAGGAATAGTGCTTCATGATGATGTTAAAAAACATGGAATAGTGCTTTGGGATGATGTTAAAAGACATGGAATAGTGCTTTGGGATGATGCTAAAAAACATGGAAGAATAGAGTGCTGTGGGGCGTTGTTAAAAAAAAGAAGAGTGCTTTGGGATGATGTTAAAAAACAATGAAGAGTGTTTTGCAACGATGCTAACGTACTGGGAAGAGGGTTAGTGTGATGTTAATGGAGGACAGGAAATGAATTAGGAAACAATGTTGACTGAGAGAAAAGAAGATATCAGTACAAGGTTGACTGAGAGAAAAGAAGATATCAGTACAAGGTTGACTGAGAGAAAAAAAAGGTCTTAGTATGTTACGTTGATTGAGAGAAAGAACATGTTTTAGTACAATGTTGACTGAGAGAAAGAAAGGGTCTTAGTGCAATGTTGACTGGGAGAAAGAAATTGTTTTAGCATATTATGTTGACTGAGAGAAAGAACATGTTTTAGTACAATGTTGACTGAGAGAAAGAAAGGGTCTTAGTGCAATGTTGACTGGGAGAAAGAAATTGTTTTAGCATATTATGTTGACTGAGAGAAAGAACATGTTTTAGTACAATGTTGACTGAGAGAAAGAAAGGGTCTTAGTACAATGTTGACTGGGAGAAAGAAATTGTTTTAGCATATTATGTTGACTGAGAGAAAGAACATGTTTTAGTACAATGTTGACTGAGAGAAAGAAAGGGTCTTAGTACAATGTTGACTGGGAGAAAGAAATTGTTTTAGCATATTATGTTGACTGAGAGAAAGTACATGTTTTGGTACAATGTTGACTGAGAGAAAGAATTGGTCTCAGTACAATGTTGACTGGGAGAAAGAAAGGGTCTTACTACAATATTGACTGAGAAAGAGAAAGTACTTAGTACAATGTTGATTTAACAGAGAGAGTACAACGTTGACTGAGAGAAAGAAAGTGTCTTTTTTGCAAAGTTAACTGACAGGAAGAAATAGTCTTTGTACGATTTTTATGGAGAGGGAAAGAAAGAAATAGTCTTTGTGCAATTTTGATAGTTTTAGTAAACTATTGCTGGAGAAGAAGAGTGTTGATGGACAATGTTCATGAAATAAAATGTTGGTGGGGGAACGATTTTAATGAAAGAAGAAAAGATATTCAGGAAGTGATGAGTTTTGAGTGTGTATTTGTAGCATCAGAATCGTGAAGACAGCAACTATGAACGTGACAGTTTTGAAATGATGATGAAACTTGAAAAGTATTGAGATAACGCTAATGGACACGAAGGGCTATACAATGACATTGCTGGACACAATTAATTTGGACTTATATTTGTTGAACAATATCGACTTGTGGGTCGTATCTATGTACTGGGATTTGGAGAAAGGTTTAAGAGATCTTTCAGACTGGTCATGAGTAAAGAACCAATATGAACAGAAGAATACGATTTCTCTTTTTCATTATGTCTCTCTTTCTCTCCAATCCCATTGTTTGCAAATTTCACCTTTAAAATGTATAAACATTTTTAATTTCAAAATGTTGCTAAACGCATGGAGCTTAATCACAAGTAATCCAAACTATAATTATTATCATAACGTACCGTGCGTGCATAGGTGATCATGTCTCTCCAAACACAATTTTGTGACAGCTTTCCCGTTTCTTGACAGTAAAGTTAGGTTAGACAGCTGTTTAATTGAGATGATTTACAATATCACAAAAATACACTGAAAAACAAAAGTCAACATTCATAAATATTGGATTGGTAGTTGTACGCATACGTGCATCAGGATTGTACACATCATTATATATATATATATATATATATATATATATATATATATATATATTGTAGGCTGTGGAATAGTTCTACCAATGGTCTTGTGGGCTGTGGAACAGTTCTGCTGTTCATCTTGTGAGTTGTAGAACAGTTCTACTGTTGATCTTGCGGACTGTGGAATAGTTCTACCGCTGATCTTATGGGCTGTGTAATAGTTCTACCGTTGATCTTGTGGGCTATGGAATAGTTCTACCATTGATCTTGTGGGCTATGGAATAGTTCTACCGTTCATTTTGTGCATTGTTGAACAGTTCTACTTTTGATCTTGTGCGCTGTGAAACAGTTACATCGTTGATCTTTTCTCGTTCTACGTTGTCACAGCATCCAGGATACTTTCCTTTTGTCTACCTCTACCTCTCCGACCTTTCATTTTTCCTGCTGTTACTAAGTGTTCTAACGCCCCCACAAATGCCCATTAAATATGATCATCATCATCGAGTGTCGTCTCCGCAACGAATGTTGGCTACCATGGAGCGCCATTCCACTCTGTTTCTTGCTCTGATGGTGCAGGTTGTCATAGATTGACTTGTCCATCTTTTGATGTTACTCGTCTATGTTAGTCTTGGTCTGCCTCTGCCTCTTTTACCTTGTAATTTCCCTTCCAATATTACTTTTATTAGGGTGTTGTGTCTTTTAACGTGCCCTAAAAATTTCATTTGTCTTTTTGAATTGTATTTAGTAGTTCTCTTTTCATTTTTAGTTGTTTTAAAACTTCATCGTTTGTTTTCTTTTCTTTCCATCAAATTCTACCTATTCTTTTATAAATCCACATTTCAAAGGCTTTAATTTTCTGTTCTGTTCTAAATATGATACCTTTTCTTAATTTTTGTTATAATCTTCTCCTCGTCTTCAACTTTTACTATCTCCTAACGTAATAAATTCAACATTTTATTAAAAATATTCTTGACCTGAGCGATTCTACATATTTTTGTAACACTGGTAAAAAAATGTATATTTTTATGTCAACACTTTTGACATCTTCCTTCTGAGGCCTCATTACCTGCTTTCATTTCATTTAAACTAAGTCGCATTTGTGTGATTAATATCTGTATCGAGTAATGATTGATTGAAGTACTTGTTCGCTGTTAGATATCATAATGTATAATGTGCATATCTCAAATTGTTCAAGTTAACTCCTGCAACTGTTATTCCAGTCATATGTTCTGTGTATTTAGTGATGTTTTCACTGTATGTCGAAAATAGGTTAGGCGATCACCCCTACTTCATACATCACACTAAACATATATAAATCTTGTGTGATCCAGCAGTGGTATTAACGCCACTCATTATCTTACATTGTTATATTTATTGCTGTGCCTTCATTTCATGTTCAGTTTTCTTCACAAGAATCTCATTTCTGTTGTGGTGACTTCTCTTGTTTTTGGTTACTAGTGTCCACGATTAGCACTACTTAAATATTTGTTTGTATACGATTATATTATATATTGAGGATATCATTCTGTAAATACAACATAATAATTTTTCTATAGGTTACCATTTACATGTGTTTGCACAAAGCAAAGCCCAAATTTGATCACATTTATATTTTTTTTTATTACGTTAGTGGTTTTATTTTGAATGTTATACTTTCGGTTTTTTTCTAATGTCTTTTTTTCTTCTGGCAGCAATAATCCTTAAACTAATAACAATCAAAAAAAAGATAGTGAAATGTAATGCCCACATATTGCTCTTGCACAGGAAGTTGAACACGGAGTGTAGAATTCAAAGTTTTTATTGGGAATTCATTTTGTGCAGTGTTCTGTATTATATAGGAATTCAGTCTGTCAACTGTCAAATAAATATTTAATTTAGATAATAATTTATGATCTGACAAGTTGTTTTCTAAACAGATTACAGAGAACGGGTCCGATTTCTACCGGGTCAATCTTCTTTTTTTTTTTTTAATCTTTGACAGCCATTGTTCGTTTGTTTGGTTACTTCATACCTCTAGCGAAAGCCCCGAGTGACTGAATTATGCGTGAAAATCACGTGTTCCTATTATTCACAATTACAGCCGTGTGCTTAGGTTTCCATCGCCATACAGGCAGATATTTTCCGATTTCGTAGGTACTCTCATTTTTTATCACCGAGAATTCTTGTAGATTTTTATTGTCAGTTGTCCGGGCAACGGCCATCCTTTGGCCAGCTCTTTTTTTATTTGCAACTGCCAAGGGTTCTTTAACGTCTGCAGAGTGCACATGACATCCATTTGTGTCCCCTTTATTCGAGATGACGAGAGATCGAATCTCACTACCCAGATACCGGGGACGGGTAGAGCCACACTGAAATCGCTGATTCGAAGTAGATAATACCCACCGCCTGTGTTGGGGGTTAGAACCCCGAATCTTCTTGTTAAGAGGCCGATGTCTTACCCCCAGACCAGCCAGACGCCCAGCGCTCCACCCTCCATCTTGACAACCATTAAGAAACCATCAGAACCTTGATCAGCACATAGAATGTCATCAGGTCTCAATAGGACCAAGGTTTGTAAAGACCTTCCAGATTAATAAGGCACGTTGAAAAGAGGCAGATTGGAATACTTAATGGCAACCAAAAAAAAAAAACAAATAAAAGGTAGGAGAGACAAGAGTTTGACAAAGGCCATATGCTGGGTGATTTGAAAGCGTGGTAGGTATAAATCAGCGGTGGAACTCTTGTACAGTGTACGCGATCGAGGGTTATGGAGAGTTATGATACTGAAAACCCCCCGGAGTGAACCGTGAATGAATAATAAAAGATCACGGGTTTTTCTTTTTTCAAGGAAACAATAGCTAAAACGTGTACACGACTTGTACAACTTTGCATTAAACACCCAACGGATGTGCATTACAAACCGCAATCTTGATTTGCTTCCGTCATTAACTGAAAAAGAAAGTATTTGAAATATAATAGTATTCTCTTTTCTATCTGGTATTGTATTGTAACTGTAACTCCATACGGTGCCATGTTAAATTGCTCACAAAGAAATAACTAGTTTTCAAGTGCTACGAGGACCAGAATAGCATTTAAATTGTGTCACTTGTAATTTCAACAAATTTTCTACTTCACGCGAGAGAGACCGGTTGTCTTGGCATAGCTGACACGGAAACAAGTCTATTGCACGCTTGAGTGTCTCATGACAGAAAGCAAATTGGCCCATTCCGTAGCTTAATATTATTCTATTTCCTTTTGGACTGAGGGAACATAGCGTCATGTCCGAAGTACGGGACGCCAGGTCCGATGGTTACTGGTTGGATTATTCGAAGGGGTCTAAAAATCGATCAGCGGTCGAAATAACAACCAGAGTCCAAGACGGAGTTGTGGCACTTGTTGTTCTCTGAAGGGGGCGTTATTGATCTGTTGGCGATGATAGGTTTTTATGCAAATTGCTTCATATGCCTGGTTTGATTTCTTATAAAAATGATGCAAATGCTGATGGTTGTATTATGCAGTGGGGCAGGACAGATAAACCGGACAGGTTTTGTTCCTTGATATCAGACATGCCAAAACAAGTTTAACGTGACACATTCCTTGTGTTAATACTGAGATTTGAAAATGTGTTGTTTGCTCTTAGACATGCCAAACTAAGTTTAACGTCAATGGCGTAGTGGTAACGCGCTGCTTTGCGATAGCACCCACTTGGAATTGACCCCAGCTTGAAGGTCACTAGTCGACCAGCTGTAAAGGGAATGAGTGCCTGGCACACTAAGTTGGAGTACTCAATAGCAGCGAGCAAGACCTTGGTATCCCTCATCTTCAAATCGTGAGTAGTGTATATCCAGTGATTGGAAGGGTGAAAGTATCTTTGGCCGAACATAATTCCTTATATAAATAGTCTACCCGTACATGGAGGCACATTTTTCCTTATATGAGAGTCTACCCGTACATCGAGGCACATTTTTCCTTATATGAGAGTCTACATATTTTCTTATATGAGAGTCTACCCGCCCATTTTTGTTCCGGCCGTGGTGACCTCTCGGGTGAGCTCTCGTGGTGGGGGCGGCGGTGGTGTTGTGAAGGGGTGGTGAAGGGGTGTATCATAACTTTCACATTCTTTGTACTTTCAATGGTGCCGTAACTTTGTACATTATACTCTCAGGCGATAAAAAACAGTGACTTTCAAAACAGTTTTATTTAAGATAAGTTTTAAAAACTTCCTTTAGAATTAAAGGTAACAGCTTAGGCCGTTACACATGCTACACGAAGCTACGTTAATGAACTTACTAACTACACGCCAAACGCGAAACACCGCGTTAATAACGTTAAGCGAGATCAAAGAGCCCGGTTCCCGTTAGACGGGCCGCGAGATCAAAGAGCCCGGTGAGTACTTACTTCCGGTTAGACGGTCCGCGAGATCAAAGAATCCGCCTCCCGTATGGAAATCGCCGTAGCCGGTAAGTGTTCATCAGGAGTGTCATTTAACAGGGGAATTTTACGATACCGATGTTTTAATGTGAGACGCTTGGGGAAATTAACAGTGACAAGTTTATTTATTTATTGTTTTATTCGTATATATCTCACAATAGATAACACAGGGGTAGACAATAATGTATTCTTTAACTATTGTACATTATAGACAAGTATAATACATAAGAAACAAAGTAGTTTATTTACAAGTGTTATACATGATAGTGTTAAATGGATAAAGTGGAGGTGGTCACGTTGTCAGAATGGATCTGTCGCTTGATGGGGTGAGGTAGTAAGTTGGAAGTTGTAGTAGTAGTAGTAGGTTAGAAGTTGGAGTAGTAGTAGGTTAGAAATTGGAGTAGTAGTAGGTTAAAAGTTGGCGTGTATTAGAAGTAGTAGGTTAGAAGTTGGAGTAGTAGTAGGTTAGAAGTTGTAGTTGTAGAGGTCGTTGGTTGTGGAAGTTGTAGTTGTAGAGGTAGTTGGTTGTGGACGTTGTAGTTGTAGAGGTAGTTGGTTGTGGAAGTTGTAGTTGTAGAGGTAGTTGGTTGTGGAAGTTGTAGTTGTAGAGGTAGTTGGTTGTGGAAGTTGTAGTTGTAGAGGTAGTTGGGTGTGGACGTTGTAATTGTAGAGGCAGTTGGTTGTAGAAATTGTAGTTTTAGAGGTAGTTGGTTGTGGAAGTTGTAGTTGTAGACGTAGTTGGTGTAGAAGTTGTAGTAGTGAAAGTTGTAGTAGAGCAGGGTACGACGTTCAAATTAACAGACGACGACTTTTATTCGACTGACTCAACAAGCAAAGACCAAAACGTTACTCCCAAACCCACGAAAGCTTAGACTTTGGAGTTCTATAGCTTTAGCACTTCAACGAATGACAGACAACAGTAATGGTGAACCTTACAGATAAGAAAACTTAGTTCCAAACCCCAAAATTTCGTCTCATAACTAAAAAGTTGAACTCAAAACATTAAAAATCTAGGTCCAAAGTCAAAATAGTTAGACACGGAAGGGCAAAAGGGCATATTCTTTCCAACGAATACTTCCTATTCTTCTACACATCTGCATCTCGAAGCCTTCGAATTTATATTCAATGTTTGGCTACTGACTATATTTTGCGCCGATTGCTCAGAGTCGATGCTATATTCAACCACTGAACTCTCTTTTTATTGGCTGCATGTTTCTCTCTCTCTCTCTCTCTCTCTCTCTCCCTCTCCCTCTCCTTCGCTGTCTCTTTCGCTCTTGCTCGTTCTCTCTCTCTCTGCCATGTCGTTGCATCAGACATGTATGTCATATCGTTATATATCAGACACGCATGTTGTCGACTGTGTCGAGATGGATGAATGTAGATTGTCTAGTGTGTCGGGATGGCTGTATGTAGGTTGTCTAGTGTGTCGGGATGGATGAATGTAGGTTGTCGACTGTGTCGAGATGGATGAATGTAGGTTGTCGACTGTGTCATGATGCTTGTATGTAGGTTGTCTAGTGTCGCACGATGCTTGCATGTAGGTTGTCTAGTGTCGCATGATGCTTGCATGTAGGTTGTCTAGTGTCGCATGATGCTTGCATGTAGGTTGTCTAGTGTCGCATGATGCTTGCATATAGGTTGTCTAGTGTCGCATGATGCTTGCATGTAGGTTGTCAAGTGTCGCATGATGGTTATATGTATGTTGTCTAGTGTGTCATGGTGATTGTATGTAGATTGTCTGGTGTGTCGGGATGGCTGAATGTAGGTTGTGTCTAGTGTGTCGTGATGAGTGTATGTAGATTGTCTAGTGTGCCATGATGGTTGTATGTAATTGTCGAGTGTGTTCCAATAAACCGCCGTGTCATTTAAACTTCTTTGAACACAATGGACACGGATGTTCACCAGAAGAAACCTCATTATGAGAAACCGTCTGGAGAAAATCCAATAACCCTTTCGTCAACCATATTTAACATACCTAGTTAAACTTAATACTTATCATACCTACTTTAAACACATTAATAAAATTGAATAACCTTTTATCGATAAGCCTTAACGTACTTTAAGAGAAAACAATCCAACTTACTGTGTAAAATAGAATCTCAATCCGTTAGAATGAATAGTAACTTTCCTTGAAGCAACCAAACTTATAACACGAAAGCCCTGAAGGGTCTAGTTTAAATATAAATTGGTAACAAATGAATACATTATCCAATCAGAGAGTGACTATGCCAACATCGACTGACATCTGGATTAACCAATCAGAGAATTAGCATGGGAGGCGGAGCAAAGAAATGACTGACATCTGTATTATAACCATTCAGAAAAGAGCATTAGCATGGGAGGCGGAGCAAAGAAATGACTGACATCTGTATTATAACCATTCAGAAAAGAGCATTAGCATGGGAGGCGGAGCAAAGAAATGACTGATATCTGTATTATAACCAGTCAGAAAAGAGCATTACTATGAACGGCAGAGTGATTAACCAATCATAGAAGAGCGTAACTTTGAAAACGGTTCCAGTTCCATCTTAAGGTAAATGAATTGGTCGGGTTCTCAGCGAGGATCGTGGGCGTTTCTGGTCCATAGAATGTGTTTGGATAAACTTATGAAGGAGTTTATCTTCCTGGGGGTTGATATTATTCATACATATGATAAGACGTGTAAGAAACATTCCAAGTTTTATAAAGCGATGGCTAACCTAGTATATACATTATCGGAGAGAAATGAGCTGTTATTTACTGGAATAATTCAGAGAGTCGGTGGTCATGATATTTACGCCACGTTTGTAACCATCGTTATCGAAATACTTTCAGACCGAATTCACAATTTCGGTCGTCTTGTTGTTCTATATACCCTCGCCTATCGATTAGTTAAGAATCATGTCAAAGACATGTTCGACTCTAATTCCGACATTTGTGCTTTAGAGAAGGACTTTGGTACTTGGACCGGTGTTATCATCGGAAGAGAATTTGGAGAGTGGTTACTAAAAGAAGGTGGTTTGGAAAATTTTCTAGACCTCTCTAACGAAGAAGCTACAACACTTTGGACTCTACTTCACAACAGCCTTTGGTCTTTAAGAGCTTTACCTAGAAATGTTTATCTGTGAGTTTATATATTTTCCTTAATAAAAGTTTGGTAACCCCACAGCATTTGTTACTGCCTTACAATATTGTTTACCAGGTCACGACACCCCTCACACTGATGATGAGGGTTGTCCTGTAGTAGGCCTGCGATTGTAATAAGAATGGTTTGCTCCAGCTTTGAAATCTGAAATTTTCACAAAAAGAGATGGTGATACTCAGTTCCCCTATAATGGGGATGTTGAGTTACTAAAAAATAGATTTTGATCTCTGATGCAATACCTGATTAGTTACTAAAAATAGATTGTGACCTATGATGCAATAACAGAATACTCATTGTACTGGTGACCAATTGAGACTGCATGTACTCATTCACCCAATACTCTCACATCAATATGGAAAAGTGAATTCTCAGTCATAGAAAAGTATGTTGTCACGATAGGTGTGTCAATAACAAGGAACAAAAATCATTAAAGACATCGTAATTAAGTTGGGAAATTTTGGTGGTTGAGAGATAAATCTGAAGATAAGCACGTCAAACTATAAGAACAAGGAAACAATCGTATATTACATACACTTAGAGACAGTGTTAAGTTAACACGTATTTATTTGTAGTTAAAATAGAAGGTTATAAATTGAGTAGAGGTAAACTTATACCTTATGGCTCATCTACTTTTTTGAATAAACTCATTAAAATTAAAATAAGTCAAATAAAAACAAACAAATATTATCTTTTTATAATGTTTATTTTCACAATAAAACTAGACAACACATGTTACACGTTCACATATTTATAATTGAACAACGATGCTTTAAATAGTGCAAATATGGATACAAATCATCTGAAAAAGTACACATATAACAACATAGTCATGTGTTTAATGCTTAAATTACAAGTTTACGTGGTCTCCCACGTGTTTTTTTAAATACACAAGGATCGCAAAACTTAACACAATTTTGTTTATTGTTCTTAATAGCATAAAATCCATCAGTTATATTAATGATCGAACAGGGATCAATTCGTTTGTGAGCTGTGTCTGTGAGAACAGTCGAAAGGTCACTCTGTTGATACTGGAAGTCGTCATAAACGGGAGGAGCAGCGAGCGACCAGTCACCCTCATTGGCCGTTTGTTCTCTGTCATAGTCTGAGCGAAATGTAGAAGCTCCATCAGTGGTTGCTTGTATACTGTCACACTCAGATGAGAGAATCGTAGACGCATCGCCTGTGGCTACTTGTAGTCTGTCACACTCTGAGAGAATAGTGGACTTCAGACCCACTAAAGTCTCAAATTCAGGCTGTGTTAGTGTTATACCGTAACGTGTGGGGAACTTCATCCCCGTTTTGCCATCGTATTTTCTAAGATGGATTAAAGTCTTTGCTCGATATCTTGAAACCGAGACAGCCTTCAAACCATTCTTCTGTAAAGGTTTTACATACTCGCCGTTACGAGATGCATAGAAAAAAGCACCATCACAGTCAACATTAACAGCGGAATCACACATATCCATTCTAACGGACTCCATTCTTTCTGTATGTAGCAGCACTGAGAACGGCTGCCCTTTATACCCTGTAACAAGGGGGCGTGGCCAGTCTAATTATAGTAACCAATGGAATACGTTCTATTTATAGTAACTGATGCAATACGTCATTGGACGTGATCAGACAAGTTCAGAGAGCGGCCATCTTTGATGAGTCATGGGAAGTTTGTTCCACGAAGCCGATGTAGCCATGGAGTCATCAAAACAAATGATGATCCAGAGGGCGGGGCCTACACTGACAAGTTGGAGACAAACTCGAGCAAAAACTTCTAAATGAAAAACACTTTATAATAAAATATCTCTTCACAACTCTGTAGCTGATGTCATTTCTCTTTGTTACCCCTGTGTCTTTTCACCCCTCACGTTTTCAAGTTGGTACAAGTTATTACAGCGGTTCTCATTACAAGTCACAACATCCAAGTATTGGATATCTCTTTCGCTTCTTACCTAGTAACCTATTGTCCATGAGTCTCTTGGGTAAGTTAAACCTGCTTCTACGTAAAATTTACTCTACTCCACCTCCAGAGGATAACACTTCAAAGGATTTACCAGTATTAATATTATTCCACTTGTCTTTTTCTTTGATGTTACAGTTACTTCTTTATGGTATTAAGGATGAGTCCTTTATTTTTTCGGTTTCCTTTACTATAACGTCAATCATTACTAGCAACTAGTTTCAAAATTGTCATTACATGTGGAAATTTACTATTTATCATCATCAATAAAGATAATGTCTCTACTAGTTGTGTAATAACCCAGTAAGAAAGATAATGAAGGCGAAACAGAATATCAAAATCAAAAGGTAAACTCGACTCCAAAGCAATTACTTACCTTGGTACCTCTATCATTTAGAAAGGTAAAGTCGACTCCAAAGCAATTACTTACCTTGGTAGCTCTATCGTTTAGTGTATCACCTTGCTGGCTGCAAGCGTATTGTTCGTTCCACGTTGCATTAATTTGTTCAAAATAAATATCATGTTCAAAGATTTGTATATCTCTATTATCAGTCGAGGAGTGGTTGTTAATTATTTCAGTTGGAATCTCCAGTCTTCTTAGAGCCAGTGTTAAGTTAACACGTATTTATTTGGAGTTAAAATAGAAGGTTATAAATTGAGTAGAGGTAAACTTATACCTTATGGCTCATCTACTTTTTCGAATAAACTCAAGTTCAGAAGAGGAAGACAGTGATGAAGATAGTGATTTGTCAATGAGCACGCAAACTACGACAATATGGCCTAGTGGTAATTTTAATAATGGTTTAACTTACGACTCAATTTTCAAAAAGACAAATATACATGAAAGGTTTTTAAACTCTAGTGAAACCTCTGACACCTACATCACCGGTTCTCAAAATCAGGGAGCTGGAAGACTGGAGATTCCAACTGAAATAATTAACAACCACTCCTCGACTGATAATAGAGATATACAAATCTTTGAACATGATATTTATTTTGAACAAATTAATGCAACGTGGAACGAACAATACGCTTGCAGCCAGCAAGGTGATACACTAAACGATAGAGCTACCAAGGTAAGTAATTGCTTTGGAGTCGACTTTACCTTTCTAAATGATAGAGGTACCAAGGTAAGTAATTGCTTTGGAGTCGAGTTTACCTTTTGATTTTGATATTCTGTTTCGCCTTCATTATCTTTCTTACTGGGTTATTACACAACTAGTAGAGACATTATCTTTATTGATGATGATAAATAGTAAATTTCCACATGTAATGACAATTTTGAAACTAGTTGCTAGTAATGATTGACGTTATAGTAAAGGAAACCGAAAAAATAAAGGACTCATCCTTAATACCATAAAGAAGTAACTGTAACATCAAAGAAAAAGACAAGTGGAATAATATTAATACTGGTAAATCCTTTGAAGTGTTATCCTCTGGAGGTGGAGTAGAGTAAATTTTACGTAGAAGCAGGTTTAACTTACCCAAGAGACTCATGGACAATAGGTTACTAGGTAAGAAGCGAAAGAGATATCCAATACTTGGATGTTGTGACTTGTAATGAGAACCGCTGTAATAACTTGTACCAACTTGAAAACGTGAGGGGTGAAAAGACACAGGGGTAACAAAGAGAAATGACATCAGCTACAGAGTTGTGAAGAGATATTTTATTATAAAGTGTTTTTCATTTAGAAGTTTTTGCTCGAGTTTGTCTCCAACTTGTCAGTGTAGGCCCCGCCCTCTGGATCATCATTTGTTTTGATGACTCCATGGCTACATCGGCTTCGTGGAACAAACTTCCCATGACTCATCAAAGATGGCCGCTCTCTGAACTTGTCTGATCACGTCCAATGACGTATTGCATCAGTTACTATAAATAGAACGTATTCCATTGGTTACTATAATTAGACTGGCCACGCCCCCTTGTTACAGGGTATAAAGGGCAGCCGTTCTCAGTGCTGCTACATACAGAAAGAATGGAGTCCGTTAGAATGGATATGTGTGATTCCGCTGTTAATGTTGACTGTGATGGTGCTTTTTTCTATGCATCTCGTAACGGCGAGTATGTAAAACCTTTACAGAAGAATGGTTTGAAGGCTGTCTCGGTTTCAAGATATCGAGCAAAGACTTTAATCCATCTTAGAAAATACGATGGCAAAACGGGGATGAAGTTCCCCACACGTTACGGTATAACACTAACACAGCCTGAATTTGAGACTTTAGTGGGTCTGAAGTCCACTATTCTCTCAGAGTGTGACAGACTACAAGTAGCCACAGGCGATGCGTCTACGATTCTCTCATCTGAGTGTGACAGTATACAAGCAACCACTGATGGAGCTTCTACATTTCGCTCAGACTATGACAGAGAACAAACGGCCAATGAGGGTGACTGGTCGCTCGCTGCTCCTCCCGTTTATGACGACTTCCAGTATCAACAGAGTGACCTTTCGACTGTTCTCACAGACACAGCTCACAAACGAATTGATCCCTGTTCGATCATTAATATAACTGATGGATTTTATGCTATTAAGAACAATAAACAAAATTGTGTTAAGTTTTGCGATCCTTGTGTATTTAAAAAAAACACGTGGGAGACCACGTAAACTTGTAATTTAAGCATTAAACACATGACTATGTTGTTATATGTGTACTTTTTCAGATGATTTGTATCCATATTTGCACTATTTAAAGCATCGTTGTTCAATTATAAATATTTGAACGTGTAACATGTGTTGTCTAGTTTTATTGTGAAAATAAACATTATAAAAAGATAATATTTGTTTGTTTTTATTTGACTTATTTTAATTTTAATGAGTTTATTCAAAAAAGTAGATGAGCCATAAGGTATAAGTTTACCTCTACTCAATTTATAACCTTCTATTTTAACTACAAATAAATACGTGTTAACTTAACACTGTCTCTAAGTGTATGTAATATACGATTGTTTCCTTGTTCTTATAGTTTGACGTGCTTATCTTCAGATTTATCTCTCAACCACCAAAATTTCCCAACTTAATTACGATGTCTTTAATGATTTTTGTTCCTTGTTATTGACACACCTATCGTGACAACATACTTTTCTATGACTGAGAATTCACTTTTCCATATTGATGTGAGAGTATTGGGTGAATGAGTGCATGCAGTCTCAATTGGTCACCAGTACAATGAGTATTCTGTTATTGCATCATAGGTCACAATCTATTTTTAGTAACTAATCAGGTATTGCATCAGAGATCAAAATCTATTTTTTAGTAACTCAACATCCCCATTATAGGGGAACTGAGTATCACCATCTCTTTTTGTGAAAATTTCAGATTTCAAAGCTGGAGCAAACCATTCTTATTACAATCGCAGGCCTACTACAGGACAACCCTCATCATCAGTGTGAGGGGTGTCGTGACCTGGTAAACAATATTGTAAGGCAGTAACAAATGCTGTGGGGTTACCAAACTTTTATTAAGGAAAATATATAAACTCACAGATAAACATTTCTAGGTAAAGCTCTTAAAGACCAAAGGCTGTTGTGAAGTAGAGTCCAAAGTGTTGTAGCTTCTTCGTTAGAGAGGTCTAGAAAATTTTCCAAACCACCTTCTTTTAGTAACCACTCTCCAAATTCTCTTCCGATGATAACACCGGTCCAAGTACCAAAGTCCTTCTCTAAAGCACAAATGTCGGAATTAGAGTCGAACATGTCTTTGACATGATTCTTAACTAATCGATAGGCGAGGGTATATAGAACAACAAGACGACCGAAATTGTGAATTCGGTCTGAAAGTATTTCGATAACGATGGTTACAAACGTGGCGTAAATATCATGACCACCGACTCTCTGAATTATTCCAGTAAATAACAGCTCATTTCTCTCCGATAATGTATATACTAGGTTAGCCATCGCTTTATAAAACTTGGAATGTTTCTTACACGTCTTATCATATGTATGAATAATATCAACCCCCAGGAAGATAAACTCCTTCATAAGTTTATCCAAACACATTCTATGGACCAGAAACGCCCACGATCCTCGCTGAGAACCCGACCAATTCATTTACCTTAAGATGGAACTGGAACCGTTTTCAAAGTTACGCTCTTCTATGATTGGTTAATCACTCTGCCGTTCATAGTAATGCTCTTTTCTGACTGGTTATAATACAGATATCAGTCATTTCTTTGCTCCGCCTCCCATGCTAATGCTCTTTTCTGAATGGTTATAATACAGATGTCAGTCATTTCTTTGCTCCGCCTCCCATGCTAATGCTCTTTTCTGAATGGTTATAATACAGATGTCAGTCATTTCTTTGCTCAGCCTCCCATGCTAATACTCTTCTCTGATTGGTTAATCCAGATGTCAGTCGATGTTGGCATAGTCACTCTCTGATCGGATAATGTATTCATTTGTTACCAATTTATATTTAAACTAGACCCTTCAGGGCTTTCGTGTTATAAGTTTGGTTGCTTCAAGGAAAGTTACTATTCATTCTAACGGATTGAGATTCTATTTTACACAGTAAGTTGGATTGTTTTCTCTTAAAGTACGTTAAGGCTTATCGATAAAAGGTTATTCAATTTTATTAATGTGTTTAAAGTAGGTATGATAAGTATTGTTGAGATTGAAGTTTAACTAGGTATGTTAAATATGGTTGACGAAAGGGTTATTGGATTTTCTCCAGACGGTTTCTCATAATGAGGTTTCTTCTTGTGAACATCCGTGTCCATTGTGTTCAAAGAAGTTTAAATGACACGGCGGTTTGTTGGAACACACTCGACAATTACATACAACCATCATGGCACACTAGACAATCTACATACACTCATCACGACACACTAGACACAACCTACATTCAGCCTTCCCGACACACCAGACAATCTACATACAATCACCATGACACACTAGACAACATACATATAACCATCATGCGACACTAGACAACCTACATGCAAGCATCATGCGACACTAGACAACCTACATGCAAGCATAATGCGTCACTAGACAACCTACATACAAGCATCATGACACAGTCGACAACCTACATTCATCCATCTCGACACAGTCGACAACCTACATTCATCCATCTCGACACACTAGACAACCTACATACAGCCATCCCGACACACTAGACAATCTACATTAATCCATCTCGACACAGTCGACAACATGCGTGTCTGATATATAACGATATGACATACATGTCTGATGCAACGACATGGCAGAGAGAGAGAGAGAGAGAGAGAGAGAGAGAACGAGCAAGAGCGAAAGAGACAGCGATAGAGAGGGAGAGAGAGAGAGAGAGAAACATGCAGCCAATAAAAAGAGAGTTCAGTAGTTGAATATAGAATCGACTCTGAGCAATCGGCGCAAAATATAGTCAGTAGCCAAACATTGAATATAAATTCGAAGGCTTCGAGATGCAGATGTGTAGAAGAATAGGAAGTATTCGTTGGAAAGAATATGCCCTTTTGCCCTTCCGTGTCTAACTATTTGACTTTGGACCTAGATTTTTAATGTTTTGAGTTCAACTTTTTAGTTATGAGACGACATTTTGGGGTTTGGAACTAAGTTTTCTTATCTGTAAGGTTCACCATTACTGTTGTCTGTCATTCGTTGAAGTGCTAAAGCTATAGAACTCCAAAGTCTAAGCTTTCGTGGGTTTGGGAGTAACATTTTGGTCTTTGCTTGTTGAGTCAGTCGAATAAAAGTCGTCGTCTGTTAATTTGAACGTCGTACCCTGCTCTACTACAACTTTCACTACTACAACTTCTACACCAACTACGTCTACAACTACAACTTCCACAACCAACTACCTCTAAAACTACAATTTCTACAACCAACTGCCTCTACAATTATAACGTCCACACCCAACTACCTCTACAACTACAACTTCCACAACCAACTACTTCTACAACTACAACTTCCACAACAACTAACTCTACAACTACAACTTCCACAACCAACTACCTCTACAACTACAACGTCCACAACCAACTACCTCTACAACTACAACTTCCACAACCAACGACCTCTACAACTACAACTTCTAACCTACTACTACTCCAACTTCTAACCTACTACTTCTAATACACGCCAACTTCTAACCTACTACTACTCCAACTTCTAACCTACTACTACTCCATCTTCTAACCTACTACTACTACTACAACTTCCAACTTACCACCTCACCCCATCAAGCGACAGGTCCATTCTGACAACGTGACCACATCCCCTTTATCCATTTAACACTATCATGTATAAAACTTGTAAATAAACTACTTTGTTTCTTATGTATTATACTTGTCTATAATGTACAATAGTTAAAGAATACATTATTGTCTACCCCTGTGTTATCTATTGTGAGATATATACGAATAAAACAATAAATAAATAAACTTGTCACTGTTAATTTCCCCAAGCGTCTCACATTAAAACATCGGTATCGTAAAATTCCCCTGTTAAATGACACTCCTGATGAACACTTACCGGCTACGGCGATTTCCATACGGGAGGCGGATTCTTTGATCTCGCGGACCGTCTAACCGGAAGTAAGTACTCACCGGGCTCTTTGATCTCGCGGCCCGTCTAACGGGAACCGGGCTCTTTGATCTCGCTTAACGTTATTAACGCGGTGTTTCGCGTTTGGCGTGTAGTTAGTAAGTTCATTAACGTAGCTTCGTGTAGCATGTGTAACGGCCTAAGCTGTTACCTTTAATTCTAAAGGAAGTTTTTAAAACTTATCTTAAATAAAACTGTTTTGAAAGTCACTGTTTTTTATCGCCTGAGAGTATAATGTACAAAGTTACGGCACCATTGAAAGTACAAAGAATGTGAAAGTTATGATACACCCCTTCACCACCCCTTCACAACACCTCCGCCGCCCCACCACGAGAGCTCACCCGAGAGGTCACCCGAGAGGTCACCACGGCCGAAACAAAAATGGGCGGGTAGACTCTCATATAAGAAAATATGTAGACTCTCATATAAGGAAAAATGTGCCACGATGTACGGGTAGACTCTCATATAAGGAAAAATGTGCCTCGATGTACGGTAGACTATTTATATAAGGACTTATGTTCGGCCAAAGTAACTTTCACCCGTCCAATCACTGGATATACACTACTGTCGTGTGTCTAGTATGGTGAAATGTAAACTCCCCTATAACATACCTTATGTGATAACCTTTACTACATTGGTTATTAGTTTGACAGTGAATATAGTACGTTGCACTCTGGACATGGAGCCTCTTGACTGAATGGTTAGTGTGCTCAATTCCTCATGAAACGAGTCATCAGAAGTGGCGGATTTTTGTTCGGACCAACAAATCTCCGTGGTTCCCACAGCCTCTACAAATTAGTACCAGAGATTTTTCTGGGATGTAAGATCAGCCTGGTGTGATACCACTGATATCGCTCAGAAATGTGCTGAGGTCATGGACAAATAGGGTCAATATTTCTGAAGACTTGGACGGCGTGAAGGAAAGAAACTAACCTCTAATCTTGACTATATCTCTAGTAGACGATACTTGTTCTTGAGTTGGGTGGAGATTGAATGCACGTTGGCGGTTTATGAGTGTCGCTGATTACTCATCAAATGAATTAGTTCTCATTATCTGCAATGGTTTGCCTGTGATGATTGTCTGAGATATATGTAAAGCTGCAACTAAAACTCTATTTTATTATCAACCCCGAAGATTACACCAGGTTTATAAAGTCTCTTTTTCGAATGAACAATTTTTTGAAAGTCTTGAGTTAGGTGGTCGCGGTAGCTCAGTGATTAGTGAACTAGATACTAGTCTGAAGGAGTTTACGTTGAAGCCAAATATTATAGCGGGGTATTTGATACTAAACAACTGTCGTCATGAATAGGGAGCTGACTTTAGAAAGAGCTCAGGTGAGAAACAATGAAAAAACGTCTGTTGTGATGAGTATCCTCATCATCAAGTACCCTGCTGGAGTATGTGATCATGTCCCTCCACAACTTTCGATTTCGACAGTTATTTATCATCTTTGTTGTTGACCTTTTGCAAAGCCATTCTTTTAAGCTGTTACGTATCTTTTCTCTTTGCTTCCCTCTTTCTCTTCGTCACTCAATTTTCCCAATTCGCACAATATATTCCAGCCATTCCCTTATCGTTGCATGGCTAAAAAATGGTGATCGTTTCTTCTTAATATTGAAAATTAGTTCTGTCTTTGCTTTGGCCTCTTTTTAGAACATTTTCATTACTCTTCTTTAGTTGTCCAAAGTAATCTCAACATTCTTCTGTAAAACCACATTTCTACAGCCTCCAGTTATTTTCTTGTCTGTTGTCCTATTGTCCATGATTAACATCCATATATTAAGACTGGCTCTACATAACATTTAAGAACTCTTTTTCTTATTTCTATTGTTAAAAATGGATTGCACAGTATCTTCCTCTTTTTTTTTGAAAATTGCTTTTGTCTGAGCTTTTCTGCACCTCATCTCTGTTGTACATCTACCATCTTAGGTTAACATTGTTCCTAGATAGTGAAATTAATTTACCTGTTTTAATATTGTTCCACTTATGGTGATGAGTACAGCTGAAGAAACTAAATTCTTTTTTTTTGCGCTTTCTTGGTCACAAACCAACACAGCTGTCGGTGACCGATGAGTCTTGCACGACAATAATGCAGTCAACCAAATGTTGTCGTCAGTTGCCATCCTTGCACGACAATAATGCAGTCAACCAAATGTTGTCGTGCAGTTGCCATGCCTGCACGACAATAATGCAGTCAACCAAATGTTGTCGTGCAGTTGCCATGCCTGCACGACAATAATGCAGTCAACCAAATGTTGTCGTGCAGTTGCCATCCTTGCACGTGTTCCAGGTTTGGCTCATACTAAACAGCTATAAAAGGATGGAAAAGGTAGGATTAAATCACTAATATAGAATTATGGAAATGTACCAGTCAAATACCAGTGGATAAAGAGATACAGAGAAGACGATGGCGCTGGATAGGACACTCACTGCGGCAGTCAAGTGTGAGAGTATTACACAACAGGCCCTTTTTTAGAATCCCCATGGGAAAAAAAAAACAAAGAGGAAGACCAAGAAATTCTTGGAGCAGACAGATAGAAGCAGAGATGAAGATGATGAGGAAGACATGGAACAATCTTAAAAGAATGACAAGAAACGGAACGGCGTGGAAAGTGTTTGTTGAAGACCTATGCTCCACAGGGAGCTGAATGGTAGAAGAAGAAGAGTAAGAAGAGTAAGCTATATTTTTAAAGCAATGCTCTAAGTAAGTCTGTTATGCCAAAGAAAAGTGGATAAGGGTAAAGCAAAGAATAGGGAAACAGTTTGAATAAATGCGTGCTGAAAACAAACGAATTAATTGGGCCACAGATGTAAAACAGGGCACTACGCAATTTTATTGTGATTAAAAAAGTGTTTACTTTGCAGAAGATTGTGTTCCAAAGTATTTGATCTCATATTGTGAATAAATTAACAGGAACCAGATTGTTCCGTCTTTCATTATTCAGGGAGTCAAGAAAGAACGGTCTCAATTAGGGTTAAACTTGCTTTGGTTTAATATGGATTATTTAGATTTATAGACATCATATCAACATAAGAATGTCATATCACGTGGTGACATAAACAGAATATTGTGTTATTATCCATATCATTTATAGACCACCAGCACATTATTAATGTGGTCGTTATTACGCCAGTGACGTATTTCATTCGCAGAAAAATCCCATAACCAGTTAAGCTGGACGAACCTGGAAGACGATCATTAGATTCGAGCCCGACTTCATGTCCTTAGTAAATACTGAGCTACCGCAGCTCCAGAACAAGCACAAGAAACACCCAAATAATATTAAACTGGGGTGGTCTATGTAGTGAAAATATACCTGTTGAGCCTGAATATTTGTTACATTATTATTAACATAGTAAACTACATTCAAAAATTTAAAAAATATTGCAAAAGGGAAGACCGTTTGATCACATTCCAGTTGGTGTGCCACAACAATTTACTTGAAAGGGCGTATCCACTATCTTTGTTTCCTGTCCACAGACTCACATGTAGACGAAATATACTTTCTCGCAATTGTTTTTTCCCCACAAAGTAAAAGGTTGTGTCGGACAGGAAATTAATCTGATGAAATAAAACTCATGCGCAAAAATGCAAACTGTAAAACTATAAGGAAAAAAAAGATTCTAATGAATTACAAATACGAGAACAAAAACTAGCATAAACAATTTTCTTGTCTGTTATGAACATTCCCTTTCCTACAATAACTTATCCTTATCTGCTTTTCTTGACAGTGTCAGACACAGCAGCCGCATTTGCATGCTGCTTCATTTCCATGGGAAAATTCCGTCACCGATATGGAAAATCCGTGTTTGGTCGCAAACCAAGCGTTATAACCCAGTCGTGCCCAGATTTAAAGTTGAGGGAGATAATCACCATCGCTGACAGGTTGAACAACTGTCATTTGCAAAGGCGTTACGATGTTTGAAATGTTAGCAAAGCGAATGACCAAACCTGATGATGATTGCCACCCTGAGTTGTAAAGTTAAAGTAGAAAGTTATTTATGTGTGTGACGATCGAGCCAGACAGGTGAAAAACATGACAGTTAGTCAAAACATGTCGGGCAGTGTGACAACTTAAAACAGAGTAACAGCTAAAACATGCAGAGGGCTTGGAGTGTGACTGTTACAAATTATTAAAGTGGAGTGTGACTGGTGAACTTTGTGAAGTTGGAGTGTGACAATTAAAACATATTATGAATTGGAGTATGACAGTTAAAACATGTAGAACTGGAGTGTAATAGTTAAAACATATAGAGTTGGAATGTAACAGTTAAAACATATAGAGTTGGAGTGTCACATTTAAAACATATAGAGTTGAAGTGTAACAATTAAAATATATAGAGAGTTGGAGCGTGACAGTTAAAACATATAGAGTTGGAGTGTGACAGTTAAAACATATATAGAACTGGAGTTTAACAGTCAAAACATATAGAACTGGAGTGTAACAGTCAAAACATATAAGAGAGCTGGAGTGTAACAGTTTAAACCATATAAAGAGTTGGAACGTGGCTGTTAAACCATACAGAGAGTTGGAGCGTGACAGCAGTTAAAACATATAGAGTTGGAGTGTCACATTTAAAACATATAGAGTTGAAGTGTAACAATTAAAATATATAGAGAGTTGGAGCGTGACAGTTAAAACATATAGAGTTGGAGTGTGACAGTTAAAACATATATAGAACTGGAGTTTAACAGTCAAAACATATAGAACTGGAGTGTAACAGTCAAAACATATAAGAGAGCTGGAGTGTAACAGTTAAACCATATAAAGAGTTGGAACGTGGCTGTTAAACCATACAGAGAGTTGGAGCGTGACAGCAGTTAAAACATATAGAGAGTTGGGTGTTGCAGTTAACACATATAGAAAGTTGGGGCTTCACAGTTAAAAAATATAGAATTGGAGTGTAACAGTTAAAGCATATAGAGTTGAAGTGTAGCAGTTAAAATATATAGAGAATTGGAGCATGGCAGTTAAAACATATAGAGTTGGAGTGCGACAGTTAGAACATATAGAGAGTTGGGTGTTGCAGTTAACACATATAGAAAGTTGGGGCTTCAATGTTAAAAAATATAGAACTGGAGTGTAACAGTTAAAACATATAGTGAGTTGGAGCATGACAGTCAAAACATATAGAGAGTTGGAGCGTGGCAGTTAAACCATATAGAGTTGGAATGTAACAGCTAAACCATATAGAGAGTTGGGTGTTGCAGTTAATACATATAGAAAAAGTTGGGGTTTCACATTTAAAACATATAGAGATTTGGCGCGTGACAGTTAAAACATATAAAGTTGGAATGTAACAGTTAAAACAAATAGAACTGGATTGTAACAGTCAAAACATATAGAGAGTTGGAGCATGGCAGTTAAAACATATAGAACTGGAGTGTAACAGTTAAAACATATAGAGTGTTGTGGCGTGGCAGTTAAAACATATAGAGAGTTGGAGCGTGGCAATTAAAACATAAAACTGGAGTGTAACAGTCAAAACATATAGAGTGTTGGATTGTAACAGTTAAACCATATATAGAGAGTTGGAGCGTGGCAGTTAAACCATATAGAGAGTTGGGTGTTGCAGTTAACACATATAGAAAAAGTTGAAGCTTCACAGTTAAACATATAGAGTTGGACTGTAACAGCTAAAACATATAGAGAGTTGGAGCGTAGCAGTTAAAATTTATAGAGTTGGAGTGTAACTGTTAAAACGCGTGGATGTGTTGGAGTGTGACATCATCATCATCATTGAGTGCCGTCTCCGCTTAGAACGTTGGCTACCATGGAGCGCTATTCCACTCTGTATCTTGCTTTCATGGTGCAGATTGTCATAGGATGACTTGTCCATCTTTTGATGTTACTCGTCCATGTTAGTCTTGGTCTGCCACTTTTACCTTGTATTTTCTATTCCAATATTACTTTTATTAGGCTGTTGTGTCTTTTATCTTGCCCCAAAAATTTAATTTGTCTTGTTCTAATTGAGTGTGACAGTCAGAGCATATAGAGAGTTGGAGCGTGACAATTAAACAAAATAGAGTTGGTGTGTGACAGTTAGAGCATGTATAGGGTTGGAGCATGACAGTTAAAACATATATTGAGTTTTAGCGTGACAGTTAAATAATATAGGGTTGGTGTGTGACAGAGCATATAGATAGTTGGAGTGTGACAATTAGAGCATATATAAAGTTGGAGCGTGACAGTTAAAACATATATAGAGTTGGAACGTGACAGTTAGAACATATAGAGAGTTGAAGTGTGATAGTTAAAACATATATAGAGTTGGAGTGTGACAATTACTCAATATAGACTTCGAGTGTGACAGTTAAACAATATAGAATTGGTGTGTGACAGTTAGACCATATATAGAGTTGGATCGTGGCAATTAAACAATTTAGAGTTCGAGTGTGACAGTTAAACAATATAGAGTTGTAGTGTGACAGTTAGAGCATATATGGAGTTGGAGCGTGACAATTAAACAATTTAGAGTTGAAGTGTGATAGTTAATGCATATAGATAGTTGGAGTGTAACAGTTAAAATATATAAAGAGTTGGAGGGTGACAGTTAAAACATATAGAGAGCTGGAGCGTGACAGTTAAACAATTTCGAGTTGGAGTGTGACAGGTAAAACATGTAGAATGTTGGAGTGTGATTGCTAAAGTTTTTGGTGATTTGGAGTGTGACAGTTAAAACATGATTGCTTCTCCTCCAACCATGGGAATGTGAAGTGGGAACCAGATAAGATCGAGTTCACTTAACCTCATGCAGTCAGCTATGAGTTGGTAGCAACTTTCAGTCCAGGCACCGTGTTGTATCTTTTTCTACAGGAATGTCGAGTTGATTGTTTTCTTGAAGAATAAACTTAATGTGAAAAAAAAACACTATATGTACTGATAACATCAAATATGTCACACTATATGTACTGGTAAGGACAAGAGGTAGGGTTCGATCCCAACCGACGGCCTCCGGGTTCACCCAGCCTTAAATGGGTACCGGATTTTTTTCTGGAAATTAAAGCGGCACGGGCGTAATACCGACCACATTACTCCAAAAATCATGTGCTGAAGGTCTGTAAAATGTATGGTCACTAACACCATATTCCCTATACGCCACTTGGCGTGACGGGGGCTCTTTACTTTACTTTTTTATATGTACTGGTAACATCAAATATGTCAGGAACAGCACTCATGGTTTTGCTGTTTCCTAAGGTTTGGTAAGGTCAGTGCGAGTGGAGTCAACTATCTAAAGCTGCTTACTTAAATGTCGAAATAATATCCAATATGTTCTTTCTGGAAGTAATGGCTTCTCTTGTCTTATTTGAATAGCAGACGTAGCTCGTATAAGAGCAACTTGACTTATAGAATCTGTCCCGTTGAATCTTCCTTGTTTGTTAGTTGATATGTTTGACTTTTGTTTCATATTTTGAGTTGTTTATTGTTCTATTGCACAGTTTTGAGACGTATAGTAGATGTACAGATCACGTGCATGGATACGATTATTTTAAAATCGATATATTGAACGTTTTAATGTTGTTTCACAAATTTTAAGCAAAAAAAAAATGTAATCAAAGTCAAATCGCATTAAAAAAAAAGATTTGGTTTGGTTTTGGTTTCTTTAGGTAACAACACTGCCTTTATGGCATTACCATTTCACACTGAGGAAAAGTGTTTATAAACAATTTATACAAGCAGTTAAGACACGCGAAATGTGTAACGTCAATGATATAATAAAATATTTGTTACACACACAGAGACACACATCTTACAATACAACATCATCATCATCATCATCATCATCATCATCATCATCATCAAGCAACATTTTACTAACACAGTTAATCATAATACGCCGTCTCTACAGTTACCACTCCGCTTGTTAATTTTTTAACATTACTATTTTCCGATATCTATTATCTGTTCTCGTCGTTTTCTTTTGTTTCTTCATCCCTCCATTTTTCCGGTTGTCACAGTAAGTTTTAAGTTTTTGCTACACATTATATGCCAAACATTTATTACCTTGTCCTTCTAAATTTAGTAATAAGTTTTCCCTATAATTGATCCATTTTACAACACCGTCATTACTCCTTCTTTTTGGCTTTCTATGTTTCCAACATTCTTTTCTAAAACCAAAATTGCATGGATTTCTATATTTCTAACATTCTTCAACAGAATCAAAATTGCATGGCTTCCTCTAATTCCAACATTCTTCTATAAAACTAAAATTACATGGCTTTCACTATTTCCAACATTCTTCTCTATTTCCAATATTCTTCTCTAAAACCAAAATTCCATGGCGTTAAAAGATTTTTGTGTGTTTTGTTCGATTATCCATATTTCGCTGGCTACAGTCAGGGGACATTATTCCGAACTACTCTTTTTTCTTATTTTAATTGTCAGGGATGAGTTGGATAAAACAATTTTCACTGGTTGAGATGCTGCCTTAAGACAAAGCGCTGCTAAATATCTACCATTTGAAGATACTGTAGTTTCCAAGCATTTTAATTAAATAACCTTTATAACACTGATTTATTTTCTTTAAAGTGAATTACTCTGGTCATTTCTGCTTTTGAGACTTAGATCTTTATTAGTACATTCCATCATTACAATACTAATAGTTTACTGTAAATTATGTCGGCTGTTAACAGATAAGATCAGCATTTCTCAGATTAGCTTTAGATAAAAGTGAATGTTATCGTACCATCATGATCTCTACTCAATGAAGACTGAAAAACGTGTTCTCTATAATGTTGAAGGATAAACAAAATCGCAATCTCTGCTCAATAAAGATACATTTCTAACAAAACCTTTCCGTGATTGAACTTTGATAAATACAATAAGTCAACAACTCTGTGAGAGATAGAGGGAGAGATAGGGAAGGAAAGAGAGAGAGAGAGAGAGAGAGAGAGAGAGAGAAGAAGAAGAACTCACTTTCTTTCTATAATCGAGTATCATTGACTTATCTAAATGGAGATAAACAATGGCAGATGAAATCAATCATATTAGCGTTACAAGAAAGTGAAATATTTCACAACTCGTAGTTTCCCAGCGATATAATTTGACGATTCAAACCAACATCAGTCTGACTAACCTAATTATTGTACTGGACTGCCTGAGTATTTTTTCAGTCCCCGACAAAGCACCCCCCAGCCCCTTTTCCCCTACCTCTCCCATCACATCTCATGAACAAACCCCATGAATGGAATAAGGACGTTGTTATCATCATCAACTACCATGACTGCTGGCATAGGTGATCATGTCTCTCCACAACTTTCGATCTGAAAGGGACTATTTATCATTTTTACAAGGACGTTGTATTCACAAGTAATTAAAAAAATTATTATGACTGATATATAAATAGCCTATTATAAAGTAAAGATCTGCTTTTATCTGTCGGTTAGGTTTCATAATTAAATTAAAACATCATCATCATCATCATCATCATCATCATCATCATCATCATCATTATCGAGCTTGTCCGTGTTGGAACCAGGCTTTCATGACAGCTATTCTGAAGCGTGATGTTCAAATGTAGCAAATAATGTCCCATGTTGTGATATTTTGCACACATCTACTTTTAAGTCTTCCTCTCTCACGTTTACATTGAACTATGCCCTCAATAATTATCTTCTCAAGACTATTATGTCGCTTTAAGGCCCAATTATTTTATTTTCCTGGTTTATCAACCGGTTTCCTCATATCTGACGTGCTAAGCAAAGTGACACATTTGTTATTTAATCAATCCATGAACTTCAGGACTTATGTGGACAATAGAAGTGACCAACAGCGGATCAATTTCAGGTAATAATGATGACTGCCAAAAGCCCGACTGTATTATTGAGGACAATGTCGTAAACAACAAGGTAGATAATCGATTAATTCAAAACAAAATACTACAGAAAAAAACCTCAACCAAACTTCACCCAAAACATGTTATCGCACATTTTACGATTATTTTTTTGCTTGCAATGTTGTTTCACATTCGTTGTTACTAACCCTTTATTATTCTTTATGCCAGCTCTTACATCATCTCTCACTGATCTTGTTCTTGTCAGCTGTTACTGTCTTCTTTCAGTCATTTTGTACCTGCTAGCTGGTATTTATTCCGCACTGATCTTCTTTCCTGACTTGTTTTTATCTTACCTCAGTTATTTTCTTTCTTCCAGCTCTCTTTGATCTTCTTTCTGCTAGTTGTTGTCACCCCACTTTCTAAGGGATTTTCTTTCTGTCGGCTTATCTTCTCTCTGTGATTTTCCTCCTGCCGACTGTTATTTATTTCTTCTTCTTGCTGCGTTTGCTATAGTTTTTGTCTCCGTTACTTTCGTACTGTCAGTTGTTAATATTTTTCCCAGTAATTTTCTACCTGCCCGGTTTTATCTTCCTTTACTGATCTTCTTCCTGCTAGTTGTTATTGGTTCTCATAGTGATTTTATTTATGCCACATGTTATTGTCTTCTCTCACTGATCATAATGCAACCTCTAATGATCTTCTGTTAGTGATTTTCTTCCTGCTAACTGTTATTATCTTCTCTCCATAATTTTCGTCTCTCTTGCCAGCTGGTCCTGTCTACTCTGAGTGAAGTTACTTCCCTTTCATGTTATTTTATTCTCTCAAATATTTTCTTCACGCAATCTGTTACTATATTCTCTTAATTATTTTCTTCCTGCCAGCTGTTACTATATTCTCTCAAATATTTTATTCCTGTCAGTTGTTACTACATTCTCTCAATTATTTTCCTCATGCTAACTGTTACTACATTCTCTCAATTATTTTCTTCCTGCCAGCTGTTACTACATTCTCTCAATTATTTTCTTCCTGCCAGCTGTTACTACATTCTCTCAACTATTTTCCTCATGCCAACTGTTACTACATTCTCTCAACTATTTTCCTCATGCCAACTGTTACTACATTCTCTCAACTATTTTCCTCATGCCAACTGTTACTACATTCTCTCAATTATTTTCTTCATGCTAACTGTTACTACATTCTCTCAATTATTTTCTTCCTGCCTGCTGTTACTACATTCTCTCAATTATTTTCTCCCTGCCAGCTGTTACTACATTCTCTCAACTATTTTCCTCATGCCAACTGTTACTATATTCTCTCAACTATTTTCCTCATGCCAACTATTACTATATTCTCTCAATTATTTTCCTCATGCCAACTGTTACTATATTCTCTCAATTATTTTCCTCATGCCATCTGTTACTATATTCTCTCAATTATTTTCCTCATGCCAACTGTTACTACATTCTCTCAATTATTTTCCTCATGCCAACTGTTGCTATATTCTCTCAATTATTTTCTTCCTGCCAACTGTTACTATATTCTCTCAATTATTTTCTTCCTGCCAACTGTTGCTATATTCTCTCAATTATTTTCTTCCTGCCAACTGTTACTATATTCTCTCAATTATTTTTTCCTGCCAACTGTTGCTATATTATCTCAATTATTTTCTGCCTGCCAACTGTTACTATATTCTCTCAATTATTTTCCTCATGCCAACTGTTACTACATTCTCTCAATTATTTTCCTCATGCCAACTGTTGCTATATTCTCTCAATTATTTTCTTCCTGCCAACTGTTGCTATATTCTCTCAATTATTTTCTTCCTGCCAACTGTTACTATATTCTCTCAATTATTTTCTTCCTGTCAGCTGTTATTGTTTTCTCTCACTGATCTTAATGCAACCTCTAATGATCTTCTGTTAGTGATTTTCTTCCTGCTAACTGTTATTATCTTCTCTCCATAATTTTCGTCTCTCTTGCCAACTGGTCCTGTCTACTCTGAGTGAAGTTACTTCCCTTTGATGTTATTTTATTCACTCAATTATTTTCTTCCTGCCAGCTGTTACTATATTTTCTCAATTATTTCTTTTCTCCAGCTGTTTCTACCCTTTCTCAGTAACCTTTATTTTCTCCTGCCATTTTAAAATCTTTTGTTAACTGTAACGATCGGGGTACACATTTTATTGAAAGCTGTGCCGACTGAATACTGTCTGCCAAGAAACGAACCAACGACTTTTGGCTCGTGAAGACAGAACAATACTATTTCCAACATGTGTGTGGTCTGTATATCTATAACCTTCTGTTTTCCTCTTTATCAGAACGCCATAAATCCTAAACACACGAACAATTATTCTTACATTCCTTCATTTATCCTCGAATATCGTTGCTTTCCTTGTGAAGTGGAATGCAATCTGTATTATTATTATTATGTGAAACATAAGGTTAGACCAATTATTTTTGTTCCTCCTAGAAATGTCTCAACATTTTGTACCAAAATATATTTCACGATGCCACAAGCAGTCACAAGGGGCCATTTTTAGCTCGACTTTGTATAGGCCCGCAATAGCTCAAGCCTGGTCGTGCGTAAATCGGAGTCTCACGGGTGGTTGTTCAGAAAATTGGTTTTTGGCCACAATCAGGAGCCGACGTCATGAATCTTTGTGCACAAAAAGAAAAGATCAATGGTCTCATGGTTTATCAGCGTCACTGAGAGATCGCTAGTTGGCGTGCTCGCGGCCCTCTCGCTCTCCATTTCCAATTATCTCATGTTTTAATGGCGCTCAATTCTTTTACCTGCATCACAAAATTTAAACACTCGTTACAGGTTTAATCCACGCTCGTGCAGAATTAATTGATATATTTTGTGATCCTATTCCTCACGCTATTGAATTAACTCACGCATGATTTGTTCTTTCCTCCCAAACACTGCTGAATTCACGCACACATGATATGTCCCTATTCTTCACACACTGCTGAATTAATCCATATCCGTTTTCCCTAATCCATGCACTTTGTTGAATAAATCCATATCTCCTTTGTTCATACTCCACACACGTTGCTGAATTAATGCATACCTGATTTATATTCGGTCTATGTAATTAATGCATACCTGATTTATACTACGTCTATGTAATTAATGCATACCTGATTTATACTGCGTCTATGTAATTAATGCATACCTCATTTATACTACGTCTATGTAATTAATGCATACCTGATTTATACTGCGTCTATGTAATTAATGCATACCTCATTTATACTGCGTCTATGTAACTAATGCATACCTGATTTATACTGCGTCTATGTAATTAATACATACCTGATTTATATTCGATCTATGTAATTAATGCATACCTGATTTATACTACGTCTATGTAATTAATGCATACCTGATTTATACTGCGTCTATGTAATTAATGCATACCTCATTTATACTGCGTCTATGTAACTAATGCATACCTGATTTATAATGCGTCTATGTAATTAATGCATACCTGATTTATACTGCGTCTATGTAATTAATGCATACCTGATTTATACTGCGTCTATGTAATTAATGCATACCTGATTTATACTGCGTCTATGTAATTAATGCATACCTGATTTATACTGCGTCTATGTAACTACTTGAGGACTAAGAAGGATCACCTAAAGTTTGTGACGTTTATAGCATTGCGAGCAGAGGCAGTTCTGGGTAAAATGACGTCAGCCGTCTATAACTCGCATAACTGAAGATATCACATGCTTTGGGTATTTTCAGGAAAACCCCCTCAGCCCGCGGGCGTCATATATATTTGGCGCTGACTCTGAGGTTGCTTCAAAGACCCTTGCAGTGAAGTTTCTGTGAATTGTGACTTATCAGTCTAGAGATCACATGTCCTAGTATAATGATGGCGGTCCTACATACAAGGATATTATCACAGCACATTGCCAACATAACTCATTCTCGCATTGTTCTGTATAAAAAAAAAAAAAAAAAGTAAAGTACCCCCGTCACGCCAAGTGGCGTTTTTTAAATTATAAAGTGTTTTCGGATACAGTAGTAGTAGTGATAATAATAATAATTATTTCAGGTTTCAAGAACTGAGAAAAAAGCTAGAAATAGCACCCGTCATAGAATATATAAGGAAGCAACAGATAAAATGGTTTGGCAACAAACGTTGTGAGAACACCAGATCCAAGGGTCGACCACGAAAAAGATGGATCGATGGAATATTAGAAGCACTAGGAAACATAACAGCAGCAGAGGCGAACAGAAGAGCAAAAGACCGCAAATTATATCTCCCCTCGACGCTGAAAGGCAAATGAGGAGGGAAAGAAGAAGAAGAAGGTTTAATACAGCATAAGGTTGACGCCTGGAGATCGTGGCTCTCAGGCTAGTCAGCCCCTTAGACTATCAATAAAGTAAAGGACCGAAACACTTACTTAACGTGTCTATTCCGATGATCAGATTGGTTCCCACTACGAAGTTTTAAATAAGGAGTTTTTCAATTAGTGTTAATAATAATAGTTCATCATTATGTTGACACTGAAAATAGTAATACAATAATGATAATAATGACTTAAATAAAGAAATATTAATATTCAGAACAATTTTAGAAATCTAAGAGCAAGATATTAAAATTCGTCAAGCCCTAATGTTGTCCACACACACACACACAAATGTTTCTAGAGTTATCAAAACGGTAACAGAACATCGTCAAACTTGCCTTTTGAGAGAAAAATAAATGAAATACTTGAGTTAATAAAACTGGAGAGCGTTCTGTGATTGACAACTGTAGAATCAATTAGGACCTGGACTTACTAGCTACTCGTTCTCTTAATAAAAGCTTCTAGGAACGTTGTGCAAGGAAGATGTTTGTCTGATCCTAGTTTTAATGCACAGAGAGAATTTATTAACAAAATGGTAAAGAGACAGACGGAAGATGAAAGAACCAGGCATGCATGTTTTTGACGTCTGAGAGCTGACATTAACTTAGTGTACATACACGCCCTTATATCATTAACTTAGTGTACATACACGCCCTTATATCATTAACTTAGTGTACATACACGCCCTTATATCATTAACTTAGTGTACTTACACGCCCTTATATCATCAACTTGAGTGAGAATTTATGTTTGTGGGTGTGTGTGTGTGTGTGTGCGTGCGTGTACATTAATACGAAGTACAATAAATATAGACGCCCGATAAAGGTTTTAAATGTTAATTGTCACGATGTAGTAACTAGATATTTTTATGAAGCATATGACACAACCAATCAAGCAATCGTTTCTTTAAAACAACTATCAGTATATATATATATATATATATATATATATATATATATATATCAGTGGCGTATTCTCTATGCTACCGCAGCTACCGCCGGTAGCCTG
Source organism: Megaustenia siamemsis (assembly GCA_032433765.1). NCBI lineage: Eukaryota > Metazoa > Mollusca > Gastropoda > Stylommatophora > Ariophantidae > Megaustenia > Megaustenia siamemsis. The sequence goes on from JAVIAB010000092.1 coordinate 156,836,320, forward strand.
AACATATTAACGAAATACAAAAGGAAATGATAATTTATATTTTTTTCATAATTATATTACAAATTGTCGAATATTCGATTGCACATTTCGTGGGCCAATATTATTTATTTGCTTAGATTTGCATTTATTAAAGCAAGGTTTTCCTATGGCCTCTATAACGTTTGTGAATGAAACTGAAACTACTCTAATGATAGTACATGAAACCGCTAAAAAGCAGAGGTACAGTTCTCTTCTCTCCGACTTAGAATTAATGACCTTGACATTCAAAAATTCCCTTCAAAATAATACGGCGAAACCTACCGCTAGAGGAATGCTGTTTCATTGGTTATTTTTAGCTCTAACCAATCAGAAGCGTCACAAAGTAAAAGTGAAACTATGTCTGATTACCGGAACTTCCTAACCTATTTATAACTACGTTATGCGCATCAACATCTGTAGAAAGAACTTTTTCTGCTCTTAAGAGAATCAAATCTTATTGTCGCTCAACTCAGACACAAGAACGCTTATCTGGTTTGGAATTAATGCCCATTGATAAATCATTCCCTCAGAAACGTAGAAACCACCCAACAGTACTTTCAATGACAAAGTCATCGAGACATTTTCGTCCCAATCAAGACGGATAGAGTTTACATATAAATAAGTAAGTAATTTAAAATGTAGTGATGTCATTAGCAATTGTTACTTGATGTTAGCCTACTGACTGTAATATATGTCTTTATTTATTATGTCAGCGGTAGCCCAGACCCCAAAACCAGTATACGCCACTGATATATATATATTTAAAATGTATATATATATATATATATATATACACCATCACAAATGACACATAGGATATCGCCAGATGTTGATCTTGTACAACGAAGGATTTATCTCACAAATGTCCTTAGTTTGTCACAAATGATTCTGGCATAATTAGGGCAAGATTAGTATAACAATTAACCAGACTTCTCTTGTAGTCAAAATACATGTAGTTAAATACGATTACTCAAAGATATTTATTGATATTACTTGTTATATATACATAACTCTATTAATAAATATAGTTGGAATTGAAACACGAATGTAAATGCATATATCCTTAAAAGGCACCGCGGGATCTGAATAGATAGATATATGTTCAGAGAAATTCCAGAAGCAATGAAAAGAATAATCGATATTCAAAGAATAATCAATGGAAGGAATGTAGAATAGAAAGAAATAGACCAAGAAGAACAGACGAACAAAAGGAGGGAGATGAGATGTGAGACATGTGGCCCATACAAAGATTGGTTACATAATGAGCTGTTGAATATTTTTTTTCCGTTTCACTGTCGTTCAGTAACTCTCATTCTGTCTGCGGCAAAAACAAGATACACGAACAAAACACACAAACACGCACATTTCAATATATATATATATATATATATATATATATATATATATATATATATATATATATATATATATATATATAATTATAAAGCGAAAAGAATATTTTTTTTAATGCATGAAGATTATTTGTGTGCACATTTATTCATGTTCCTCAATGATAGGCGTCGTTGTTTGACGGTAGCATGACCACCCATCTCCCGTCCCCCATTATTTTATTTCTGCCAAAAACACCCCTAGTAGAACAGAAACTTGTCTCCTCTTTTATATCCCACTGCGCTGCTATGGCTAAAAATAACCTCAATCTATAAATGTCTCATGATCTTTGCCCCCTTTCACAGTGCTTAAGATTTGTGAGTTACCAGAATTAATGAATCTTTCACGATCTATTTTAAAAGCAATACAATCCATATAAGCATGTAAAAAAATAGAGGTGACCTGGGGAAAAACACTCACAAAAATACTGTCTGTCTAACAGTCTGGCATGGAAACGATCTGTAGAAGAAATGATACATAAATGGCATTCAAGAGATTATTTATGGCTTGACAACGTAGGCAACTGCACAGTGAGACAGAGTTTCGATGACAGCCTTTAAGCAGGTTTAAGGTCGATGAAGTTTCTGATCGTTTAGCACAGTATTTTACTAGTGACATTAAAATCCTAAACCTAACACAGTTATGGAAATATTTCTCTTAAAGTCTAATTCTGGTATAATGATACAGCGATACAGCACCAGTAGTACACCGCAAAATATTGCTTTATATCATTTATTGTTTGAAATAATGTACAACAGCAGTATTACCTTCCTTATTTATATGCAACTATCATCATCATCAGTGGTCATCATCGAAGGTTAGCTACCATGGAGCGCCATTCCGCTCTGTCTCTTGTTTTGAAGGTGCAGATTGTCATATGCTGACTTGTACATCTTTTGATGTTACTTGTTTACGTTAGTCTTGGTCTCCCTATCTTACCTTGTATTTTCCCCTCCAAGATTATTTTTAGTAGGCAGTTGTGTCTTTTAACATGCCCCAAAATCTCATTTGTCTTGTTTGAATTGTGTTTAGTACTTCTCTTTTAATTTTAATTGTTTTAAGACTTAAGCAAATATAGAGAATGTTTCTTCTCACTAATTGACATAACTGCCACACATATTAATGTGTCAGGCAAGAACACAACTGCAGGCAGCGAAAAACACGTTCATTCAATGGCACGACAGTTTGTCTTAGGCAGTTTTATATATTTTGTTTAATCAAGTTATGTATATTTTACGTATGAAGACAAATAAATATAAATTGAAAATTAGTGATTTTCTTTAACTTTAGGTTCTAATTATTAGTGCAGTCATACACTCCGTTTGTTTCACAAGATCTTGCCAGGTGAAAATAATATGAACAACTCTCAGTTTTGACACGTTGTATTTATTAAGTCTTTCTGGCATCCCCTGCACCTTCTTTCATTCCGAACGTATGGACTTTGTCCCTCCTTCGGAAATCCTTGAAACGAAGTCGAGAGGGGGATAGTGCGACTGGGTAAAGCACTATCTCCATATCCTGTGCCCAGGCAGAGTAGGCAAAGTGAAATGAGGAAGAAAGCACCAATGTTTAAACTTAATACCTCAAAAAAATACGCATAGCCTCCACTAGACCGTCTGACAAGACGAAAAGGGCCATATATATATATATATATATATATATATATATATATATATATATATATATATATATATATTTATTAAGGTAAATTATTGTGAGCAACAATAACAGTAAACAAGTTGATAGCCCCTATTACATAGAAATAAGGATAACATATAGTAGGGGACATATGAAACAATAAGATGGTTTTGGAAAAGATTACAATGGATGGCATGATACTAGACAGACGAGAGAGATGAAGCCAAGAAGAAAGTTGGCATAATATATCATAGACAAGTTGGATTCAATACTGAAGACGCTGGATATCTACCTCAGAACATAGAAAAAGACATTAGTAACTGCCATGTCCAAGAGAGTCAAGCTAGATTATTGTTATGACATTGACGATAATGATGATATTGTCGATGATGTTGATATTGACGATGATGATGTTACTGTCGATGATGCTGATATTGACAATAATGATGATATTTTTTTATAAAGATGATATTGTCGATGATGCTGATATTGACAATAATGATGATATTTTTGATAAAAATGATATTGTCGATGATGCTGATATTGACAATAATGATGATATTTTTGATAAAGATGATATTGTCGATGATGCTGATACTGACAATAATGATGATATTTTTGATAAAGATGATATTGTCGATGATGCTGATATTGACAATAATGATGATATTTTTAATAAAGATGATATTGTCGATGATGCTGATATTGATATTAATGATGATATTGTCGATGATGCTGATATTGACGATGATGATGATACTGTCGATGATGCTAATATTGACAATAATGATGATATTTTTGATAAAGATGATATTGTCGATGATGCTGATACTGACAATAATGATGATATTTTTGATAAAGATGATATTGTCGATGATGCTGATATTGACAATAATGATGATATTTTTAATAAAGATGATATTGTCGATGATGCTGATATTGATATTAATGATGATATTGTCGATGATGCTGATATTGACGATGATGATGATACTGTCGATGCTGCTGATATTGACAATAATGATGATATTGATCCACGCGGTGAACACATAACGCAATAACAAACTTCCATTACAGTAAATCTGAAAATTGACTTGAGTTGGAGCATGGGGTGGCTACCAATTTCCTTTGCCTGCGTGTGGCAGAGTATATAAATGTGACTATGGTAGAAGGGACATTTGGAGAGCCATCATGGTCTACACTTACAGGAATGACACCTGATGTTTTCAAGAAGAAACTCGAAGATACCAAAGTTTTAGTTAATGTCCAAAGTCCATATGTGTATTAATGTCTCACTTGACTACCAACTAATCTATCACTTTTTCATTAATGTTGCATTTTAACATAACATGATTTCTGAATCCTGAAGTACGACCAACCTGTTTAGTTCTGTTTCCTTGTCGAACTTCCTTAAAAGAAAGTCACTAATCGTTTAATTCTACACAAACTCGTTCACATGTGGAAAGTAGCCAGCCTATTGACTCTAGAATCAATAAATCAAGAGAACCTGATGATGATTTTCTACACTCTTTAGGTCAAATAAATAAAGCTCATTGGTGATGTTAATTTAATCGGAGACAACTACCGTCCACTTGGAGACAACTGTATTTGATCACAAGTCAAGCTTGGTAGATTGTTCTGCCGGTTTGGTGAGAAATTATGGGCAGCTCCCGTGATCAAATTGCTTCTTTCTACCGGGTCATTGTCTAGCAATATCCTCTGGGACATTCTTGGAGACCAGAGTGGTAGTGCGGTTTCTATTACGTTTAAGTGATTTAAACATGTGGTTCGGTTATTTTTCGTTGTTGGCCCAACATTTGCTGTTTGTAAACGAATTTAAAAACTTGAATTTCCCATGTACATATATAACGAAACCTGTAGTGCTCTGCTATTAAAGAAAAAAAGTATAGATATCCGAACGCCACGTGGTGTGTAGCGAATATGGTGTTAGTGCCTATATTTTTATTTTACCAGATCTTCGGCACATGATTTCTGGGGTAATGTGGTCGGTATTAAACCCGTGCCTATTTACTTTCATATAAAAAAATTATGGTACACATTTAAGGCTGTGTGAACCTGGACGCCGTCAATCAAGATAGAACCTGACAACGTGTCATTAGTAGTTCGGTTCACTAACCACTGACATAATGATTATACTGATCTTCTTCTTTCTTTTTCTCTTTTCACTGATACCTAAAAGGTGTCGTGGTTTATATCATTTGTCGTTCTTGAGCTGCCCTAACTGTCTGAATTAGTGATTTTCCTTTGTTGTTACGTGTCTCTGTCACTGCATCTATCCATCTTCTTGTGGGTCTTCCTCTAGGTCTTTTCCCATGCATCCTCGAGAAGAACGCCCTTGATGGTGATTGATAAGGATTCATTCTGACCAGGTGGCCAAACCATTTAAGTTGTTGTTCTATATATTCTTGCCAGGGTTTTGTTCCAATTTTTCTTATGGTTTCATTTGGTATTCTATCTCTTCTTGTGTTGTTTGTTACTTTTCTCAAGCATCACACCTCACATGTATTGATCTTTCTTAAACGTGGTTTATAAAGGGTCCATGTTTAACTTTCATAGCACAAAGTTGGTATGAAAATGCTATTTATCATTTGTTGTTTAGCTGGCATAGAAATGTTTGGATGTCTTAGCAATGGTGAAAGTTCGTATGTGACAGCATTTGCTTTTTGTATTCTCATGTCAATTTCTCTGTCTAGTTTTCCATCTTCTGTGAACATTGTGCCTAAATACTTGAATTTCTCTACTTGTTTTATTTCTTTATCTTTGATCTTAATGTAGAATGGGTGTCTTAATTTGCTTATTCTTATAGCCCCTGTATTTGCTGTGTTAATTTTCATACTGTAGTTTGTGCAGCTTTTATCTAGAGATGTGAAATGCTGTTGTAGCAGGTTTTCATCCTCATATATTAGGCATTGGTTATCTGCGAAGAGTAGCTCGTTGATGTTGGAGTTTTCTACACTTATGTTATTATTTGATTTTTCCTTATTGTAGGTTGTTTCCTGATTTATTTTGTCCATATATATGATGAAGAGGAGTGGTGAGAGGACGCATCCATGTTTTATACCTTTTGTAACCTGAAACCATTCTGACAGAGAAATTATACTGATACTGAGTAGAAAAAGCAAATTTGGGTGACTGGACATTTCAAAGACATAGACACTTCAAAGACATAAACATTTCAGAGACATTCACACTTCAAAGACATATTAGATACGTCAATGACATACACGCTTTAAAAATAAAGACACAAGTCATAGACACGTCATAAACATATATAGTTGAAAGACCTACAAACTTTCAAGACATAGACACTTATATAGAAACTTACATAGACACTTACATAAACACTTACATAGATACTTACATAGATACTTACATAGATACTTACATAGACACTTACATAGACACTTACATAGACACTTATATAGACACTTACATAGACACTTACATAAACACTTACATAGATACTTACTTAGATACTTACATAGACACTTGCATAGATACTTACATAAACACTTACATAAACACTTACATAGATACTTACATAAATACTTACATAGACACTTACATAGATACTTACATAAATACTTACATAGACACTTACATAGACACTTACATAGACACTTACATAAACACTTACATATACACTTACATAGACACTTACATAAACACTTATATAGACACTTACATAAACACTTACATATATACTTACATAGATACTTACATAGACACTTACATAGCCACTTACATAGACACGTATATAGACACTTACATAGACACTTACATAAACACTTACATATATACTTACATAGATACTTACATAGTCACTTACATAGACACTTACATATATACTTACATAAATACTTACATAGACACTTACATAAATACTTACATAGACACTTACATAGATACTTACACACATACTTACATAGACACTTACATAAATACTTACATAAACACTTATATAGATTCTTACATAGACACTTACATAGACATTTACACAGACACTTACGTAGACACTTCAAAGAAGGAACTTTTCAGAGCCTATGAACATCAGATGATAATGAAAGAAAAGAAAAAGACGGGTCATTTCACAGTACGGGAAACTTGAACGGACCATTAAAGGACGGAACCATTTCGATTATATCATCATCATTGTCGAGTGCCATCTCCGCAACGAAGGTTGGTTACCATGGAGCGCCATTCTGCTCTCTCTTTCTCTCTCTTGCTTTGATGGTGCAGGTTGTCATAGGGTGACTTGTTCATCTTTGATGTTACTCGTCCATGTTAGTCTTGGTCTGCCTCTGCCTCTTTTAACTTGTATTTTCCCCTCCAAGATTACTTTTAGTAGGCTGTTGTGTCTTTTAACATGGCCCCAAAATCGCACTTGTCTTGTTTGAATTGTATTTAGTAGTTATCTTTTCATTTTTAGTTGTTTTTAGACTTCCCCGTTTGTTTTCTTTTCTTTCCATCTAATTCTACCTATTCTTCTATATATCCACATTTCAATTCTCTGTTCTGTTTTCTTGTCTAATGTCCATGTTTCTGCACCATATAAGAATGTTGAGAAAATATAACATTTTGCTATTCTTAGTTTTAGCCCTGCTGTTATTTGTTTTCACTGTTTATATATTTTTCATTACATTCAAAATACTTTTTGCTATTCCTATTCTTTTGTTTATTTCAGTTGTACATTTTCCATCACTTATTATAGTATGTCCAAGGTAGTTGTAATTCTGAACTGTTTCCAGGTCTATTCCTTCAATTTTGATATCCACTTGTGGGTTTTGAGTATTTCCTTTGTTTATGATCATAGTTTTAGTCTTTTTGATATTCATATCTAGTCCATATTTTTTGCTTATCATCTTTATTTCATTAAGTAATTGTTGTAGAACTTTAGGATTTTCTGCTTGTAGTACAGTATCATCAGCATAGCTTACGTTATTGATTATCTTCTGAATCTTTCTATTAATGTTTTGGCCAGGCATTTCTGTGATGTTTTTAAAGATTTGTTCAGTGTATAGAATTAACAAGCTTGGTGAAAGAATGCATCCCTGTCTTACTTTTTTACAAAAATGGGTTTAGAGTTCATTTTTTTCCGATTACGGACAACTGAAATGTATCCCTTGTGATCATATGGCATGGTATTTAATCATGCTCATTTATTTTTAACGGGAAACGCGTGTTTTATGTCAATAATTTTCAAGCAATCAACTTTTATTTATGCGTTTGTATTTTGCATTTATCTCTGCCCAAAGTGATTGCAGTCTGAACTCATCTCTTCTTCTTGGTGTTTTCGTTTATTACATGTATGTTTTCTCGCTAATTTCTTAATATTTTCATTTTAAAATCATTATGTTTTTATTTTTTACCTTCGTGCTTTAGTTTTTGTATTCTTCTATGCTTTAGCTCAATTATATTTGCCTCTACACAGTATCCATCCATAATTGGTAAATTTTGATTCAATATTTGTGTGCATATACTTTTAACTTAATTGGCCATATCACTGTCTGGGTCAGTAGCTATTTGGATGGGTATAGCAAACATGATAAAAAAAGTGGAGGCGGGCTTTGTACGCATGCAATGGGTAGAGTCGTTGCAGAAATCAAAAATACGTAAGGTCACCTTTGTCTATGTCCCTGGACATGCGGGAGTACGGGGAAATGAGAGAGCGGACAGGTTGGCTAGCTGCGCTGTCGTTGAGGACGGGCAACCGATGGATCGGGCGGACATCATCAATGCCCTTCGAGATGTTGGAAGAGCACAGGACTTCGACAAACACAGATCAACGTCACTTCTTCGGATGATGGAAATGGGAGTTAAGATGGGCACGGCCAGAAATGAGAAACTTGGTGGCCGTGTAAGAAGACTTATCAACCAACATAGAACTGGAGTCGTCAGTCGATGGACACTGAGGGAATTGCTGAGGAGGGGATCTGAGCACCTATGGACATGTTCGGAGTGCAATGATGATGACCCGCAAATAACTCAATAACTCAATGTGTATAGCAAAAGAGTAACTTGGGCAAGAAAGTAACTTGAACGGTCTATTTGGGGTAATGTGGTCAGTATTACGCCCATGCCGCTTTACTTTCCCAGAAAAAAATCCGGTACCCATTAAAGGCTGGGTGAACCGGAAGCCGTCGGTTGGGATTGAGCCCTACCGCTTGTCCTTTGTAGTCCAGTTCACTAACCACTGAGCTATCGCGGCTCCCGTATCAATAAATTACTTGTAGTAATGTTCAGAAGTCTTGTCTTCAAGTTACATGTGCACACGGATATGTCTGGCATCCATCTTTATGCACGTGTTTATCTAGTTTTCTATGGCGCGCTCCAACCCAGAAGATGACAATTATTCTAGTTAGTCCAGTGTATAACATTACTTACTTCATCTTTACTATCTTCTAGTAATTTTTTAACATTACAAGCATCATTACTATCTTCTAGTACTTTTTTAACATTACAAGCATCATTACTATCTTCTAGTACGTTTTTTAACATTACAAGCATCATTACTATCTTCTAGTACGTTTTTTAACATTACAAGCATCATTACTGTCTTCTAGTACTTTTTTAACATTACAAGCATCATTACTGTCTTCTAGTACTTTTTAACATTACAAGCATCATTACTGTCTTCTAGTACTTTTTAACATTACAAGCATCATTACTATCTTCTGTTTAGCTTTTATAACGTTATCAGCAATATATAATCGTCTGTTACCTTCTATTTTTATAAGTTTCGTTGGCACTTCTACTACTTTGGATAGGTCGCTTTATTTCAAAGAAAGTGGCTTTATTTGATGATTATTTCTTGTTCTTTTTCTCCTCCTTCTTGTTAACTAATAAGGTACATTACTCAATAACCCACAACGTGATTGTAGCCACTGCTGTATAATTCGCATGCACATATCTAATGTTGATGATAACTATTAAGGTAACATAAAGTAAATAAAATCCATCACAATATTACTGAGGAATCAAGGATTCTTGAAATGAATTTCATAGAGTCTATTTTACATTAAAAAAAAACAATGAAAGATAGAGAAGTACACGTAAAAGAATATCAGAAACACATTCAAAGCGATGAATATGTCGTGAGTAAAATGTAAAAGAAATAAGCGACGAGAAATACATTGGCTAATGATGATGTAAATGGTAAAGATAATTGACTATATATGATAATGAAGATATCGGACTAACATGAGAGAACGAGGTTGATGATGACTATATTGATGTTAGTGAGAGAAGTCCGATTAAAGAAAAAACGATGTTTGTAATGGGCGCTAGCTAACATAGCACGATGCTACAGACGTCAAAAGAATGTGTAATTGATCAAAATAGAATCGAGAAACAAGAAGATGGATCGTGTAGAACAGACACCTCTGGGATGGCCAAGAGGTTAGATTGTCAGGAGACTGTTAGAGCTCGGAAACCAATAGTGAGTAATCTGGATCCACTTCGTCCAGACAGAGAGATAGATACAGCAAAAGTACAGCTGATCGACTAGTTTTGTTGTGTACGTTTTCTTAATACCAAGGAAGATATAAATGTTGAGGACAGTAAACACGTGGGGGCAGTTGTGGATTTGTTGGTCACAAGAAATGTGAAGACCCACATGCAGTCAATTCTCGCTCCCTCTCACTTGAAATTAATGGTTGGGCTGCGAAAAAGGAAAGTTTTTATTCACATATATAAACACACATTCAAGCAGCCACAAGTACCTACTTCCATCTACCACAGACACAAACATATACACGCAGTGACACACACAACCGTCCCCCCCCCCCATGATACACACAGAGACACAAAGCAATATAATCTATCCGTGCCTGTTTGTAGTACATCTTTGTTTCAATTTGCTCAAATTTGGCCACCAAATTATAATACTGTGTCCGTATACAATATTTAAGTAATTTTTAATGTGCTTTTGAATCTAATCGATAAGCTTCTTCACTGTCATAACTTCTTGCATGTTTGTGACAGAAAACTCAAACAACGATCCGTAAATCTTTTGATACTTCCATATATTCTATCATGTAATTCTCAGTCATGTTGAATATCTTAAAACAGTAACATAAGGTCTGAAAGAAATAAAACTGTAAGTAAAACTAAATTAGAGACAATGTGTTTTTTTCGTTTCAGCGGTTGGTCAGAGTCTGATACATTGGTTCTTGTAGAGGATATTAGAAATGATCAGCAATAGGGACATCGGTGTGGAGGAGGACGTACGGCTGTTTTCTCGCTATATGATCAAGGTACTCGTCTCAAGCTCAAATGTAACTGTTTCGAATTTACGGCCTATAGAACCATGGGATTTTCTTTTCAGAAACCCAAGCATAGGTAGAGAAAAATGAAAAGGCTGGTTCATTTTGTCAGGGACAATAAACTCTAGATCTCGTCTACAAGTTGTGTACGTACTGACAGTAGAGGCAGCCGATAGAACATTTTTAAACAGTACACATTTATTTCATCGCTAAAGTTACATTCTTACATTTTGATAACAATAATCCAAGGGCAAGCACTGCAGTCGGCACGGCCGAAAATGAACTGTTTACGTGACCTTAAGTCAGAAATAGAAAGTCACGACAAATCATCAAAAGAGAGAGCAAAGAGCAGCGCCCGCACAAAAGACGTGCACAAGGGAGAGGCTGAGAAATGTTAAGAGAAATTAGAATGATAACAGTCAATTTGAAACCATCATTTCATCATTTCAAGTAATTAATTACCACAGTGTTAACTCACTAGCAGAAAAATGATATTTCGCAAAGGTAGAGCTGTTATAGTGTGATTGATCCAGGAAGGATAAAATGGCAATCAGAGGAAGAATAGAAGAAGAATAAGGCAATGCCACTAACCCGGGGAGGATACGTAAGGCAACGGAGAATAGCGTTGGACTTAGTACGAACATGTGTTTGAGATTAGGCCTGCTTAGACACCTTTGACGTGAGATCGCTGGACGGACTCTGAAACATTCGAAGATAACAAACCTCAGAGGTGACGCAATCACGACCGCACATGAGGAATCCAGACGTCAGTACATCTTGTGATGTTCAGCGGTAGGAAACTCTTGAGTTCTCTCAGACTAGGAGATCAAAGGATAGGGAGCCACAGAGTAATAGATCAATGTAAATTTGGAGGAACTTAGATTGGTCTGGGAGGCCAATAGTAGCTTGTAATAGGAGTGATTGACATATGTCGTCAGGATTCCTCAAGTAATGAGGATTTGAGATATAATTATAAGGTGAAGTTAATGAGATAGTGATTGGTCCTGACGAATGATAGAGGGACCATAACCATAGATTCCCATAATCCTTAGCCAGGTGGGAGTGGCTGACATGGCCACAAAAGCAGGAAAATGACACTTTAAGAGGAGATTCGCTCTCGAAGCTGGGGGGAAAACGTACCAGCAAAAACGTAGTAGACGACGGCAGAGAGCTGCCTCAAGTCAGAATGTATGGGTTAGGTGTCAGCTAGATTAGACAGTTCGCTCGGAGATTTTGTGTCATATACATTTTAAAGTTTGGAATTAGAATAGGTTTTAGAAGTCATCAGTCGAACTGTAGAAACATCAGGATAGAAACTAGTAATTCTTAGAGGTTGATCAATTGAGTTATTACAATAGATTATTTATCAGCACGAGAGATTTTCTTAGAGATTCTATAACGCCCTTACGTACCACAAGAGCAGAGATTGTGCAAATTGAACATAGAATAAGAAGCTAACCACTATAGATTGTCAAAGAACGTTATTACGATCACGGAAGTTACTTGTTATAAACATCGCCGATTGGCTCTATAAAGTAACGCTATAGTTAACATAAAAATTTAGTGATATATAGAACATTGCTGATTGAGTTAGAAAAGTGTTGTTATGCATTATGGAGATTATGAATAAAGACTATTATATCTTGTTGCTACAATGATGAGTTATGTGTCTATCTACCAAATGAACGTACTAATTACACGATGTACAAATAATAGACGTTCAACAATATGCTGCAACAGGGCGACTACTGCACAACAATGTATGAAGACAATAATAATAGAAAGTGAAGAAAAAGAACCAGAGCCTATGCTAGATGAAGTTTGTTCCGCAATAAAAAGAAAATCTGAAGAGGGGGAGGTCACCAGGAAGTGATGATGTTCCAGCTGAGTTGATTCAAGCTGTAGGGGAGGCCAGCGTTCGTATTTACCAAGAACTTTGTGTGAAGATCTTGTAAAAATGCGGACTGGCCAAAAGCCTGGAAAAGATCAGTGTACGTCCCTATTCCAAAACAAAAGGAAATCTTAAGCTGTATACCAATTATATAATTATTGCCCCAATAAGTCATGCCAGCAAAATACTCTTGCGGATCATCATGAATGGGATAATAAGAAAGTTAGAACAAGAACTACATACAGTTCAAGCAGGTTTCAGATATGGTAGAGACACCCGGGACCCCATCTTTAACACGAGAAACATCCTCAAGGAAATACAACATGGAACTGAATACATGCTTCATAGATTTCAGCAAGGCATTTGAAACTGAATACAATGTAAGATAGTCTGGAACAGTTTCATGAAAAACTGTCCTTCTCTCAAACAGTGCAGAATGATTAAAAGAGACAACTGAGTGTATTAAAAAATTAAGTGGAAAGTAAAACCTCTATCTAAACATAAAGAAAACTAGACTAAGAGAATGTCCACTGACAAAACAAAAAGCCAACCCAAAATCACTTATCAGCAGTGATGACTTTGAAATTGTAACAAACTATGAATATCTTGGATCTGTAGTAACTAACAATGGAGACTGACAGAAATAGATCAAAAGATAAGCAACACTAATATTAAATATCATGAAGATGTTGTGGCACAATACCAGCAAGGCAGTAAATTTAAAATTACTAAGAACATGTATCTTCTTCCCGATAGTAACATATGGTTGTGAAACATGGACAATCTCACAAACAGAAAGGAAGAAAATCGATTCATTCGAAACAAAATGCTACAGAATAAACCTTAAGATACCTAGGATAATGAAAAAAAGCAATGAAGACATTGAAAGATTTATACATTAAAAAGAACTGGCTTATAAACACCATTCTACATAAGAAGTTTAAATACCATGACCACGTCAAAAGACACAATAGGTTGGAAAGAATAATAATGGAAAGCATGGTTTCTGGACGACGTATTAGAGACAGACAATGAAGAAGGAGGTTTCAAGACATAAAGGAGACCTTATAGAAGAAGTGGGAGATCTGGCTAGAGACATGGATTCTTTCAGACGGACTGTAGTGACTGCAAGTTTATGCAACGGATATGCGACCTGCTGATTTATGTCTTATTAAAGCGAAGCTGATTGATATGATTATACATGGCTACTGCTTATATGTTGTCATCGATTTATTTATAAAGGAAAATAGGAAGGTGGGGTGGTCTATCTTCGACCCTGGACACAGGGTCAGGCCCACCACAGGCGGTGAAAATTGTTATTTTAACACTTTCCGTACGTTTCGACGCACTTTGCGCCACGCCGGATCGGCCATACACATTTAGCCGCACAGTGCGTCACTCTCAGTTTGATTAGTGTCAACTGTTATCAAACCATATTCTTTTTACATGTCATCTTGGTTTTGGCGAAATTTAATTCCTTGTTCAGTTATATTCAATAGCTGGTTACTTTCCATTCCGCATTGTACTTCTTAACCGTTAATATCAGACATCAATTGCTCGTGTTCTTTCTTATGTTTATTTCACCAGCAGACCTGTGTGCAAAATTATTAACAAAAAAGTAAAATAAGATACAAATATTTATTTATTTTGTGTTCGCTAGCTTTCACTTCTGGCGAAGTCCCTAGACATTAGAAACTGAATTTTGCGTGTTTATCCGTTTTTCCCTGGCAGCCGCGTGCATAGGGATCCCTCGCTGCGCAGGCAGATAACTCCGTCTTTGAAGGTACCAGTGGCGTATACTTAATATAAGCAAGGCAAGCATTGCATGCCTTCAAGAGTTGCGAAAATGATAAACCAGTCAGTGATCTATCCCCCATCCAAACTTAGCCCTTGCAGCATTGCTCAAAAATATATTTTAAAATGTTTTTCTCACAAATCTGAATTTTTCCAAAAATTAGTGCTGGCAACACTGACGTTAAAAGAAAATTGTATATGTCCAATCGTTTTTTATGATAGTTGAACTAGCCCGCTCTGAAGCAATTTTGAAGTTGCTTTCGTTAAAATAGTCCCTTTACATATAAGCGCAGTGATATACTGTGTGTGTTTTATTAAATCCGTGTCTCCACAGTAAGCTTGCGATGAAAAAAAAATAAATACATTTTATGATTCAATCACTATTATAACAATTTAGCACTGGCAAATAATAAATTGATTGATGAACATTTATTTACTGGTGTGAAACAGTGCAATTTCTATGTTCTAGTACTTTTATTTGAATGTTAAACTAATGATAACAATGCAAGCAATTATAATCTTGAATGCCTACACACACACTTGTTTAGTAAACCATTTCTGGTCATTTTGGTACACGTCACGTGATTTTACTCAACACACACGCACATTTACACAGCGATGTGGTTTCGATTTCAAAACTTCAAACGTGATTTTAATCAGCTGATATTTAATATTTTGTGTTTGTACAGAAACATGTTGTATTGCTATATTAATTACTAAACTTAGTATATTTGTTTACTGTGGTTATTATGGCTGATTCTATTAATGATGTTGTAGATTTATTTGAGCGACCGTTTCAATCGCGAACATTTAATGAAAAATTGGACTTGGTAAAAAAGGGCAGACCGATTCCTGCGTTAAGCAGTTTGAAACGAGAAGGAACAAAATGTGTCCGTTCATTTAACAATGATTTATATAAGAAAGTCGTTTGGCTTTGTGGTTCGGAATCATTATGTCAGTTATTTTGCTGGCCATGTATATTGTTTGTAAATGACACTTCGCCTTGGAACAGCAGACAACGCGGGTATTCTGATTTAAATAATTGACATAACGCTATTTAAAGACACGAAAAGTCTGAAAGTCATATTCACGCTTGGATAGCGTTACAAGTGTTTGGCTCCAGCAGAATTGATGTTCAATTGGATTTTCAGAAAAAACAAAGTATTATGAAACACAATGAAACAGTTAAAGAAAATCGAGAAATCCTAAAGAGGTTAATTGCTGTTACTTGTTTTTTTAGGAAAACAAGAATTAGCTTTTCGTGGTCACAGCGAGGAGAGTGATTCCACTAATCGTGGGAACTACATTGAAGCTTTAAATTTATTAGCAGAGTTTGATGAAAAATTGCATCAGCATCTCATGACGTCAAATATATTCACGGGTCTTTCCCCATTAATACAGAACGATCTTATCCAAAGTGTGAACAATGTAATAACTGCAGAAGTGAAATTTCAGATTCAATCGTCCAGATTTGTCGCCATCCTAATTGACGAGACCTCTGATGTAACAAACTTGTCTCAGCTGTCAGTTGTTTTTAGATATATTTATAATGGTAATATTTACGAAAGATTTATTGGCTTTCATGACGTTAGCTCTGACAGATCTGCACAAGCATTGTCAAAACTGGCTTTAGACAGTCTTGATCAATTTGACTGTAGAGAAAACTAGTAGCACAACTTATGATGGTGCAGCAGTAATGGCAGGCCAATTGAATGGTGTGCAGACGAGAGTTAGGGAAGTTGTTTCTCAGGCATTATTCATCCATTGCTATGCACACAAACTTAATTTAGTACTGTCTCAAGCTGTCTCATGCATAAGTGCGTGTAGAATATTCTTTTCGTCACTTAGCAGTTTTGCTTCATTTTTTACTCATTCAGCAAAGAGAACACATTTGTTGGACACCATAGTGAAAAAACGGTTTCCCAAGCTGGCGGCAACCAGATGGAATTATTCCAGTCGTTTAGTACAGACTGTTTCTGAATATCATAATGAATTAATAGATTTATTTGAATGCATTTTGGAACGACCTGGTGATTGGGATCACGCAACAATTAATGAAGCAGTTGGATTTCTGTCAAACCTAGGAGATTTTGAATTCAATTTCCTTTTGGCTGTGTTCACCGATATTTTTTCGATGACAGATGTTGTATTTAATATCCTTCAGTCAAATTCACTGGACATCACATATTGCTCTAGAGAGATAGTTGAGTTAAAAGAAAAATTGTTCACAATGCGCAATACTGGCTTTGATTCAATTTGGGCCAAAATAGAGTTCAAGTGTGGTCCTCCAACAAAGAGAAGAAAGCGAGAATCCTCAGTTATCCCAAAGGATGAGTACAGAAAGCTGTATTGTGAAATTCATGATACGGTAAACTGCCAGTTACAAAGCCGGTTTGATTCTCTGTCAGATTTGTCATTTCTTGAAATTTTTGACTGTAAGAAATTTTTAACATTTTCAAAAGAGTTTCCAGAAGAGCAGTTTTCCAAACTGAACGGAATATATGGGAAATATTTTAATATAGTAAGACTGAGATCTGAATTAAAGGCAATGTTTGTATCCCAACACTTTAAAGAAATGTATGTGTCCGACATTCATAGATTTCTTTGAACAAAGGACTTCACAGTGGTCTTCCAGAACTTCATAAACTTTGTGAATTAATATTGACAATTCCTGCATCGTCGTCTTCAGTGGAACGTTCGTTTTCTGCATTAAAACGCATTAAAAATTTCATAAGGAACTCGCAGGGGCAATGTCGTCTTTCTGCTCTATCAATGATGTCAATTGAAAAAGACCTTCTTGTAGAGATGAAAGGCAATGATGACTTTTATAACAAAGTAACAGAGGACTTTAGCAGAAAGAGCCGCAGAATAGAACTGAACTTCAAATAACTGGGTGAGTAGAAAATTATCATTTTTTAAAAGTTGCATGCTCTCTTTCAGACCCCAGGATACGCCACTGGAAGGTACTCATAATTTTTGTTCCGACGATAAATATTTGACGTTCAATCCTCGCTCCTGAGACCAGGGTTGGTTACTGCAGAGAGAAATCACAAATTAAAATCCAAACTGGTTGCAGCCGGGATTTGAACTCACAACCTCTCTATCTCGAGACCAACGTCTCGCCTCGTGACCCAACCAGTCCCCGTACAAATAATAATAAATAATAAAACAAAGGCTCACTGCTACAAGCAACCCAAAACAATAAAAATCAATGGTAACCTTTACATGTATAGTGTATTTATGTTTGAAATGTCTCAAGCTCTGACTAATTCACAGCTCACTGGGTAAGATGTGAGGAAACAGTATGATTTATATGTAGTAATGAGGACAAGAAAACACAATCAAAGCAATGAGGTTTGTGAGTGATAGTTCCCAAGTCAAATAGCGAGGATTTTATGAGGACGTTACTGTTCTGTGGATCTAATTTGCCTTCTCTTCTGCTCCTTTGACGTCAGATAGAAATATGGAACAATGGCTGTCGTAAAACACTTTTGGAATTGTTATTTTTACTCCAAGTCATTCAGTATGTGAGTGTTGTATATACACTTTCGTTATTTCCCGAGGGAAATGAAGCTTCTATAACTGACATTCGTGTTCAATGTTTGCATGCGGCAATCAGGAGCAGCGGCAAGAAAATATTTACAACACTCATAATTGCTTCGTCACACAGCTTCGCTTTACCCACCTTCTTGTAAGTGCCAAACAGAGAGTGGAAGAAAAGATGAGAGTTTATCTGAGTGAGGAAAACTAGATTTTAGGGAGAGAGAGGGTTAAGTGACGTCGATTCTCAAAATAACTTTGTGGGTATCTTCGTAATTATGTCTCTCCCTTTCCTACAACTTTATATTTAGATCACATACTTGACTACTAATCTGTAGTTGTGGGAACCATTCACTTTATCAGGTCAGAATATATCACTGGATGTAATTAACGATGCTTCCAATATTCTCATTGTGTGACACACCTTTGATAATGAAAAAAGAAAAGTTGTTCATGGTTACGCAGAACCGGTCCCGACTTCGGCAGTGAATTATGGACGGTTGGACAAGAACATCTTTGGAGACTATATAGATGTAATGTTACAGAAGGATGTTGAAACTACGGTAGAAAGCTACAAGAATAACGGCTGATTTCTAAACACAGAGGGCAAGACAACAATAAACCAATAACAGGAAGAAAAAAGTATTTTTTTGCAATGAAGTGGGAAGGTAGCAACAGAAACATATTGCGACAACTAAAAAAATGATAAAACATTAAATATACCAAACATGGTGCTCTATCTTTTGCCTTGGAACGCACACAATGCAAACACAAAACATGTAAAATAGCAAAGAAATAGTTTTAACATAAAACAATTATTAACTTTATTAAAAGCAAAATTATGCACAAATACAGGCCCGCTATCAGAAATATCGTTGATTGACTGTAGCATATCTTCCAAACTAGAGAATGACATCGAAATATGTGAAGGAACAAAATCAACATGAGGAATAATACGGCTTGCAATTATTAGCAACAACCTATTGTCCCGCGTCTACCAGTACCTGACAGGGGAGAACCGACGACTAAGGAGGTTGAGATCAATGTATTTGCCCGTGTTACGGATCTGAACTGAATCCATCCTCAGTGCTTTCGCTAGTTTGTGGCGCGCGTGTTTCATATCCGGGAATAAGCTAAGGTGGGGATCTGAACACTGTGATGTTGCCCGTTGTGCAATAAAGATGACCTGGCGACTAAACTAGACTAAACATCGTTGAAGATCCATTTGTAAGATCGTCTCTCTACGTTCGCCCGGCGACGTCTACTCGTTTTCATCACCGCCATGAAAAGCTGCTTTAAGTGGGTGAAGATTCATCGCGATGTTTATAACAAACTGCAATATATGCGTCTTTCGGTCTAACGCATCCGACTTGAAATGCTTATTTGGATCCCGAGTTTCTTTCCAATATCGACCACTATTGGTCAGATTTGTTTGTTTTGAAGAAACACATGGAAGAGTAGGACCTTGACCAGTTCTGATTCATTGATCCTGTCGCACTCGTTCACTTGAGTCACTGTTGAACTCATTCACTTGAGTCACTGTCGCACTCATTCACTTGAGTCACTGTCGAACTCATTCACTTGAGTCACTGTCGAACTCATTCACTTGAGTCACTGTCGCACTCATTCACTTGAGTCACTGTCGAACTCATTCACTTGAGTCACTGTCGAACTCATTCACTTGAGTCACTGTCGAACTCATTCACTTGAGTCACTGTCGCACTCATTCACTTGAGTCACTGTCGAACTCATTCACTTGAGTCACTGTCGCACTCATTCACTTGAGTCACTGTCGCACTCATTCACTTGAGTCACTGTCGCACTCATTCACTTGAGTCACTGTCGAACTCATTCACTTGAGTCACTGTCGAACTCATTCACTTGAGTCACTGTCGCACTCATTCACTTGAGTCACTGTCGCACTCATTCACTTGAGTCACTGTCGCACTCATTCACTTGAGTCACTGTCGAACTCATTCACTTGAGTCACTGTCGAACTCATTCACTGAGTCACTGTCGAACTCATTCACTTGAGTCACTGTCGCACTCATTCACTTGAGTCACTGTCGCTTGCAACCAATGTGCTCGTGCCGTCTGGGTACCAGTAATAACTCGCGTTGTAGAGATAGTAGAAGACATTGATTTAAGTACCCACTTTCACTGAACATTATTATGGTTATGGTTAGTCGAAGGCACCGGCATGACTGCAAACGAATTAAAATCCATAATTGTTCAACCGCCCGTGACAGTGGAATCATCCGAATTAAACTCATCTCATTGATGAATCCAATCAAAGAAAGCCAGCTGCAGTTCCCATCATAGCAGCTACAGCACACGCAAAAAGATATAAGGCTAAACGGCACCGAAAGTGAACGCAGCTCAACTGTCCTTCGTTATACGATATCATCATTCATCGTAAGCAATCGGAATATCCAAAAAACGATCCGGATGAAAAAACCACAGCTCACAGTGTGCACAGAGCACTAAACTCAGTACTGAACATTATGACCTTTGAAACAGCATTAAGAAAATTTACAACTTTTCCACCGTGTCCACCAAAAGCAAGCAGACATAGAAAGGTCATATGGAAACACGGTGTACCTGCTGGCTGAGAATTGAAAACCGCTGTTGTAGATTGCGCTTGAAAGTAGATAGAGCATGTTGACGTACGTACAGGAACATGCATGCCAGTCATGGTAATTTGATCTCGCCTAACAGGGCGTGAAATTTTGTTTATAGCTATTATTGATGATCTTGTAGCTGAAGTAGGTAAAAGTAAGTGTTCCTCCACGCCTTGCTTGGCTATAGTGTTAGTGACCACGTATATTTTTCAGTGAAGTGGTCGGTATAACACAAGCCGCCTTTAATTCCCAGAAAAATTGCTGGTACAAATTTTTAGAGGATGGGTGAACGGTGAACCACAGATAGCACGTCATAAGAATTCTATCAGTTGTTACTGATGTTCTTGTACATATAGTACGTTGCAAGAATTTGTTTAGATATTACGGATGTTCTTGTACCTATAGCACGTTGGAAGATTTTATTTAGATATTACTGATGTTCTTGTACCTATAGTATGTTGCAAGAATTTGTTTAGCTATTATTAAATGCTTTATTATCTTCATGTTGCAAGAACAAGTTCATTTCCTGTTTGATATTCCATTAGCTGTAGTACATTGTTAGAAACTGATTTCCATATTGGTCATATTCTTGTAGCTACGCTGCTTTCTAAGAATTAATTTCAACGTCCTTCATGTTTTTGTAGCTTTTAGCATCAACGACTTTATTAAATAAATTATATTCTTTATTCTTTAATTGGAAAATATTTTAAAATTAGGATATTTCATCTCTGAGGGTAAGGCAAGAGTAAACAACCAGACCAGCGTTTCTGCTATTAAAAGTCGTCATTATGGAAAGAAAAATTAATTAAACAACACATAAAAATGTCTTTATGAAAACAAGAAATAACAAATGAAAAACATTTTAAAAAATAATTTACTCATTGTTTTATTATAAATTCTGAGATTTGTAGTTTATTAACACAAAAGGGAACTCCTAAGAGTAACAGATATCATAACGAGCAAATATGTTTTGAGCACATCTTGAAAGGACAAAAATTTGAATAATTGGTTACAAATGGTAAAATACAATGAAAGAGAGATCGTGGAAGACAAAATATAGGAAGTACTAGGTAGTTTGATGTAGTGGCAAAGTAAACGGCTAACAACAAAATTGAAAACGCTGCACTGGTGAAAGAGAAGTGTATAAAAGAAAATGATCGCCGACGCGATGGCGAATATTGATGATAAGATTATTTTGAATGTGTTCGTATGTACGTTCTGATGAAACATTCGTTTATTTGTCTTCTTATATCCGCAAGCTGAAATATTCTATTTTTACTTAATGTCTTCTATCTGTACCAGCCATGCCGCAGCTCCGCATTATCTATTTAATACTATACCCAAGATATTCCCTCGGTAAGAGATATCATGTGTCTCAATTTTGTGTTTGAGTAGATGTTCTAGTTAAAGATTAATTGTAGAAACGGCCTGGACATCACCATGTTGGGTTAAGTCGTAGACAACACAGTGAAGTGGTGAAGGGAAGTTACCTCGACACTGATGTAGTTGATGACAGTCTACAAAATGCTAACTATTACAATTGTAGTAAGGGTTGTGGATCTGTAACAGGCTGATAGTGACAGAGTGCTAAACTATTACAAATGTAGTAAGGGTTGTAGATCTGTAGTAGTAAACTATGATATGTGTAGTAGGAGTGAAAGTATTGGTAACGAAGGTGGAAAGAAGAGAAAAATAATGCAAGAACAAACTTTCTTGCACCTTGACTGTTGGCATACTTAGTCTAGTATAACTGTCTATTTCTGTCACAATGTTGGTGTATCTAGTCTTGTATAACTGTCTATTTCTGTCACAATGTCGGTGTATCTAGTCTTGTATAACTGTCCATTTCTGTCACAATGTTGGTGTATCTAGTCTTGTATAACTGTCTATTTCTGTCACAATGTTGGTGTATCTAGTCTTGTATAACTGTCTATTTCTGTCACAATGTTGGTGTATCTAGTCTAGGTAACTGTCCATTTCTGTCACAATGTTGGTGTATCTAGTCGTGTATAACTGTCCATTTCTGTCACAATGTTGGTGTATCTAGTCTTGTATAACTGTCCATTTCTGTCACAATGTTGGTGTATCTAGTCTTGTATAACTGTCCATTTCTGTCACAATGTTGGTGTATCTAGTCTAGTATAACTGTCCATTTCTGTTACAATGTTGGTGTAACTAGTCTTGTATATCTGTCCATTTCTGTTACAATGTTGATGTATCTAGTCTTGTATAACTGTCCCTTTCTGTCACAATGTTGGTGTATCTAGTCTAGTATAACTGTCCATTTCTGTTACAATGTTGGTGTATCTAGTCTTGTATAACTGTCCATTTCTGTCACAATGTTGGTGTATCTGTCTAGTATAACTGTCCATTTCTGATACAATGTTGGTGTATCTAGTCTTGTATAACTGTTCATTTCTGTTACAATGTTGGTGTATCTAGTCTTGTATAACTGTCCATTTCTGTCACAATGTTGGTGTATCTAGTCTTGTATAACTGTCCATTTCTGTTACAATGTTGGTGTATCTAGTCTTGTATAACTGTCCATTTCTGTCACAATGTTGGTGTATCTAGTCTTGTATAACTGTCCATTTCTGTCACAATGTTGATGTATCTAGTCTTGTATAACTGTCCATTTCTGTTACAATGTTGGTTTATCTAGTCTAGTATAACTGTCCATTTCTGTTACAATGTTGGTGTATCTAGTATTGTATAACTGTCCATTTCTGTTACAATGTTGGTGTATCTAGTTTTGTATAACTGTCCATTTCTGTCACAATGTTGATGTATCTAGTCTAGTATAACTGTCCATTTCTGTTACAATGTTGGTGTATCTAGTCTTGTATAACTGTCCATTTCTGTTACAATGTTGGTGTATCTAGTCTAGTATAACTGTCCATTTCTGTCACAATGTTGGTGTATCTAGTCTTGTATAACTGTCCATTTCTGTTACAATGTTGGTGTATCTAGTCTTGTATAACTGTCCATTTCTGTTACAATGTTGGTGTATCTAGTCTTGTATAACTGTCCATTTCTGTTACAATGTTGGTGTATCTACTCTTGTATAACTGTCCATTTCTGTTACAATGTTGGTGTATCTAGTTTTGTATAACTGTCCATTTCGGTCACACTGTTGGTGTATCTACTCTAGTATTACTGTCCATACTTGTACAATGTTGGTGTATCTAGTCTAGTATTACTGTCCATACTTGTACACTGTTGGTGTATCTACTCTAGTATTACTGTCCATACTTGTACACTGTTGGTGTATCTACTCTAGTATTACTGTCCATACTTGTACACTGTTGGTGTATCTACTGTAGTATTACTGTCCATACTTGTACAATGTTGGTGTATCTACTCTAGTATTACTGTCCATACTTGTACAATGTTGGTGTATCTAGTCTTGTATAACTGTCCATTTCGGTCACACTGTTGGTATATCTAGTCGAACATTACTGTCCATATCGACCATACGGTTAGCGTCTCTAGTCTAGCATTACTGCTCATTAGATATTATATCGAAGAAAAACAAAAATAAAATACTCAGCCTTAATAGCAAAAAGATTGACGTAATGGTTGCAATAGAGAAAAAAAAACATCAGGAGAATACACAATAAAGACAAGTGGAACAATATTAAAACAGGTAAATTAATTTAAATATCTGGGAACATTGTTAACAACAGATGGTAGATGTACAACAGAGACGAGATGCAGAATGACTCAGGCAAATGCAGCTTTTAAAAAAATGAGGAAGATACTGTGCAATCTATTTTTGACAATAGAAACAACAAAATGAGTTCTTACATGTTATGTAGCGCCAGTCTTGATATATGGACGTTAATCATGTACAAAAGGACAACAAAGAAGAAAATCACTTGAGGCTGTAGAAATGTGGTTTTACAGAAGAATGTTGAAAATACCGTGTACAGCTAAGAAGAGTAATCAAAACGTTTTGAATAAAGAGCTAATATCCAATATTTGGCAGAAGCAATAATAATTTTTTGACAATGTAATGAGAAGGGAATAGCTGGTATATATTGTTACAACTGATAAAATTGAGGGACGAAGAAAAAGAGGGAACCAAAGAGAAAAGATTCTAGACAGCTTAAGAGATTAGTTTGTCAGAAGGCCAACAACAGAAATGATAAATAACTGTCGAGATAGAAAGTTGTGGAGAGGCATGATCACCTACGTCAGCAGGCATGGTACTTGATGATGATGATTACTGCCCATAACGGTCACAATGTTTATGTATCTAGTCTAGAAGTATTGTCCATATCGACCACATTTTTGGGTATCATAGTCAGCACTTCAGCGGGACATTTTTATCCCAGAGATGGAACACTAAGCAATTAACAGTAAATGAATGGTCTGAAATTAAAGCGGCGGTCGTCAATTTGCTGTGCGATCGTTTACTGGTCTGGTGGGGGCGAGTTAACTTCATGAGGACGGTGAATTTTTATTTCTAAACCATCCAGCCTCCGAAAAAAATTTGGTACCGGACATTTACTGTAAGGAAGTTGGACTAGACTGATGTTCCGCTGCCAACATCACCCATAAATGTGCTTATTTATTTTAAAAATATGCTCCTAAAAACCATATTACCCATACATCTCAAGTAGTGGCAGGTTCCCGTTCAAGTCAGTCCTAGAAGAATACAAAACCGGAAAGGCCAGACTGGTAGTTATGCTATACAGCTCATCTGACGAAGCAGTCCGGACAATGGAACCCACATTGAAGACTGGTCGGAAATGGCAGACGTGTGCAGCAGTAAACGATGCCACGTGAAAGTCTCCACCTGAAGGAAGTGATGGGCTACGCTCAGACTAACAGGAGTGGATTTGGTCACGGAGACATCCAATGGTGGCCAAAAAACATCAGGCAGACAACGTAGGGGCATTGTAGTCCGGGAGATCAGAGACGTCGTGGAGAACAAACGTGTGCGAACGGCAGCACAACAGGTGCAGCAACGCCAATGAGATGGGGCCTTGCAGAGGCCGCTAACATGGAATGACATAGGGCATATGGCACCGCAGCGGCTCATCGACATAATCAGATCTATCTACGACCTTCTACCATCACCCTGCAACTATGTGAAGTGGGGAAAGACAGATGCAATCGATGCCATTTTGCAATGGAAGACAGACGATGGGACATATTCTTTCATCATACAAGACAGCACTAGGCCAAGAGTGGTACACATGGCGGCACAACAAAGTCCTGCATGAACTTGCTGCCATCGTGGATGGGGCGGGGATGAAGGCCAACACTAAAGTTCGACCAACTATGACAAATACCTGTCTTTTTAGAGCTGGACAGGCTACACACCCCAAGCAAAACAACTGGAACGACTCAACGATCCTGGACATAGCGAATGACTTGGAGATGGCTGTAGACCTCCATGGACGAGGGGAAGTACCCAGAGCGCATCAAGAAATCTGAAATGCACAGTGTCATTCGTATCCAGGATAGAGGGACAGCGTATATTTAAACTAGCCAAATAAAAGGATCTCCCCACCGATCTGAGGCAGCAGTGGTTGCAGGTTCGAGTTTTCGCCGTGGAAATTAGTTCCAGAGGTCTGACAACCTCATCTCTCAACGACCTATTAAAGAGGTTAGAAATTAAGGGAGGTAATTCGATCAAGAACAATGAAGACTATTGCTGAGTCAGCCGGAAGAGCATCATGCTGGCTCTGGCGAAACCTAGACATATCAACAATCTCAAAATAATCTGATGTTCAGACGATTAGGCAACTAATGTACACATCGACCACTCCTGACCCCACGTAAGTGAACAGTGCAGCGACAGTTTAATCTTAGAATATCCGTGGCGCGGACGATAATCGATAAGAAATTACATCATTGACCGTAGGTGAGCGACACCGGACGTTTGCAATACCAACAGTTCAATGGAATAAAGTTTCTTATCACCTATTATCAGTTTCTGATCCACTCCTTCCCGCCGATATAATGCCATGGCAAAGCAGCTTGTGCGAGAGTATATAAAAGGATGTTGTAATTACAAGCCACGTTAGTTAGACTGCTGCAAATACGAAGAGAACATCAGTGTTCTGGGTTCAAGCTATGACATATAAGTATACCACGATGGTTGAGACCGTAGATTCGACCAGAAGTGTTGCGTAGAGTAAGTGTAGTTATTTTGTGCCGAATATATATTGTAAGCTTTAGAATCAATGCAGCAGGAGGTCGACGGCTGAGAGTCATGACTCAGACGGGCCCACTTCTCTTAGAGTGTCAAGAAGCTAAAGGGCCGAAACACTTGCTCGATGGGGACTACTTCTGATGATCAGATTGCCTCCTGCTACGAAGCTCTGTATAATGAGTTTCCCATTACCTTTGGAAGAAGAAATACCCCGCCACGCCACGTAGCTTATAGGGAATATGGTGTTAATGCTCATATTTTTAAAAAAAAATGAGATCTTTGGTACATTATTTCTCGAGTAATGAATGGGGTCAGTAATGCAGTCTCTTTCGTTTTCAGAAAAATGTATTACCCACTTAATGCTGGTGAACCGTTGATCAGAATCGAACCAGATAATTTTTCCTTAACTACTTAACAGGAATATAAGTCCTGCTCACTAGCCACTCATCTGTTGTGGCTACCTGTGCCATTTCATCCTCTTCATTTTTGTAAGGCTCCAAGTTGCTAGAATTGGAGCAACTTCAATTCCACTTTTCAACCTTTTTAGGGTTAACGTGTTCTTATATTTCATTCCTTTTGCACCAACATTTGAAATAATATCCATACAGTTTGGAACATTACCCTGACATTTATAATTACAGCTGCGAGATTACAGGAGTAATTTTAGAAGTAGTAAAAAATATATGACTGAAAAAAAAAAATGAAAGCCCTGTTGCGCCACAGCTCGATGCATTCTAAACAATGCCGTGGTTGTTATTGTCAACAGTGTTCGATTTCAAGATTTTTTACACAGAAACAGGGTTGCAAAATGGCGAAAAGATTGTTTGTAAAGTTCGTAACAAACTCTAGTGAGTATTCTTTATGACGCACAAGATGAACAAGAAGAAAAACGCTCGGCTCCAAGTTAATGTATACTACAAAGACCATATTTCAGACTAGAACGTAGACTTTCTAGTGAGCTGACAGAATAATTACGCTCTTCGTAGTCAGTCATCAGGTCTATCTAGATCAGCGGTCCTAAACTTTCTCGATCATCACCACTCATTTGTTTCGTCTGTACTTCCTTCGCCCAAATAATTTCATTAGTTTATTCTCATTGTCCAACTGCCAGTACTCTTCCGCCCTCATCCAACTCCAGTACTCATTTACCACTCTTCATTCTTCCACCGTTCCTTTTCCTATCTCCATGCTCACATACGACCATTGGTACATTCTCTAACCAATTTTGAGAATCTCTAATCTGGACGTAGTGGAAATAAAAGTAACTACCCTACCTGGCTCGTTGGAACCGAGTCTGGTAAACTAATGACCAGGTAAGTATTTTTGCACGTAAGCTGCTGGGCTAGACCAACACATGAACGATTTATTATATTTCTGTGATAAGCCGAAGAGCTACAAACCCACGAAGTTTGAGGCCAGGCTAACGTTAAAGCGAGCCGATTACTCACTGCTTATTTACGATGGGAACAAATGAAACACCCCTATTTGTTATTTGTTCCTATTTTTTGACCGTGCAGAGTATTTGTATTGGACTGCTACATAAATAAAACCAAGTCTATGGATAAAAGCGCACAGTAGATGTTCCCTATGCACAGAATTGATTATTCTACAAAGATAAGGATTCGATATAATGAAATCATGTGCTATTTGCTAATGAAATATAGAAATGCACGTTTTGATCATTTATTTGTAGTGCTGAAACGCCATGCAATATGCAGATACAAATCGTTAACTCACGCAATTCCTCATGCATTCTTATATTTATATTCCCATGCATTTATTTCATTGTATTGAACTCATTTTGTTTTCTATTTAGTGTTTTTCCTACAATCTTCCTCTTCATTATCCCATAACCACTAGGGTCTTTGGGACACCACTCATAGACTTCGTCAACCTATTCCGTTTCTCTCTATCTTTAGTCATTCTTTTAAACTCTTTAAATTCGAGACCTGTCTATTCTTTGGCGTTGTCTTCCCACCTCTTTCTCTGCCCACCTCTCCAATTCGCTCTTCTTTACAGTTCATTGAAGAAAGATTCCCTACAACATAACTTTCTTTCTCTATAATTATCGTCAAATTGTAAGTCTTCCATACTTGTCTTATCTATCGTATTGTAATAAATCTCAATCTGCCATTACAGCCTTTCAGCACCTTCTCATTCTCCTAAAGGCTGACATGATAATTGAAGACTCAGACTTGACTAAAAGGCTTGGCTAAATATTTAATTTGTGCAGATTAAGGAACCATATTCTGACTTGTAAGAGAAATAACTAAATCGATTATTCTCATGGTTTTGATTTGAAGTCAAATGTAACGTCTTTTCAATGGATCAGCAACTCAAAATGGCGTTTATGGATCAGAAAAATTATGTTAACAGAGTAGCAAACTCTGGTCCACATAGAAAATTACAGACAGGAGAAACTTATGGATAAATCTAGTCGTGTACCAAAGTTCAAAGAAATAAACCAATGGTTGACCACTGGCGCTATGACGTCAACAATTATGTGGGCTGAAGACGGTCAATGTCTGTTAGCTGACTGCTCGCATCAGAATCTGTCAACAGATGATCAATGACCTACTCCACTTAACGAATTTCAAGGCAGACACGATGAAGATAGTGCGTATAAATTACCCACCCAACTTAACGTTCATAAAAGTGATATCAGAACATGTTTTTGAGTTGAAGTATCTGATATGCATTTTGACTTTAAGATGAATAATTGGAGACCTGAAAAG
Organism: Megaustenia siamemsis; assembly: GCA_032433765.1. Taxonomy (NCBI): domain Eukaryota; kingdom Metazoa; phylum Mollusca; class Gastropoda; order Stylommatophora; family Ariophantidae; genus Megaustenia; species Megaustenia siamemsis. The sequence continues at coordinate 156,866,397 of JAVIAB010000092.1, forward strand.
GGAAAATGGGAGACTTGAAAGATAGAAACGAGAGACTTGGAGATGAAAGATGGGAGACTTGAGAGAAAAAAAATGAGAGACTTGAAGGTGAAAGATGGGAGACGAGAGAGAAAAGTGAGAGACTTGAAGGTGAAAGATGGGAGACGAGGGAGAAAAATGAGAGACGTGAAGGTTAAAAAGATGGGAGACTTGAGAAAGAAAAACGAGAGACTTGAAGGTGAAAGATTGGAGACGAGAAAGAAAAATGAGAGACTTGAATTGAAGGTGAAATATTGGAGACGAGAGAGAAAAATGATTGACTTGAAGGTGAAAGATGGGAGACGAGAGAGGAAAAATAAAGACTTGAAAGTGAACGATGGGAGACGAAATAGAAAAATAAGAGACTTGAAGTTAAAAAGATGGGAGACTTGAGAGAGAAAAATGAGAGACTTGAAGGTGTAAGATGGGAGACGAGAGAGGAAAAATGAAAGACTTGAAGGTGTAAGATGGGAGACGAGAGAGGAAAAATGAAAGACTTGAAGGTGTAAGATGGGAGACAATAGAGACAAATGAAAGACTTGAAGGTGAAAGATGGGAGACAATAGAGACAAATGAAAGACTTGAAGGTGAAAGATGGGAGACTTGAGAGAGAACAATGAAAGACTTGAAGGTGAAAGATGGGAGACTTGAGAGAGACAAATGAAAGACTTGAAGGTGAAAGATGGGAGACTTGAGAGAGAACAATGAAAGACTTGAAGGTGTAAGATGGGAGACAATAGAGACAAATGAAAGACTTGAAGGTGTAAGATGGGAGACAATAGAGACAAATGAAAGACTTGAAGGTGAAAGATGGGAGACTTGAGAGAGACAAATGAAAGACTTGAAGGTGAAAGATGGGAGACTTGAGAGAGAACAATGAAAGACTTGAAGGTGTAAGATGGGAGACAATAGAGAAAAATGAAAGACTTGAAGGTGTAAGATGGGAGACAATAGAGACAAATGAAAGACTTGAAAGTGAAAGATGGGAGACAATAGAGACAAATGAGAGACTAGAAGGTTAAAGATGGGAGACTTGAGAGAGAACAATGAGAGACTTGAAGGTTAAAGATGGGAGACGAAATAGAAAAATGAGAGACTAGAAGGTGAAAAACTCAGAACATTATAGACGAAGTAAAGAACAAAAATGTCAATCTTGCAAGAACGTAAAATTGCCTAAAATTGTTTGATAAAGAATAGAACAATAAGGAACAATGACATATTTTGATGATGTAAAACGGCAGAAAAGAAAGGCTAGGAAAGATAATTTGGAGGCCATAGTTACAGGTAAATAAGAAAGAGAGAGAGAGAGAGAGAGAGAGAGAGAGAGAGAGAGAGAGAGAGTGAAAAATGACCTAAAAGTAGGTGGGTGCAAGATGTCACAGACGAGCTGGAAATGATTGCCGCAGAAGATGAATATCTGGCTCGGGACAGAGAATACCTCAATGTAGCTGTCACGGAAGCCAGGTTCCAACAGGGATAAGCCAATTGATGATGATGATGACGACTATGATGATGTTGCCGTTGTAAGCTTTACGCCGTCTTGTCGTTTATCTAGAAAACAATATCTCATCAGTTCATTGGCATTAGGAACAACCGACATTATTTATATTTTGTTGTTGTTGCTGCCAGTTTTCTTCAAGATGTTTTTTTTTTGGTTTCTCTCTGTTTATTATTTCAGTGTTTACATAAGCTTCCATAGCAAGCACACTCATTGTGCACATCATATGGTTCCATTCACGTGCGTGTGTAGTTCACATGCTAGAACTGCTATAGCTCAACAAAGATTCATTGTTCATCATTGCCTCGCCAAAAAGGGTGTAGGAAAATGTTCAACACTGCGACCAGGGATTGTACATTTGTTCCTACGCATTTTGTCAGAACACAATGATTACCTAATGGAGAGTTTACATAGCACGATTCAAGCTTTTCAGAAGTTGTCTGATCCTGATATTGTATCAGCGAACCTCTTCAACAGCTGTATCCCCTTCAGCGCTTTCTCTGAAATATTCTTTCAGTTTGCTTGAGGCAATGTTGTCGAGTAAAAGTGTTTCCAAAATTCATGGCTTGTTTCTTTCAGGACAATTTCTGTTTATCGAATCTCAATCTGACATTTTCTTGGCTACTTTGTGGCTCATGGCGAAGAAACAGCCTTTCTGAACTCTTATCTTGTCTTGTTAGACCAACTTGATTTCTTTGCTCCACATATTCAACATATTCCTGTCAAATTACCTACAAATATTGTTTTTGGCATTGACATTACAATTGTTGGTGAAGTCATTTTGTCTTGTGAAAGTCTGATACTTTGTCTCGTGTAAGTCTGATATTTTGTCTTGTGTATTTCTGATAAGGTGCATGTTGTCATAGAGAGAGGGTTTGTATGTTTTATAATAAATTGTGCGCTTACGTCCAGTGGGGGAGCCGCGATAGCTCAGTGGTTAGTGAACTGGACTACAAAGTACATGAGGTAGGGTTCGATCCCAACCGATGGCTTCTGGGTTCACCCAACCTTTAATGGGTACCGGATTTTTTTTCTGGGAAAGTAAAGCGGCACGGGCGTAATACCACATTACCCTAAAAATCATGTGCCGAAGGTCTGTGAAATTTATGGTCACTAACACCATATTCTCTATACGCCACTTGGCGTGACGGGGGTACTTTACTTTTTTTTTACTTTTCTTCCAGTGTATTTGTATGTCTATTTTTACATCTTTTAGAAAGGAGAGGCATTTTGGTTGACGTGAGGCTAGTTTTAGAGAATTCAGTGCGGATATAGACATATGTTGATACTTGTAATGTTCCTTGAAATGTAATTTCCTTCATGAGAGGCATGTATATCATATAGTTGTCTAATAAAATGATGAGTTCTCAAGTTATTGTATAACTGATGTTGAAGAATAATATGAATATCGTCCATTATATAATATTGGCTCTGTCGATTATTCCCCAAAAGATTACGTAATCAAGGATAATTGTGTATATGGGTTTGTCCAGTAGTCCACTTTGTGGTAAAACACGCTGTCAGACAATGACCTTAGCGGACTGTGAAAACTGAGATGTCGCGCGATCTGGTTTGAGCTACTCTTTGATGCACTGACATGTGTGACATCTCTGCCTGTATAGACCTAAACTATCATATAATGTGAGCTTTAACTTAGAGGCTATGTACATCGTCAAAATAGGGTTCATTGTGCGAATTTATCAACATCAATTGCCGGATGATTGTGTAGTTTCTGTCAAGACCTAAGCATACAAGATTGGAAGAGCATAAGAAAATAACGTCTGGAGCTAGTATTGAACGTCATGATAAAGTATTTGTTCTACTTATAAGTACTTGTTATACTGTTTCTCAAACGTATATCTCTTGCCATGATTCTTTATGTTACTACAATGTTCAATCCATTCTGACCGCCTCGCTTACTGTTCATTATGAGCGTATCCATTTGTTCAAAAATATTGTTCATACCTTCGTAACAGAGAAACTAGTCAGAGGATTTCGGCGGCAGGGACGGAGAAACACCAAAATGTGTAAAACGGTCATGCATTCACTTGGAGAGAAGGTAAGCTCCTACGTAGGGTATACGCCTTAGAAACACACATAATGATACACACAAGTGCTAACAATATAACTGTTGCTGAAACGAAACTCAATCAACTCCCTAACAACGAAGACCATACTGTTACGAACAGTTGTGACATTTGTATTAATATATCATACAGAGAACATAACATACTAAGAACATATCATACAGAGAACATATCATACAGAGAACATATCATACAGAGAACATAACATACTAAGAACATATAATACAGAGAACATATCATACAGAGAACATAACATACTAAGAACATATCATACAGAGAACATATCATACAGAGAACATAAAATACTAAGAACATATAATACAGAGAATATATCATACAGAGAACATATAATACAGAGAATATATCATACAGAGAACATATCATACAGAGAACATATCATACAAAGAACATATAATACAGAGAATATATCATACAGAGAACATATCATACAGAGAACATATCGTACAGAGAATATATCATACAGAGAATATATCATACAGAGAGTATATAATACAGATAATATACTACACAGAGAACATATCATACAGAGAACACACCATACAGAGAACATATCATACAGAGAACATACTATACAGAGAACATACCATACAGAGAACATACCACTAATGAAGTATTGTGCGAAAGATTCCAGTGATCCACTGGATCAATTAAAGAACTATTGTCAATAATAAAAGAGCGAAAACAGACCTGGAATAAGACACGTCACACGGTTCACAGGCCTGGCCAAAACCATTCTGCAAGGGACCTTACCAGGTAAAGGAAGACAGGGAAGACAGAAGAACAGATGGTTGAATAACTTCAGAGAAAGGGCAGGAATGTATTTCGTTGTATCGCAGAGAACTGCTTCATCTAAATCGAGGAAAATTGAAAAAAAAATTAAAAAATGGTATGTTAGAAGCTTTACGTGATTAATAGACGACACAGATTCGAACGACGTTTCGGCCAATAGGCCTTCAGCAGGAACAAACAAACAACATACACACACAGATATGTGAATAAATAAAACTAATCCTACATAGCTAACTAGTAATGAAACATCAAAAACAAAATAATCGAAATATGTTGACTTCCCTGTGTGTCGTGGACAGTGGTCAGGCTATGAAAGGAATTTCTCACGGGTGTAGCTGTAATTTATACCCTGTGGTCAGTGGTGAAGGGTTCTAAAAATACACGAGTGGGGGGAACGCTATCTAGGTACGTCGACTACAAAGGCACAGGCAATATCTGAAAGTATCTAAGGGCCCATAAATACATGTATACACCCATACAGATGCGTGTATACATATGTACACGTGCAAGAAGAAGTGCACATACTAATACATATCAACATACACATACAAATACACACACATACATGTGTATGCATACAAGCAAGAGCACATAGTCCACGACACACAGGGAAGTCAACATATTTCGATTATTTTGTTTTTGATGTTTCATTACTAGTTAGCTATGTAGGATTAGTTTTATTTATTCACATATCTGTGTGTGTATGTTGTTTGTTTGTTCCTGCTGAAGGCCTATTGGCCGAAACGTCGTTCGAATCTGTGTCGTCTATTAATCACGTAAAGCTTCTAACATACCATTTTTTAATTTTTTTTTTTCAATTTTTCCTCGAATTCAGCTTTACTGCAGCTTCGCATTTTTATGCATTCATTTGCATTTCTTTGCCTTAACCTCTTCATCTAAATCGCGACGATTGGAAGCAAATTGTGAAAATGTGATCTATGGTGCCCCAACGACCGACACAGTTACGGGATAATTGATGGTTTGATTGAGCAAATACCTACCGATAACAAATTTAATTCAACCAAAAATAAAGTTATGTACAAAAAAAGGAAAATGAAGAGAAAATGAACATTGTACGTGGTATTAGTAATACCATAAGTTACCATATTACAATACTGAAGCGACTGAATTTGAATGCGATGAAGTCAGCGGTTTTCTTCCATGTTGACGAATTGTCTGATTCTTCATGCAAGAGATACATTCCCCAAGTCGTTCCAGTAAACAAAATCAGGATGTGTAGATTTTGAAACTTAAACTGTTTCTTTAAACAAGCAGCTTATGTTAGCTACTAAACATGAAATTATCATGGCATGAGCAGCGTAACACGTTTCCAGCCGAGAGATTTCAATCGCCCTTCCGGACATTTATTGTTGTTGTTCCGAATTTTTAAGTTAAATCAAAGAAAATATTTTCTAAGTGAAAGATTTCTTCTTCATCATCTGTATCTCAGTGTTGGAGTGTGATATAGTTTCCAGCATCTAGACTTGTTTTGGTTCTCCAGCTGTTATGTTTCCTAATGTCTCTAAAATTCTTTCAATCCAAAATTTTTTGTAACTTGCGGGAGCCGTGATGGTTGATGCCAATAGGGTGGTACCTGAGGAAGATGGTTATGGTGACTGACTCACAAAGTTCTTGTGGACCGCTAGAAAGATATACCACAATTTTATGAGAATTGACGTTCATGCTTCTGAATAAATGTCTTTTGGTCCAGCTTCATTGACATAATATATATTGTATATATGTACATCAATGTATATTATTCCATATATTGCATTGAATTAGTAATATTTAATGTTACTCTCGTTAGTTAATTTATAATTTAACATCAGAAAACAAATGTTGAACATACATCTTTATGATTGCATCATCTCGCAGCATAGAAAAAACGGTAAAAACTGATCCAATGTCACGACACAACCGATAACTTTGCCAATTTCTTCTGCTTGTGTTCAAAAATAGGATATAGTTGAAGATGAACACATTTTATTAATTAATTTACCGCACATAATAATTTATTGCACAGAAAACGCGCGTTATAGTAACAATACCCTCAGTAACCTTCCAGTACGTGATATTGACTATTGTACTCGTTAAAAGGAAGGGGAAAGTATTCCAGGTTAAGTTGGAATACCTGAGACAGTGTGGCGCCGATCCCAATCTAGCAACCATGGCGCTTACTAAAGATAATATCAATTTAAGAGGGAAAAAACGAGGGAAAATATTGACAACTCTGACTGATCACCGACTGAGAATGGTGTACAACAAAACAAGCATTTTCCTTTACCATCGCATTGCCTAAGGGGAGAGTTGAGTGGAAGAAAAATAAGATAAATAGTGAAGTTCTGAATCTGCTGAACTTGAACAGAAACAGATAATTACTTGACATAATTCGAACAGGACAACTGGCATTTTAGGGACAATTTGAAGAGACAATACCCTAGTGAGAGCCATTATGGAAGAGAAGACACACGACAGACGAAGAAGACCAAGACTAAAGTGGAATGGACACATAAACAAGATGGACAGGTGAACGTATGACAACGTGAACTATCAAAATAAGAGAAAGAACGAAATGGCGCTCCATAGTAATCAATCTTCGATGTGGAGACGGTATTAATGAATTAATGCCAATCCCAGCGTATAAATGTGACGTATTCAGTCTCATGACCTTTCATTTAAAAACAATGCTGCAAAGATGTGAATTTCTTCTCTTTGTTCATGTGAATCAGTTAAACACTTTACAAATTCCCGAAAAATAAGAAACATTCATAATCTTGTAATATAATTTTAATGGAGTGTGAAATTAATTTATATTGTACCGTCTCCGCATGCAAAGTTATCCCCCACGGATCGCCACTTTCACCTGTCGCTTACCTAGATGGCGGACGCTGTCCAAGGTTCTCTATATGTTGTCACTGTTGTCTTTGTAACCTTGCTTATTAGTGTCCCAAATACGCCTCTTTTACCTCCAAGATTACTTTCAGTAGGCTGCTGTCAGTTGTCTTTTAACATGCCCCAAAAATCTCATTTGTCTTGTTTGAATTGTGTTTAGTAGTTTCTCTTCTCATTTTTAATTGTTTTAAGACTTCATCATTTCTGTTATTTTCTTTCCATCAAATTCTTGTATAAATCCAGATTTAAAAAGGCTTCAATTTTCTGTTTTGTTTTCTTGTCTCATCTCCATGTTTCTATTGGAATGTTGAGAAAATATAACATTTTGTTATTGTTAGTTTTAGCTCTAGTTTTTATTTGTTTTGATGTTAGTATATTTTTCATTAAAATTACTTTTTGCCATTTCTATTTTTCTTTTGTTTATTTCGGTTTTCCATTTTCCATCACAGGTTAAAGTATGTCCAAAGTAGTTGTAGCTTTGAACTGTCTCAAGGTCTATTCCTACAACTTTTATATCCGTTTGTGGATTTTGAAAATTATCTTTGTTTATGATCATAGTTTTAGTCTTTTTTATATTCATGTCTTATCCATACTTTTTGCTTGTCATAATTATTTTATTAACAAATGTTTGTAGATATTCAGGATTTTCTGCTAATAGAACAGTAATACAGTATTATCAGCATATCTTAGGTTATTGATTATCTGTCCATTAATTTTTAGACCTGGCATCTCTGTGATTTTTAAAAGATTTGATCGGTGTAGAGATTGAACACGTTTGGTGATATGATGCATCCCTGTCTTACTCATCTCTTTATAAATGTGTACATTAAAATAAATCAAATATCAATAATAGAGACATTACATAAAATGTAACTCCTGAGTTAGGTACCTAATTAAAAGGGGGGGGGGGAACAAAGAAATCGTTAGAGCGGAGATAAGATGGCTAAGAAGAATACTGAATGTGACAGGGAGAGACAAAATTAGAAATGATTCAAAAGTAAAATAGTTTGGATAACGCCAAGCTGTACTAATCACATTAAAGAAACAATAGATGAAGTTATTTGGGTAAGGAATACGTTCACCATCAAACAACTTCCTCTGAGTGCTTTAAGACTAAAAGACATTTGGAAGAGGGGAAACAGTATATATATAAGTCAGTGGATTAATGTAATATCATTAGACTCAACCAATCATTGAGCCGAACTGTGTCCACCTACGCTGAAAAGAAAAAGAGTCAGGAAATAGTAAGTAAATAACGATAATGCGGGACATGTTTGCGCTAAAGTTTGTTAAAATGTAACAGAAAGAAGACAAATTACTCAACATTTTCAGTGCTTACAGAAGGTAAATATATATCACAAAATAGGACAATACGCAACGTCTGCAGTACTTAAACTTGTTACAAATAACGAAAATTAACGATCACTCGCATCTATTACTTAGACGTTGATGACAGGTGCTTCCGGTGTCATGGCGGCTTCGTGTAGTCGATTTTTATAATTCGGCTCTTGCTGATATATTTAAATGATTTACGCGACAGTCTAGTTGTGAAATTATGTGTTGCTATTCTCCCGTTTGGTGTATGTTTTACTTCTAACGTGGGGATGGACTGTGATTGCCGATATTTAAGTGGAATATGATTTATTCTTCTTTGTGTCGTGTGTTCGCGGTTCGATAGGCAAGCACATGGTTTGATAAAAATGTCAACGGAAAAACGGGTATGTTCAACCCTTATGTGAAAAGTCTGTGACGGTGGATGGAGGCGGAGGAATCAAGAATGATCAACGGCCCAGAAAGCGAAAACAGCAAAGTGTGTGGTACACAAGAGGCATGTTCAGAACACGAAAGACGAACATGGCTGACCACCGTGAAAGAGATTGGAGCCTCATCACGTACCAGTCCAGAGGAAGCCATGGAGAGTCGGAGAAATTCGAACTTATGTCGGAGGAAAGATCTTAAAATAAGTACTTGGAATGTTAGGACTCTATATCAACAAGGGAAATTGGAAAATCTAATTCAAGAAGCAGAACGAATAAATATAGATATTTTAGGCATATCAGAGACTAGATGGAAGGAATGTGGGTACATTGAAGACGAAAAATATACATTTATATACTCAGGAAACACAACAGAACATCAAAGGGGGGTAGGAATACTGATAAAAAGAGAGCTACAAAAATATATAAGTACCCACTGGACATACAGTGATAGGATTATACTACTCAAGTTGAAAGCAAAACCATTCGACATAGCAATAATACAGACATATGCACCTACTCAAGACTACACAGATGAACAAATAGAGGCATACTATGAAGACCTAAATAAAGTTATGAAGCAAGTGAAATCTTCAGACATCTTGATTGTAATGGGTGACATGAACGCTAAAGTAGGAAAAGGTAGATATAAGACAATTATAGGAAATCATGGTTTAGGAAAAAGAAATGACAGAGGAGAAAGATTAATACAATTCTGTGAAGAAAACAGGCTGATAATATGTAACACCTACTTTGAGCAAGAGAAAAGGAAACTATACACATGGAAAAGCCCTGGAGATAGGAAGAGGAATCAAATAGATTACATAATGATAAAAGAAAGGTTCCGTAACAGCGTAAAGAAAGCCAAAACCTACCCAGGAGCAGATATTAATTCTGATCACAATCCTGTAATGATTAAAATGAAAATCAAACTAAAGAGAAACAAGCAAAAATCTGATTCATCAACAAACCCACTCGACATAACAGCTTTAAATCAAAAAGATATTAAAGATACCTATACAATACAAGTAAAGAACACATACCAGAAGCTGCTAGAGGAAGGAATTGAACAATACAGAGGAGAAAATCCTGATGAAAAAGTAACAACCAAATGGCAATGCATAAAGAAAAGCATACAAAAAGCCTGCGACACCTTACCCAAAAGAGAAAAGAACAAAAAACAAAAATGGATAACTAACACCATCTTAGAAAAAATGGAAGAAAGGAGACAAGCGAAGAACACTGCCCAATACAATAAAATAGATAATGAGATACGCAAAATGTGCAAAAAGGCAAAAGAAGACTGGCTCAGCCAAAAATGTAGAGAAATAGAAACTATGGAAAGCAAACAAAACCTAAGAGGAATGCACACAGAAATAAAGAGAATGACTAATAAAATAAAAAAGCCACAGAAGGTGGATGCATTGCAGACAAAAAAGGAAAAATGCTAACAGACAATAAGGATATCATAGATAGATGGCAGGAATATATAACAGAACTATTTCATGATCAAAGGGACAAGAAACCAGTTATAAAATGTACATCAGGCTATAAAATCTTAAAATCTGAGGTGGAAAAAGCTATAAAAACAATGAAAAGGGGAAAAGCAGCAGGACCTGAAAGCATACAGATAGAGATGATACAGGCACTTGAAGATTTTGGCATTGAAGTGATTACAGACATATGCAACGACATATACCACACAGGATACATACCAAATGAACTAAAAACATCAACTTTCATTGCATTGCCTAAAAAGAATGGTGCAGTTGAATGCAGTGACTTTAGAACAATAAGCCTAATGAGCCATGTTACAAAAATCTTGCTAAAAGTTATACAAGGAAGGATTCAGAATAAAATCAATACTGAATTAGATGAGCAGCAATTTGGATTTAGGAAAAATAGCGGGACAAAAGAAGCCATATTCTGCATGAGAACATTAATCGAAAAATACACAGAAGTAAACAAACCAATATATGCCTGCTTCATAGACTACACCAAAGCTTTTGATAGAGTACACCACAAACAACTTATAGAATGCCTAAAAGAGATACATCTAGATGACATGGATATACGACTAATATGCAATCTATACTGGGAGCAAACAGCAATAATAAAATATAACAAAGAGTTCTCTACACCCATTGATATAAAAAGAGGAGTAAGACAAGGATGCATCCTATCACCAAGCTTGTTCAATCTATACACTGAGCAAATCTTTAAAAACATCATAGAGATGCCAGGCCTACAAATTAATGGAAAGATAATCAATAACCTAAGATATGCTGACGATACTGTACTACTAGCAGAAAATCCTAAAGACCTACAACAATTACTTAATGAAATAAACACGACAAGCAAAAAATATGGACTAGATATGAATATCAAAAAGACTAAAACTATGATCATAAACAAAGAAAATACTCAAAACCCACAAGTGGATATCAAAATTGAAGGAATAGACCTTGAGACAGTTCAGAACTATAACTACCTTGGACATACTATAACCAGTGATGGAAAATGTACAACTGAAATAAACAAAAGAATAGGAATGGCAAAAAGTAATTTTAATGTCATGAAGGACATACTAACATCAAAACAAATAACACCAGAGCTAAAACTAAGAATAGCAAAATGTTACATCTTCTCAATATTCCTATATGGTGCTGAAACATGGACATTAGACAAGAAAACAGAACAGAGAATTGAAGCCTTTGAAATGTGGATATATAGAAGAATAGGTAGAATTGGATGGAAGGAAAAGAAAACAAATGACAAAGTCTTAAAACAACTAAAAATGAAAAGAGAACTTCTGAACACAATTAGAACAAGACAAATGCGATTCTTAGGCCATGTTAAAAGACACAACAGCCTACTGAAAGTGATCCTGGAGGGGAAAATACAAGGTAAAAGAGGCAGAGGCAGACCAAGATTAACATGGACGAGTAACATCAAAAGATGGACAAATCAACCGATGACAACCTGCACCATCAAAGCAAGAGATAGAGCAAAATGGCGCTCCATGGTAGCCAACCTTCGTTGCGGAGACGGCACTCAATGATGATGATGATGACAGGTATTAGAGGATCGCAACGTGTTCAGCAAATATAAACAACGAGTTATGAGAAAACTGTGCCACGTGATCAATTTCAATTTACCTGTCACGGAACTGGGAGACGACTAGGCTGATTAAACTCCAAACGGCGGGCTATTTTCTTCATATCCGTCCCACAGCAACTTCCTGTAAAACAGAAATGTTCAAGCAACAATTCCCAAAATGCACATGTTTTGGAAATTATCTTCACTTCCCTTCAATCACCTGTTCCTCTTGAGGTTGTCTCAAACTTTTTTGCTTTAATCCTCGCTACAAAAAAAGAAAATTACAGAATATTTTCACTCTTGTGTTATTGTTAAGATTTTATTGTTTTCTACAAATTACAGAAAACGTGTGAATATATGTCATTACTTCAGTTCTGTGCCACAGCAAAAAGGTTTAGTTTGCATCGCTAGCTCGCGGAAAGTGCAACCTTTTGATCTTATCTACTTCACCTGTACATTGTTGTTCATCTATCAATCTAGTCCTTCTCGTACACGAGGCGCTTTTCCGAATGGTAAGCTTGTGATCTTTGTTTAGTTTGTCTACTGTTTTCTACTCTCGCATGTTTTCCATAGATTGTTCACAGTTCTGCTAACAAAATATCCGTGTTTCAGTAGTATTTATGTCGTCTCCACGCAATGATAAATATTTGCAACAAAACAAAAGAACAATAAATATTTCCAGTGATTCTTTTTCCTACAAAAAATGTAACCGGGATTCTGGCATTTCATTCACGAAATGAGAAAACTGGCGACAATCCAAGTGTTCAATTAGTATAAAATATGTTTTTTCCGGACGGTCAAAATCGTCAAAGTCTACCGAAATGCGTTCCGACTGTATCTATCTATCTATCTATTGACCTTTCGAGCCGTAGCCGGCCCATAGGGCGTAGACCAAGATACACCTTCTCCTATCTGAATTTTTGTTCTAGCAGTTTTCTTTTAAAGATATTTTATCAAATCTCGCCATTTGTCTCTATTCTGTGCAAGCAGCTCTATCTCATTGAGGGAGCCGAATCCTGCTGCTCTTGCCTCTCTCATCAATGTTCTTCTCAGTATCTCCCTGGGTCTTCTTCTTTTTCTCATACCTGTTGTTTCCCATTTGAGGGCTTGCTTTGCTATTCGGTTATTATCTCTTCTCATCACATGTCCAACATATGACCATCGTCTTTTCTTTATTACTGAAGATATTAGTGGTTGATTAGCGATTTCTCTAATTTTCTCGTTTGTTTTGAATTCGTTCCACGCTATACCAAGTATTTTCCTTAGACATTTATTTTCGAATGCGTTCAACTTTGTTTCTATATCACTTGTTGTTTTCCAGCTTTCACACGCATACGTAAGGGTTGATAGTACATTTGATTTGAATAGCCTAAGTTTTGTGTTTGTACTGATGAGTTCCGACTGTATAGGTACTGAATATTCATTTACTGTTATTATAATACTCTTTAAAGTTTGATAGTTGAAAGATCATCTTTAGTGTGTTTCCACAACTCCATAAATATCCAGATTCCCTCCTCAATATGTCAGACAGTGTGTAGAGACTCACGACCAAAGTTCTTCGTTGGTTTCCCAGTTTTCTGTGACTTCCCGCACAGCGCTCTTGTTTATCACCTTTTTTAACGCACTACTTTTACAGTCATTTCAGATTTATAGACTCATATTCATTGTTTGAATCATTTACAGATCCTGCTTTTTTAGGAACATTAAATATTTCAACCCGGTCCATTGCTTGTCTATTCTCCACAACAAAAAAAACAACAAGTTCGTCTGTCCGTTCATATCTTCTTACACGCGAGTGCCCTAACGCAAAAATGACGCATATTTCTGTCAGCCATTTACCTCCTACATAGACTCCACCTATTCTATCAATCTATTGTCCTTTCGAGCCAAAGACGGCACATAGGGCAGAACCACAATCTCAAAAACAAAAATCTTGCGTGCCAAAAACGCACATATTGCAGTAATCACTGCTTCTAAAATGTATGGCTCTGTTTCCATAACAATACTTTTTACAATGACAGCTTGTCGAGCCATCAATCAACCTCCTTAGTCGCCTCCTTAGTCGCCAAGTAAGAAAACAGAAGTAATGGTCATATCAAAGAAACAATCATAACCATCATGCAACATAAAAATAAACAGGACAAATCTGAAACAAGTGCAACGCGTCAAATACTTGGGCACAATAATAACATCAGATAGAAGATACATCACAGAAATAAAAACCAGAATAGCTCAGGTCAAAATAGCATTTCAGAAAATGACACATATCTTATGCAACAAATATAGAACTGTCAATAGAACTGAGAAAGAGAGTTCATCGGTGCTATATAGAACCAATTCTGATCTATGGAAGCGAATCATGGACAGTGGACAAATAAATGAAAAGACGATTAGAGGCCACAGAGTTGGGATTTCTCAGAAGAATGTTGAAATTTCCCTGGACAGCTAAAAAGACCAATGAAGAAATTATCAAAGAGGCCAACATGACATGGGAACTCCTAAAACACATCAGAAAGAAACAATCAACGTTTTTCTGGCACATCATGAGAAAAGGAAAGTTGGAATACATGGCTACAACTGGCAAAATAAAAGGAAAAAGATATCGCGGACGACAAAGAGAGAAAATACTGGATAGCTTGGTGTCATGGCATGGAAAACAGTCAACAACAGAACTGATACGATGCACTGTAGATTGAAGATTGTGGAAGGACATGATCGCCTACGTCAACCGGTGTGGCACATAATGATGAGTAGCCTCCACCTATTGCCATCAAGAAAATCCAATTGTGATCGTCCAGCTCATTGAGCCACCGAGAGAACCTACATTAATGGTTGTGTCTCTAGCCAATCAATTACATTAGTTCAGCAATGATTTTCAAAGTCAAAATACTTGTGGGTAAGGCAAACGTAGCATCTGTCCACATTGACAATATTTCTGGGCCTGAGCTGTGAAGGCAAATGAACTCTGGCTATGTTAAACAACAGACCAAGGGGTCTATATGACTTATTCACCACTAGAAGAGGGCAGGAGAATTATTTATTTTAAAAAATCAAATCCTGTACTTATGTCACGGCCACTGAGTTTTGTTTTCTGTATTCTCTGTTCTGTTGAATGGCTCAAGCAAAAGTAGCTTTCCAAAAATTAGGAAGATAATGTGCAATCCATTTTTTTTTTACAAGAGAAACAAGAAAAAAGAGTTCTTAAATGTTAAATAGAGGCAGTCTTAACATATGGATGTGAATAATGGACAATATGACAACAGACAAGAAAATTACTGGAGGCTGTAGAAATATGGTTTTACAGAAGAATGTTGATAATACCATGCACATCTAAGAAGAGTAATTAAAACGTTCTGAAAGAGGCCAAAGCAAAAAGAGAGCTAATTTCCAATTTTAGGAATAAACACTCATCATTTTTTTGACCATGTAATGAGAAGGGAACAGCTGGAATATATTGTGACAACTGGGAAATTTGAGGGACGGGAGATAGAGGGAAGCAAAGATAAATGATAGGGACATCTTAAGAGAATGACTTGCCAGAAGGTCAACAACAAAAAATGTTAAATAACTGTCGAGAACGAAAGTTATGGAGAGACATGATCACCTACTCCAGCAGGAATGGTACTTGATGATGATGACGATGATGATAATGATAATGATGATGGTCAGGATTATGATGATTCTCTATTCAGTTTGATTCATACTGAAAATGAGGTAGATCTCTCCACTAGCATTGTTACCAACTCTTCACAACTTTATGTCCTGAAGTGAACGAATCTATTTAACACTGTCCTCGCATGGCAAGGTTCATCCACGATTTTCCTCTGTGTAATCTGCTGCTATGTTAAGTCAGTCATATTATATGTCTGTGAAACATGGAGAACAACAAAAATGACAATCATGAATATACAGACTTTCATTAATAGATGCTTACGCAGAATAAAAGGATGGAAATGGCAGGACAAAATCACTAACATAGAATTATGGGAATGTACCAGTCAAATTTAGAACAATAAGACTAATGAGTCATGTTACAAAAATCTGGCTAAAAGTTATACAAGGAAGGATTCAGAATAAAATCAATACTGAATTAGGTGAGCAGCAATTTGGATTTAGGAAAAATAGCGGGACAAAAGAAGCCATATTCTGCATGAGAACATTAATCGAAAAATACACAGAAGTAAACAAACCAATATATGCCTGCTTCATAGACTACGCCAAAGCTTTTGATAGAGTACACCACAAACAACTTATAGAATGTCTAAAAGAGATACGTCTAGATGACATGGACATACGACTAGTATGTAATCTATACTGGGAGCAAACAGCAATAATAAAATATAACAAAGAGAACTCTACACCCATTGATATAAAAAGAGGAGTAAGACATGGATGCATCCTATCACCAAGCTTGTTCAATCTATACACTGAGCAAATTTAAAAACATCATAGAGATGTCAGGCCTACAAATTAATGGAAAGATAATCAATAACCTAAGATATGCTGATGATACTGTACTACTAGCAGAAAATACTAAAGACCTACAACAGTTGCTTAATGTGATAAACATATAAGCAAAAAAATATGGACTAGAAATGAATATCAAAAAGACTAAAACTATGATCATAAACAAAGAAAATTCTCAAGACCTACAGTTAAATATCACAGTTGAGGGAATACATCTGGAGACAGTCCAGAGCTACAACTACCTGGGACATACTATAACCAATGATGGAAAATGCAAAATTGAAATAAACAAAAAAATAGGTATGGCAAAACGTAATTTTAATGTCATGAAGAACATACTAACATCAAAACAAATAACACCAGGGCTAAAACTAAGAATAGCAAAATGTTACATCTTGTCAGTATTCCTATATGGTGCAGAAACATGGACATTAGACAAGAAAATAGAACAGAGAATTGAAGCCTTTGAAATGTGGATATATAGAAGAATAGGTAGAATTGGATGAAAGGAAAAGAAAACAAACGATGAAGTCTTAAAACAAATAAAAATGAAAAGAGAACTACTAAGCACAAGTCAAACAAGACAAATGCGATTTTTGGGCCATGTTAAAAGACACAACAGTCTAATAAAAGTAATCCTGGAGTGGAAAATACAAGGTTAAAGAGGCAGAGGCAGACCGAGACTAACATGGACGAGTAACATCAAAAGATGGACAAATCAGCCTATGACAACCTGCACCATCAAAGCAAGAGACAGAGCAGAATGGCGCTCCATGGTAGCCAACCTTCGTTGCGGAGAAGGCACTCGATGATGATGATGATGATCACCAGTAACATACCAGTGGATAAAGAAATACAACAAAGATGATGGCGCTGGATGGGACACACACTGCGGAAGCCATCTGAGAGTATTACACAACAGGTCCTTTTTTTGGAATCTCCAGGAAAATAGACAAAGAGGAAGACCCATGAATTCTTGGAGAAGACAGATTGAAGCAGAGATTAAGATTATGGGGAAGACATGGAATGATCTTAAAAGAATGACATTAAACAGAACGGCTTGGAAAGTGCTTGTTTAAGATTTATGCTCCACAGGGAGCTGAAAGACAGAAGAAGAAGAGGAATCTGCTGCCTTTCTAGCTCCTGATCTCATTGATGTGTGTCAGAGCTGAATGGAAACAAAAGTAATATCCCGAGAAATTGTTATCCTGTCCTCCATCTTTCAAAGTGTAAAATTTAAGTGGATAATGTATAACTCTTCACGATGTTTCAATTTGTGTATCCAAGAATGATGTGCACATCCTCGTTATTTATCCTTGTCTATCTATTAAAGTACGGCCAAGAGAGAGCCTAAACTTTCTGGTTCGTGGGCAGGCCGAGGTGGGTGCCTAATCAGATTCAGGATGGTGGCTATTTGCTGCAGTGTTTTCAAAAGGATTCTTTCTGATCTTAATTTTCGTTTGCGGAAAGACAGAGGTGGACCCACCAACCATGCAGTCGTCGTGGAGTCGGCGCTTACACATGAAGAAGTTTCGTGTTGCAGACGACGACCCTTGGTTAAAGTGAAATGGTAGTCTGTCTTTTTGTGTTACCCTGGCATATGATGTGTCATTTGTGTTCGACTGGGATATGATGTGTCATTTGTGTTCGACTGGGATATGATGTGTCATTTGTGTTCGACTGGGATATGTTGTGTCATTTGTGTTCGACTGGGATATGATGTGTCATTTGTGTTCGACTGGGATATGATGTGTCATTTGTGTTCGACTGGGATATGATGTGTCATTTGTGTTCGACTTGGTTATGATGTGTCATTTGTGTTCGACTGGGATATGATGTGTCATTTGTGTTCGACTGGGATATGATGTGTCATTTGTGTTCGACTTGGTTATAATGTGTCATTTGTGTTCGACTGGGATAAGATGTGTCATTTGTGTTCGACTGGGATATGATGTGTCATTTGTGTTCGACTGGGATGTGATGTGCCATTTGTGTTCGACCGGGATATGATGTGTCATTTTTGTTCGACTGGGATATGATATGTCATTTGTGTTCGACTGCTAATTCGCCACCAGTTGGACTGAGTTGGATCGTGTGTATCACCGAAGTGGAGACCTAACTTCATTTCTCGAGACAGTGTTTCTTTGGGCACGCTAACTGACCCCGAATTCCATGCGGATTCGGGTCCAGCACATGAAGATCTTGTCGCCGGCGACGGCCGTTGCAGCAATCAGGAAGGGTAATCGTGAGTTTGGCAGATTTTTTTCAAAGCGCAAAGCTTAAAAGAACAGTATAGGTTATCAAATTGAACATTTTTCTGGTTAATGGAAGGTTGGTGTAGCTGATACGATATGAGTATATCCTGTCTGCAGCAACGCCAATCCTTTATAAAGTCTAAGAGACATCGTAGCAATGAATACTCAGTCACAGAAGAGACCAGTTCCTAAAGAAATAGATCAGGGTGATACTGCCCTCAATCTACCACTGCCCATTGCTGTCATACTCTTCAGTAAAAGCTAGACTTTGTTCAAATCACATTCTCTGATATTTCATTACTTTTAGTTCTTTCCTCAGTCCCCGAACACAGTCTCACATTTGGGGATTGGTGCTTTGACAGAACAGGGCTTCTCAGAGAAGACATGGTACATCTGTTTTCGCCAGGGCCACCTAGGTTCAGACCTCACTGCAATACTTGCTTTATCGCCGAGATCCATATGAGGTTCTCCATCGGACTTGTTTCCGATCTGTGTGGGGCCTCGGTAGCCTAGTTGGGAAAACCACCCGACTGGGCTACCGACGTTCGGACAACCCGTGTTCGATGCCCGCTGGGAGCAGTGTGAATTGTACTTGTGTTTGGGAAAAAAACGTCGTGAGTTTCGATGCTTGAAGCGACACTATCCAGAACTCTCCTAACACTTCTGGATAGGCAGCCGAGCACATATGGGTGGAAACTCTTGTGCTAAGACGCCAATTCAAGTCTCGTACTTGACCTTTACTTTATTGTTTGGCTATGGCATTGTCCATTGATTTGCTCGCCTTTAGTTCTCACAGAGAATCTTTTTTCTGTAACTCATAAAACAACCAATGTTCTTTGTAGTGTTTTCGCTTTTGTTTTTTTTCCGATACCAGCCAATGTTTGTTCCTGATTATGTCCTACAAAATAAAAAGTAAATATAACTGGAGGTTGCAAAATGAAAAGTGGGGAGGGAATATGCATATAATTATATCAGGTTGTCATAAAAGGAGGACTTTTTTTAAAAAAGGCGGCATTGAAGATAAACAAATTGTTGCTTACATTTGTACGGTATAAAGGACAATACGATAAATAAAAAAAACCGCTGTGAGAAAAGGTATTTCACATTTTAAAAACTTAAAAAAAAACAACTAGTACAAAGCCAATTTTCCCTCCTCCCCTGCCAGAAAAGCAATAATCAGTCCAATGTTCACCAAAGATATAATCAGCTCAGTGATAACAATAAAAGGAGAAAAGAAATGCAAGAGACGGCCATGGCAGGTATTGTCACTTTTAATTAGACGATCTCAAGAAGGAGATCAGAATGCATAAACTTACAAATAGAGTCAGTTTTAGATACGGGCTTGACAAATGTATCCAGCACGTGAAGGGAGATAAACATGCTACAATCATTCAAAGAGCTAGACATTATTCCAGTAGCTCTAAAGTAATGTAAACCATGCTTGTCAGGAGGGGGGGGGGGGGTTTAAAATGGGTTGCTAATGAGTAGTACAAGATAAGTGATGATGTCACACGAATGCGTGTTGAAACGATTCTTTAAACTTCTGCCTTATTGCCAACTAATGCTTGTGGCAGGAGAGGGAAATGATATGACGTCATGAATAATAAGTGAAAACACATAATCTCATATAAAGTTTATTGCAACCACTTGGGTCCGCAACACATTGGGGTAGGTTTTACAGACTGAATTCTTCCAAGTGACTTAACTAGGGTCGTAATTTCGATCTGGAAAGCGGTTTCTGACAACATTATCAACCAACACAGAACTGGAGTCGTCAGTCGCTGGACACTGCGAGACTTGCTGAGAGGGGATCTGTGCATCTATGGACATGTTCGGAGTGTAGTGATGATGACCCGCTAATAACTCAATAACTCAATAAAACATTGTTCTCATTAGGTTTTCGAAGATCCAAAGTGGTTTGCGAAAAGTAGACATATGGTAGGATTAAAGTGGAGATTAAACAAGTGACGATCAAGATTCATATCTGCGGTGAAGCAGTGGCAATACGTTTTGTTTGAATGTACTATCAGAGAAAGAACGAGTTAATGGATTAAGGGCTACAATAAAGAAATTCAATACGAGTTCGATCTGTATATGAAGTATCTGCAATTTTTTTCAGCTAGTTAATGCGACGGGTTTTTGTGAAAGAATATAAGATCACGACAGTTTTAAGAATATTCAAAGACTATAGCAGAATAAAGTCAACATTAGGAAGGGAAATAAGTTGAAAACTATGTCGGACACTAAATTTGTTTCGTTAGCGAGCAGAGGAAACTCTTATTTATACATTTTGTTACATGTTGGAAGAGGTTTTCCTGACATTCTAAACCAACGCGCCTGCTTGGTTTGAAAATATAAATATTCTAATAAATATCTAGCAACAAATGAGCTTAAATAACTAGCTACCGAACTAATAACACATTAATAGTCTTTTTTTCTTTCTTTCTTTCTTTCTTTCTTTCTTTCTTTCTTTCTTTCTTTCATTAAGTCAGGTTATTGAAACTTGTCCAGCATTTTCGAAATGAAAATGGCAGTCTTTGTGCTGAGGTTGGTGGTTGGGATTTATTTATTTGTTAACACATGAAGAACTTTGTGCTGATGTTGGTGGTTGGGATTTATTTATTTGTTAACACATGAAGAACTTTGTGCTGATGTTGGTGGTTGGGATTTATTTATTTGTTAACACATGAAGATATAGAAATTGTTGGACGCAATAACGATGAGATAGAATCTCCTAGAGCTTGTAACTCCAAACAGCAATGATAGTAGGGAAAAAGGTAGACCAAGAGAATGGTGGATTAAAAGACAACACACTTTACTATGAACACCATGCGGGAGACACTCTACAAAGCAATAACCCGATCATTTCATTTTCCCCTGGACGCTGATAGACAGTAGAAGTGCAAGAAAGTGAAGAAAATATAAATTAGCTATCCAACAATGAACTTACTGGATAACAAATTATAATGACTATTAACTACCAAACTAAATAACGAACTAAATATCAGCTGGTAAACTAATTATTTAGCTACTAAATCAAGAGACTATACCAACCGCCCATCCAACTTACCATACAAGTATGACAAAACATACATAGTGAGCAGAACACTTCATCATAAAAAAAAAAAAGAAACTGCGTGCATGCAACATGATTCACGAAAAGTAAGGTAGTTGTGAGATCCTGTGCTGAGCTCAGATTTGTTTTTCCTTCCGTTGTTGTTGTTTTCTTCCACAGATAACGCTTCTTTCATGACCACCAAACATTTGCACAGCAGATGCTATCAAAAGCCAGTGTGATCCTCTCTAGCCTATTGTGGATTTCGTATTTCCATCTGACATCTGTTTGCAGGAAGCAAGTATTTTCTCCCTACATCTGTTTGCAGGAAGCAAGTATTTTCTCCCTACATCTGTTTGCAGGAAGAAAGTATTTCCTCCCGACATACGCTTGCAGGAAGAAAGTATTTCCTCCTGACATCTACTTGCAGGAAGCAAGTATCTCCTCCTCACATACGCTTGCAGGAAACAAGTATTCCCTCCTTACATCTACTTGCAGGAAGCAAGTATTTCCTCCTAACATCTGCTTGCATAAAGCAAGTATTTCCTCCTGACAGCTGCTTGCAGGAAACAACTATTTCCTCCTCACATACGCTTGCAGGAAACAAGTATTCCCTCCTTACATCTACTTGCAGGAAGCAAGTATTTCCTCCTTACATCTGCTTACACGAAGCAAGTATTTCTTACTGACATCTACTTGCAGGAAGCAAGTTGTTTCCTCCTGACAACTACTTGCAGGAAATAAGTTTTTTCTCCTGACTTATGCTCGCAGGATGAAAGTATTTCCTCCTGACATTTGCTAACATAAGGCATGTATTGCCTCCTGAACAAGTATTTTCTATTGATATCTTCTAGCAGAAAGCAAGTATTTCCTCCCTACTTCTGTTTGCAGGAAGTAAGTATTTCCTCCTGAAAGACATCTGCTCGCAGGAAGTATTTCCTCCCTGCATCTGCTTGCAGGAAGAAAGTATTTCCTCCTGACATCTGCTTACAGGAAGCACGTATTTCCTCCTACATCTGCTTACAGGAAGCAAGTATTTCCTCCTGACATCTGCTTACAGGAAGCAAGTATTTCCTCCTACATCTGCTTACAGGAAGCAAGTATTTCCTCCTGACATCTGCTTACAGGAAGCAAGTATTTCCTCCTACATCTGCTTACAGGAAGCAAGTATTTCCTCCTGACATCTGCTTACAGGAAGCAAGTATTTCCTTCTGACATCTGCTTACAGGAAGCAAGTATTTCCTCCTTATTATTAATATTATAACATATCTTAGTGTGCAGTGTTTCATGGAAATGTGGAAACACATTTTTAAAAGAATCATCGCTATATAACAATTCTAAGAAATAGCTTATGATTAACTTAAAAACATGCCCTTTTCGCAACTATTCACGCGACATGGACACGGAGATGCTAAACATATTTTGTTAAACCGACACACTGCATTTTCCAATTTTAGGTTATATAAACATGTCAAAATTACGAGTTAAAAACACAGAGATTTTGCTGAAAAAGTCTTTGCATTCATTCTCATTTATTTTTTACCTGAGCGTCCGTGTGAGGTTGACATGCTTCAAGTTGATCAACCTGTTTATATATTTTGTTTCTGTCTGTAGACTTTTGATGGACAGTTTGAGTTAAAAAAATAATGACCGAGTAAAGTTGACAAAAACGGTCTGTAGACACATTTGGAAGAAATTGAACATTAAAGAACGTGACCATCCGATTAATAAAATTAGATGGCTGTCTACGATTTGAACCAAAAAAAAATGTTTTCGCTAACATGCTAATTTCCGTGATGTGAATTAAGGTTAAGAAGATTAATGATGGAGTTGTCTGTTTTTGATTCGCCAGCCTATGGACTGCTAGCATTAGTGTAACGCAACATATTATATAAATGACGGAGTCTGTGAGTTTCCTGCAAACCCAGATTCATTTTTGTACAGCAGAGTTTTCATTTACAGTTTGGTCCTAACACTAGCATACAGCCTGCTCTTTTTTTGTTGTCGACATTCAGAGCTGTTTTGGGCGCTTCACTTAAATGTCCAATCAACTTTATATCGTCCTCGTCTGATATACAAGGCACGAGATATGGCCTACTCAAAGCTGTAACATTCTAGAAAACCCACAAAGGATTTGAGCAGGATAATTTAGATGGAGATGCAAATGCCGGTGATCAACGCCACAGAGATCTCCCAAAATTTGCGAGATGTTAAAAGAATGATCTACTGCACTGGTAATCAATCTAGCCAGAAACAAATATCAATATGCTTTTTAGAGTCACGCAAATTACTCTTTTAACATTCATCACGTCATGGCTTTAATAGTTTAAGGGGGAAAGAAACATGATTTCACGCTCAAATAGAATGTCAAGCCAAATTGTTTTACAGGCATCCAAAATGACACAATGTCTATTCACTTTGGCCTTTCAACAAACACAAATAGCTAAAAGCTTAAGCAAAACTAACCGACTTTTTTTGGATAAAAATTTGGACCACGTCCCTCCGTATGTTTACTTTTAATTTCTTGTTCAATAGATTTTATGAGGACATAATCATTCAAAGCAATATTGTTTTCTCCTCCATTTTTGCATGCTTCGCTTATTTTTGCTGAGGCCATGATTATTTATTGGCCTGATGGAATAACATTATTATACTAACCAACGAAATTAATGTTTCTCAGCATGGGCTAATTTTTTAAAACTTTCTTTTCTTTCTGTTTTTTTTAAACGTTACAGTATAATATAGGCAGATTAAATGTTATGCGAACGAAGCTAGACTGATATAGAATTAAAGGCAATAAGACAAGCTTTCTCTCAAAGAGAGATTAGTGGAACAATTTGACGCCATCACCAAGGTAGCTACATACACAATAAATAATAGAATCAAACATGCTCATAGGTAAATATATATATATATATATATATATATATATAGTATGAAAAACAGACAGACGAGAGAGAGAGAGAGAGAGAGAGAGAGAGAGAGAGAGAGAGAGAGAGAAGAGAAAGGAGAGAGAGAGAGAATTGACTTTTGCTCTTCACCTTCGTTTATCGTGTGATCTTCTTCTCTTCTGCAGTTCTCCTTAAAATAGTTTCTTTGGTAGACATTAACCCGACACAGAAAATGTTCAGCCCATCTGAGTTGTAGTCCATATAGAATGTAATAATGTATGTTTGTTATGACATACTGAGCAACACGTCAATTAGCACAATCTCCAGTCATCTTATTTAGCTTACAATTGTTGGGATTTACCTCCCCTCAGCCCATCGAGTCTCTAGCTCAAGGTTGTTAATCTTAATCTCATATCAGACAACAGTTTCGGCGATCCGAATGTTTTCCTCTGTGGTTTGCTAGTGTCGCTTCGTTTTCTCAGTTTGCAGATGTTCAAAGCACCACAGATGGTTAGAGATACGCTCGTATTTCTGGTTTCCATAGTCTACTCACTACTCGAAGATGAAGGGAATTTGCACGTAAATAGGACTCAAATAAGGGAAAGTTAGTCTCACGCTTTCAGCCATGTTAAACATGCCAGGATTGTATTTTCCAGGATAGCTATCCTTCGAATACAGAAAAGTGACAAGGAAACATTTACTCACTTTTGTTCATTTCATAAGAAAATGAAGCTCCTAACATAGGAACTCCAGGAATCAATTGTAGGGTCTTGACTATGAGTTTAAAAAACCTAGAATGAGATAGCTCAACGTTTCGATATCATGTTTAAATATTCCAATTGTTTACGATGAATGATGATATCCTATGACAGGGAACAGTTGGCTGTGTTCACTTTCTGTGCTGTTTCGCCTTATGTTTTTTGGCGTGACTGCTACGATGGGGACTACAGTTACCTTTATTTTTTTTGGGAGATGGGATTCGGATGATTACGCTGGCACGGGCGGTTGAGCAATTATGGGTTTTAATTCGTTTGCACTAATACCGGGGCCTTCCATAACCAAATAACCAAAATAACCAGCTCAACGTGTGAACTCAGCATGCACCACTGATACATACATTCTATTCTATTCTATTCTATTCTATTCTATTCTATTCTATTCTATTCTATTCTATTCTATTCTATCCATGTAACCAGTTTAATTGCAGTCAGACAATTGTCACATCCGCTCCATCACTTGTCACAACATTTTCCCAAATGAATTGGTAAATTCCGTTGACAAGATTGCTCCGTGCACGTCCTACTCCACTCCACATGCGACGATTCCAAACCTACTTAATCGCCTCTAATGACATGTGCGGCAGGTAACAGTGACACCATTATTGTCTTCCCTAATTGTGGACACCCCGTTAGCCACACGGGATGATACACACATACACACACACACTCACACATATAGACATACACACATACATACATACATACATACATACATACATACATACATACATACATACATGCATACATACATACATACATACACACACATGCACACATACATACATTTTGTATACGGCCACAACATATACATAAATGTAGAAAGAAATATATATATATATATGTACAAACAAAAAAGAATTGGAATAAAAGATGAGATTTTTGTATCATCACACATATTTGCATTTAATAACATGGTTGTATTAGAACATATGTCACTATATCTGTATACAACTACACTTTTTACTAGGTAACAACCATTAAGCTCTTGAACGAAATTGTATCAATTTGTCCGCTACGACTCTGACACCGTTCAAGACATTTCCATCCAGGGCACAGTAACTGCAGCACACAGCTTTTTTCTAACTAAAACTCCATTTCCGGTAGATAAAAACAGTTTCCCATCCGCCCCTTATACACACTCACACACACACACACACACACATACTTACACCCCGTTCATCGTTGCTAGGCGGACTCCGAAATGATTGAAATTATCGGAAACAATATTTCCTTTAAAGTCAACGGCAAGTTCGATTCTATGAGAGCTAAATCAATTTTCGTATTGAAAATTCAATCTCCTCTGTTGCTTCCAGTTAAATTGTCACCTTCAATGAAATGTAAATGTTGTGTTTTCACAATCAATCTGGTGTTTCATTAAGCAGTCCTGTTTGGAATGCAGATTTGTGACAAATCGTCACGTTGACTTAGATTTGTTCGCTTAGCTGATTTAGTGGCTAGCTTGTAACTGGCTCCTTGGTCAAATCTCATCTAGAAATACAAAAAAAAACTTTTGTTTGTGAACTGTGCCAAAGATATTCATCGTGGTTTTTTTTAATATATAATTTTTTAAATTTTATTTTACAATATCCAGGAATATAAGAGAGTGTAAAAACAGTAACAAAAACAGGACAGACATAAAGAATAAAACAAGTTTATGATCTTTGGGAAGCTCAGTGGTTAGTGAACTTGACTACAAAGGACAAGAGATAGGGTTCGATCCCAACCGATGGCTTTCGGGTTCACCCAGCCGTATTTGGGTACTGGATTTCTTCTGGGGAAGTAAAGCGCCATGCGCGTAATACCGACCACATTACCCCAAAAATCGTGTGCTGAAGGTCTGTACAATTTATGGTCACTAATACCATATTTCCTTTACGCCACTTGGCGTGACGGAGCTCTTTACTACTTTACTTTACTATGATGTTTGGGACGGTTAATTAAAATAAAATATTTAAAATAGTAGTTTTACAATAATTGCTTGAGTCGTTCGACAGTTTCTTCCAATTCGTCCTGTCTGTTGTTCATTGTTTGTTGATGTTGTTCTCGTTCTCTAAAGAAGGCCGCATGTAGGCCGAAACGTCAGTATTTTGTTGTGTTCCGATTTTTGTAAAGCTGTCAACATACCCTGTAGAAGTGTGCGTTACACCCCACAACTGGCTCCTTGCTACCAGCTTTACCGCAGCACTGCAATTATTGGCCTGTTCCACCCCCCTGTCATATTTTCAACCGAAATGTGAACTTTTTGGCTGCAATTCGTGCTTTCTTGATAGCGGTGTCATAATCTCGCTTGAAACTGATTGTTGACATGAGAGATTTCATTATTTGGCATTTCAACTTTACTGCAAGCATGTTTTAGGTACATCTAAGATACGACTTTTTTAAAGTATCTTGGCTTTAACTTGAATTTAAAATAAATTAAAATATAGTTTCTTTGGGATTTGTGATGTACATTCAAAACAATGAATATAGTTGTTCTTTTCAAATGTGTTAATAATGCACACAATTATACTGAAGACAAATCGAAAATTTTTTTTTTTTTTTAAATTATAAATGTTAAAACCTTTATACACTTCATACATCATTTTCAAAATCAATAAAATATGGAAAATCAGTTGAGCTTGGGATACATATTTTAAAATTTCAAAGAAGTAAATTTGGATGTATATACTACTTACTGTTCTTCCTTTTATCTATATAGGGTCTTCATGTTTCTACTCTGAAACTGTTCGTGTATACGTTATATTGATATTCAACGTCTTGTCAGGACAAATTTATAAAGCACAAAACATGAACTGTGTAGCATCGACGATGGTCTTGATGCAATTTCAGAAACCCGTTCAATAAAACATCTTTTAAAAACAAAATTCTATCTCCGTTGATTAAACACTCAAACACGTGTCAAGTGCGCAAACAAGTAAACAACAGATGCACTCGGAGTACAAACAAAACAGACCATTCAATTATTATGTGCGTAGCACGTAATCAAGACTTTGAGAAACTATTATTTCTGAGTCTTCGTTGTTACCACATATGCGAACATTCTTGAATCAATGTTAAAGTTAAACATCAATGATGAACTCCAAATATTTATCGTAATTTTTTTTTTTTGCGCAATAATTATTAACAATAATCATTCTCAGCTCGCCAGACCTCCCTCAGAACATTGCATTTACCACAGCCCGTCTGGAAGAAACTCTCTCTAGCCAGACCTCCCACAGAACGTTGCATTTACCACAGCCCGTCTGGAAGAAACTCTCTCTAGCCAGACCTCCCACAGAACGTTGCATTTACCACAGCCCGTCTGGAAGAAACTGTCTCTAGCCAGACCTCCCTCAGAACGTTGCATTTACCACAGCCCGTCTGGAAGAAACTGTCTCTAGCCAGACCTCCCTCAGAACGTTGCATTTACCACAGCCCGTCTGGAAGAAACTGTCTCTAGCCAGACCTCCCTCAGAACGTTGCATTTACCACAGCCCGTCTGGAAGAAACTGTCTCTAGCCAGACCTCCCACAGAACGTTGCATTTACCACAGCCCGTCTGGAAGAAACTCTCTCTAGCCAGACCTCCCTCAGAACGTTGCATTTACCACAGCCCGTCTGGAAGAAACTGTCTCTAGCCAGACCTCCCTTAGAACGTTGCATTTACCACAGCCCGTCTGGAAGAAACTCTCTCTAGCCAGACCTCCCTTAGAACGTTGCATTTACCACAGCCCGTCTGGAAGAAACTGTCTCTAGCCAGACCTCCCTTAGAACGTTGCATTTACCACAGCCTGTCTGGAAGAAACTCTCTCTAGCCAGACCTCCCTTAGAACGTTGCATTTACCACAGCCCGTCTGGAAGAAACTGTCTCTAGCCAGACCTCCCTTAGAACGTTGCATTTACCACAGCCCGTCTGGAAGAAACTGTCTCTAGCCAGACCTCCCTTAGAACGTTGCATTTACCACAGCCCGTCTGGAAGAAACTGTCTCTAGCCAGACCTCCCACAGAACGTTGCATTTACCACATCCCGTCTGGAAGAAACTGTCTCTAGCCAGACCTCCCTTAGAACGTTGCATTTACCACAGCCCGTCTGGAAGAAACTGTCTCTAGCCAGACCTCCCTTAGAACGTTGCATTTACCACAGCCCGTCTGGAAGAAAACTGTCTCTAGCCAGACCTCCCTTAAAACGTTGCATTTACCACAGCCCGTCTGGAAGAAACTGTCTCTAGCCAGACCTCCCTTAGAACGTTGCATTTACCACAGCCGGTCTGGAAGAAACTGTCTCTAGCCAGACCTCCCACAGAACGTTGCATTCACCACAGCCCGTCTGGAAGAAACTGTCTCTAGCCAGACCTCCCTCAGAACGTTGCATTTACCACAGTCCGTCTGGAAGAAACTGTCTCTAGCCAGACCTCCCTCAGAACGTTGCATTTACCACAGCCCGTCTGGAAGAAACTGTCTCTAGCCAGACCTCCCTCAGAACGTTGCATTTACCACAGTCCGTCTGGAAGAAACTGTCTCTAGCCAGATCTCCCTCAGAACGTTGCATTTACCACAGTCCGTCTGGAAGAAACTGTCTCTAGCCAGACCTCCCTCAGAACGTTGCATTTACCACAGTCCGTCTGGAAGAAACTGTCTCTAGCCAGACCTCCCTCAGAACGTTGCATTCACCACAGCCCGTCTGGAAGAAACTGTCTCTAGCCAGACCTCCCTCAGAACGTTGCATTTACCACAGTCCGTCTGGAAGAAACTGTCTCTAGCCAGACCTCCCTCAGAACGTTGCATTTACCACAGCCCGTCTGGAAGAAACTGTCTCTAGCCAGACCTCCCTCAGAACGTTGCATTTACCACAGCCCGTCTGGAAGAAACTGTCTCTAGCCAGACCTCCCTCAGAACGTTGCATTTACCACAGCCCGTCTGGAAGAAACTGTCTCTAGCCAGACCTCCCTCAGAACGTTGCATTTACCACAGCCCGTCTGGAAGAAACTGTCTCTAGCCAGACCTCCCTTAGAACGTCGCATTTACCACAGCCCGTCTGGAAGAAACTCTCTCTAGCCAGACCTCCCTCAGAACGTTGCATTTACCACAGCCCGTCTGGAAGAAACTGTCTCTAGCCAGACCTCCCTTAGAACGTTGCATTTACCACAGCCCGTCTGGAAGAAACTGTCTCTAGCCAGACCTCCCTTAGAACGTTGCATTTACCACAGCCCGTCTGGAAGAAACTGTCTCTAGCCAGACCTCCCTCAGAACGGTGCATTTACCACAGCCCGTCTGGAAGAAACTGTCTCTAGCCAGACCTCCCTCAGAACGTTGCATTTACCACAGCCCGTCTGGAAGAAACTGTCTCTAGCCAGACCTCCCACAGAACGTTGCATTTACCACAGCCCGTCTGGAAGAAACTCTCTCTAGCCAGACCTCCCTCAGAACGTTGCATTTACCACAGCCCGTCTGGAAGAAACTGTCTCTAGCCAGACCTCCCTTAGAACGTTGCATTTACCACAGCCCGTCTGGAAGAAACTCTCTCTAGCCAGACCTCCCTTAGAACGTTGCATTTACCACAGCCCGTCTGGAAGAAACTGTCTCTAGCCAGACCTCCCTTAGAACGTTGCATTTACCACAGCCCGTCTGGAAGAAACTCTCTCTAGCCAGACCTCCCTTAGAACGTTGCATTTACCACAGCCCGTCTGGAAGAAACTGTCTCTAGCCAGACCTCCCTTAGAACGTTGCATTTACCACAGCCCGTCTGGAAGAAACTGTCTCTAGCCAGACCTCCCTTAGAACGTTGCATTTACCACAGCCCGTCTGGAAGAAACTGTCTCTAGCCAGACCTCCCACAGAACGTTGCATTTACCACAGCCCGTCTGGAAGAAACTGTCTCTAGCCAAACCTCCCTTAGAACGTTGCATTTACCACAGCCCGTCTGGAAGAAACTGTCTCTAGCCAGACCTCCCTTAGAACGTTGCATTTACCACAGCCCGTCTGGAAGAAACTGTCTCTAGCCAGACCTCCCTTAAAACGTTGCATTTACCACAGCCCGTCTGGAAGAAACTGTCTCTAGCCAGACCTCCCTTAGAACGTTGCATTTACCACAGCCCGTCTGGAAGAAACTGTCTCTAGCCAGACCTCCCACAGAACGTTGCATTCACCACAGCCCGTCTGGAAGAAACTGTCTCTAGCCAGACCTCCCTCAGAACGTTGCATTTACCACAGTCCGTCTGGAAGAAACTGTCTCTAGCCAGACCTCCCTCAGAACGTTGCATTTACCACAGCCCGTCTGGAAGAAACTGTCTCTAGCCAGACCTCCCTCAGAACGTTGCATTTACCACAGTCTGTCTGGAAGAAACTGTCTCTAGCCAGACCTCCCTCAGAACGTTGCATTTACCACAGTCCGTCTGGATGAAACTGTCTCTAGCCAGACCTCCCTCAGAACGTTGCATTTACCACAGCCCGTCTGGAAGAAACTGTCTCTAGCCAGACCTCCCTCAGAACGTTGCATTTACCACAGCCCGTCGGGAAGAAACTGTCTCTAGTCAGACCTCCCACAGAACGTTGCATTTACCACAGCCCGTCTGGAAGAAACTCTCTCTAGCCAGACCTCCCTGAGAACGTTGCATTTACCACAGCCCGTCTGGAAGAAACTGTCTCTAGCCAGACCTCCCTTAGAACGTTGCATTTACCACAGCCCGTCTGGAAGAAACTCTCTCTAGCCAGACCTCCCTTAGAACGTTGCATTTACCACAGCCCGTCTGGAAGAAACTGTCTCTAGCCAGACCTCCCTTAGAACGTTGCATTTACCACAACCCGTCTGGAAGAAACTGTCTCTAGCCAGACCTCCCTTAGAACGTTGCATTTACCACAACCCGTCTGGAAGAAACTCTCTCTAGCCAGACCTCCCTCAGAACGTTGCATTCACCACAGCCCATCTGGAAGAAACTATCACTAGCCAGACCTCCCACAGAACGTTGCATTCACCACAGCCCATCTGGAAGAAACTCTCTCTAGCCAGACCTCCCACAGAACGTTGCATTCACCACAGCCCATCTGGAAGAAACTATCACTAGCCAGACCTCCCACAGAACGTTGCATTCACCATTTTCGTCTGAACGAATCTCTATCTCTAGTCAAATCTCCCACTTCTTCTGTTGTCATGTTGAAGGTCTCCTTGATGTCTTGAAACCACTTCTTCTTGGTCTTCTCCTGATACATCGTTCAGAAACCACGCCTTTCATTATTGTTCTTTCCAGAACGCTGTGTATTTTGACGTGACCAAAGTATTTTGATTTCCACTGTAGAATGATATTTATAAACCAGTTCTTTTAAATGTTTAAGTCTTTTAATATGTCTTCATTGCTCTTTTCATTATCCAAGGTATCTTAATGATTTTGAATGAATCTATTTTCGTCCTTGCTGTTCGCGAGATTGTCCGTGATTTACAACCATATCTTACCAACTGGAATATTCATGTACTCCTATGTACATACAATATGTATGTATGAAGTAACTTAAATGTTACTGCCGTGCAGGTATTATACCACTTATTCTTCCTGGCATTTAATTTTTGTGTTGCAATTGCTAATCTTCTTTTGATCTCTTTCTGGCAGCATACCTGGCAGTTACTAGATATCGCAGATATTAAAATAATAATAGGAGATCCAGTTTTACTCGCCGTTACGCGGCAGTTTTCTATCACTGAAGCTTTAAACTGCAGAAAAGACCGGCTTTGCAGATCGCTGTGGCTATTGAATTGTAGTACTGTTTGTCATAGAAGTCACGAGTCCATGAACTTACTACTTTTATCATCCAATTGCTTTAGTGTCATACTTCCGGCCAATATGGCTGATAGGCGACTGGGAACTGTTGAGGCACTGTGTGAAAAGTGTTCCTTGTTGCAGTTTCCTCACATTCCAGGTCCGGCTTGCTG
This sequence comes from Megaustenia siamemsis, assembly GCA_032433765.1. NCBI lineage: Eukaryota > Metazoa > Mollusca > Gastropoda > Stylommatophora > Ariophantidae > Megaustenia > Megaustenia siamemsis. The sequence goes on from JAVIAB010000092.1 coordinate 156,899,904, forward strand.
CCGGACTTACTGAGTAGTGCTCTGTGCACACCGTGAGCTGTATATGTAAGGAACTGTATGGTGTTTCTATTTACAGATTGCTTACGATGAATGATGATATCGTATTACGAAGGACAGTTCATATACGTTCACTTTCGGTGCTATGATACGCCCTATGTCTTTTGAAGTGTGATGTGTTCGCTACGATGGGGACTGCAACTGCCTTTCTTTGTTTGGATATTCGATGAGCTGTTTATTTGGATGATTCACTGGCACGGGCGGTTAAGTAATTATTTCCATTCGTTTGCTGTGATATCGAGGCCTTTGTATAACCATAACCACATTGTCATATATGCACTTAAGGCAATTTAATAGCTGTTAGTTTATGGGCTCATTGAGAATCCATAATATATATAAAGCAGCAAGTTCGAAACTAGATGAGGCCAGGGCGTGATGGGTAATCACATTATTTGTATAAAGAATACATAAGCTACTTGTATACTTACATCAGGCTATTGCTTGTACAATAAACTTACCAGTCGAGCATTTTCTTTGCATATGTGTCAATAAAGTCATTGTGCCAAGTAAGTTGACTTTGAATTTCTTTGAGGATTCCCATTTCCATTGATAGCCAGTGGCGTGAGAAGTTTTTGAGTCACAGTTTCTCAACAAAATTTATTTAGCTACTCAAAGACGAAAATGCTCTTCTCCTAACCATTTCCTTGCTGTAAGATATTTCTTCTCTCAATGTCATTCCGTTCTGAAAAGTGAATTTCCGATTTTAAAAAAAATCACAGTAATATCATCTGAAATCATCTCTCACATCTTAATATGTTTCTTGCTTTCGAATTTTTAGGTTGACATGATAATTTGCGACTGAAAGATTATTGCAATTTATGCTAAGTAAAAATACTTCTTCCAATTAAGCTATTAAATTATCATAATTATAATTACATCAAATATATTCGTTGCAGCTTTGTAAATTGTGAAAGAAAACATGGTTTTACTGTTAATTAACATCTCTTTCAGTTTTTTTAAAATATAAAGTCACAGCGAATTGAATTTACGAGTAGTTAGTGCCTTTATACGTTTCTTTTCATTTTTTTTTGCCTCTGTCCTGTCTAAACCTCTGTATGTTACGATAAACAGAAAGAAATTATCTGATTAGTTGAAATGCTGTTGTCATGGCAACCAGAAGCTGATTGCAGATATAATCTATCTAGTTTACACACACATTACAAGGTCTATATATATATATATATATATATATATATATATATATATATATATATATATATATCTGTGACGCATACTGTTGGTTTGATCTCCATAGATATTGGAGTCTATCTGTTAGTAACGGCTCTAATTATTTGAACTATATAACATCTGACTCTGGAACACTGTGGCTGGTTGCACACTGCTCATTGAGCTGGAATTGTGATTGTATTATATTCTGATAAAATATAAGAGGCGCTGTGGCCTTTGCTGCCTGCGTCGCTGATAAAAAAAATCAATATTTTGTTCGCGTTAATGTTGATAAATGGTAGGTATTACTAATGTTTACTATTTGGACTTCCGTGATGATGGCGACCATGGTCGCAGTCCCTTTAAGTGAGAGCCATCACTTAAACAGTTATTCGGTGTTTTGACAGATATGTATGTGTTGTTTTTTTCTCGATTTATTCGAGTGAATTGGAATTGGATGCAACTGTAGGCAGTCTCTGTTCGGTGATGTTGTTTGATATTGTCGTCCACATTGCCGACCTTGCTTGGAATGAATTTCAGCCTTGCTGACAATGCAAAGTGGCTGCATGTCGGCTGCTTTTGTACAGACTGTAGTCGCTTAAACCGTTGCTTTGTTTCAAATGTGTGTTTTCGAGGAATCTGAAGGGAGAAACTGACTATACACTCTCTATTCGATGGAAGTCGTTTGAAATCATCGTCTGTGCAGCCGATTAAGGCTGCATGGTAGTTGACTTTGTTAACAGAATTTATCAACGCCGACGCGCTTTGGAGGGAGCGACTCTATATATGAGTGAAGCGAATAGGGGAAATATACCGGTATGCAGTCTAGAGAATGCTATGAAACTGATTTCATGAAAGGAACAGAATAGAATTGTACTAATTGCAGATATTCAGTATAAACATCAATTGTTAATTATAGTAGAGCGCCATTTTACTCCGTCTCGTGGGAAAAGGCAACAACATTTCGGTCCTGCAGTAAAGCTGGTGAGCAGGTAGCAAGATGAACACGGTGCGTTATGACAGCTTTACACGAGAGAATAACACACAAAAAGGATGACATTTCGGCCTCACATACGACATTAATAAGGAAAAAAACTGGACACACTAAACTCGAAAACAGGAAATGTTCTACGAAAAAAAAACGGATTTACAAGTAAAGCAAGACAAACATAAAACGTTATCTCTCTTGTAAAGCTGTCATAATACACTGAGTTGACCTCCTTCCATTACTCGGTCTCAAACCTTGAAGGTACGTTGTACATCTGTTTATCTCTTGATATTTGATAGCCCACTTCAGTTTTTCTCTTCTTTCACCTCGTTTACTTGTATCTTCCACTTCAAGAAGGCTTCCAGTAGATTATTGTGTCTCTTTGTATTACAAACATTAATTTATCTTGTTCGAATTGTGTTAAATAGTCATTCTTAATTTTAATCTGTTTCAAAGCTGAATATGTTTAATTCTCTGCCCACTTAAGAAGGCTATTAATACACACGTAAAGACAACACTATAGCATGGCTCCAAGGCCAGATAATGAATAATACAAGCAGAGGATACAAGCATTATAAACAACTGTCTGACGACAATTTCGAACACCAGTTGGTACATGAACATCAGAAATGAAGATATCTTGGAAAGAAAAAAATAAGGGCTAATCAAGCAACACATCATGCACATACAATTTAGACGGAATACTCACTAAATAAACCTGATGTTAGCATAACAAAACAGGCATTGTCATAGAATCCATCATCATCATCATCATCATCATGTGTCTTACCGGTTGGCGTAGGCAAACATGTCCTTCCACTATCTTCTATCTTGTTGTGGAAGCAGCCTACAAATAGTGCCGATTATGGCCCCCCTCTCTGCGATGGCAGGAAGAGGATCTCATGTATAGAGACAGTGGCTGCGATCTCCGACTAGTACAGTCACTGCCAAGAAGGAAAGGAATGGCAAACTACCTTCTTAAATTGCCTAGAATAATCATGCCAAAACACAAGTTAATAGAACCCATAGGGAAGGAAAAGACAGAAGGCTGACGAGTATACGGAGACGAGAAATCATGATGACCCTTAAGGAATAAAAAAAATATAGAGAAAATGTCCACAAAAATAAGTTGGATAGAAAGACATTGTCAGTGATTTATGCTCTTAAAAGTGGCTTTGATTTATTGACTGAACGACAAAGAAATGTGTTTGACGATCGATCTGTATAACAAAGATCAGTATAATCATTCTTGACTTTTGTCACATAAATTCATCAGGGATTGGACTGTAGAAACGCTTAGATCTTAGAGTTGTCACTATCAGTCACCTCCCAGACCGAGTCTTACAGAGGATGCTCACTCTATATACTATGCACAGCATTTCTCCAAACCGAACCTAAAGGATGATACTAACAACATAACGTGAGTACAGCATTTAGTTAAATCGAGTCTAAAAGATGATATTATATCAATATGACGTATTTACATCATTTCGCTAAATCGAGTTCCAGAGGATGATGTAAGTATGACGTATGCACACTATTTCACTATCATTAAGTTCTTACCTCTGAAACACTAAGTGTTGCTGAGGAGATATATCTAGTATCATTGTTAAAGTGTATCCAATTGACGGACCCTTATCAAATAACAGAACAGTTTAAAAAACGCAAGCAGAAAAAAAGAATAGGAGATAAAACGCCTTCAAGGACGCACAAACTTTGTTATTAAGGTGAGAGATGAAATATTTTCATGGAATTTAATGTGCGACGACATTTGACAGTAAAGTAGAACTTTTAAAAATCTTTTGCAACGTCACATTCTCTGAAATACTTAGAACTTTGACCACATAGACAATTTGTGCAATCTTAACATCTAAAGGGGAAAAAACTCTTGCGTGAACGGAGGGAGGCATGCGGGTTACTTCCCCTGATAAATTCTAAAATGGGCGGATGGTTCCTTCCATCAGCGAAAGTATCAGTGAGCTCCTGGTCTATTTATTCTCAGGACTTGCCAAATATCAACGGCAGAATAAATGAATCTATATACGGAAACACTTAAATTGATGTCCGGGGAAGTCGACAACACGTGTCTGTGAAAGCAAAGTTATGGTTGCAATCAGCAGAACAAAGGTTGTTCAAACAATTCTGTGGTTTTAAATTAATAAAATTAGTGCACTTTTTAAAATAACGTGAGCATTCACTGCTAAATAAAAATGGAATATAATGTTTATAAAAAATACATAACATGTTTTATTGTCATATACCCTCAGACGCACAATGGAAAGTCTCTAGCGAAGGATGTTGTCTACTTATGACAGTAAATCTTCATTCGATTTGTCCCTATATTGCATTGATGTTTAACACGTATGGACTCATTGTTGCAGATGTGCCTGGTACTTGTTTTTCAGATGGGCTCCTGTCATTTGTATCGGTTCATTCTGTATTTTGTGAGTGTGACCCCCAGCGTTATGCAACCTGTAAGAGCACGAAAGCATGCAGTGTGACTGTTCACCCGTTATAAAAAGTAACATAACGGCATCCCGAGCAAACACATAGGTGTTCTTATTATAGCAAATATCCTACGTCTATTTTAGAACTTAGGCTTCTTGTGTAGATATTGCGTAATAGACAGTAAACAAGAATAAAAGAAGAGAAGGCTCTCAAGTGCTTATAGCAAACAATATATGTGCCTGAGCAGCATTCGGTTAAACACTAAGCAGTTAAATAAGACACATACACAAGTTTGACCGCATACGGTTCTGTTTAGTAACTAGGTAGACATACCTACTACAAGCAGCATTCACGTTCCGCTTCATATTAATGATGCTTGTTTATGTCGTAATTGTTTGTTATATAAAGATAAACATTTGTTGGAAATAGTACAAAAATGACAGACGTGATTATGGTCCATGCCGTAAGGAGTCGGTCATCAACACAATAGATCTATTGTGCTCTGTGTAAAAGTTCTATCTTTGATATTGTGCTCTATGTGGAAGCTCTATCTTTGATCTTGTGCTCTGTGTGGAAGCTCTATCTTTGATCTTGTGCTCTGGGTGGAAGCTCTATCTTTGATCTTGTGCTCTATGTGGAAGCTCTATCTTTGATATTGTGCTCTATGTGGAAGCTCTATCTTTGATCTTGTGCTCTGTGTGGAAGCTCTATCTTTGATCTTGTGCTCTGTGCGGAAACTCTATCTTTGATCTTGTGCTCTATGTGGAAGCTCTATCTTTGATCTTGTGCTCTGTGTAAAAGTTCTATCTTTGATATTGTGCTCTATGTGGAAGCTCTATCTTTCATCTTGTGATCTGTGCGGAAACTCTATCTTTGATCTTGTGCTCTGTGTGGAAGCTCTATCTTTGATCTTGTGCTCTATGTGGAAGCTCTATCTTTGATCTTGTGCTCTGTGTGGAAGCTCTATCTTTGATCTTGTGCTTTGTGCGGAAACTCTATCTTTGATCTTGTGCTCTGTGTGGAAGCTCTATCTTTGATCTTGTGCTCTATGTGGAAGCTCTATCTTTGATCTTGTGCTCTGTGTGGAAACTCTATCTTTGATCTTGTGCTCTGTGTGGAAGCTCTATCTTTGATCTTGTGCTCTGTGTGGAAAATCTATCTTTGATCTTGTGCTCTGTGTGAAAGCTCTATCTTTGATCTTGTGCTCTGTGTGGAAACTCTATCTTTGATCTTGTGCTCTGTGTGGAAGCTCTATCTTTGATCTTGTGCGATGTGTGGAAGCTCTATCTTTGATCTTGTGCTCTGTGTGGAAACTCTATCTTTGTGCTTGTGAGCCATGTAACAGTTCTATCGTTGATCTTGTGAGCCATGTAACAGTTCTATCGTTGATCTTGTGAGCCGTGTAACAGCTCTATCTTTGAGCTTGTGAGCCGTGTAACAGCTCTATCGTTGATCTTGTGAGCCGTATAACAGTTCTATCGTTGATCTTGTGAGCCGTGTAACAGTTCTATCTTTGAGCTTGTGAGCCGTGTAACAGTTCTATCGTTGATCTTGTGAGCCGTGTAACAGCTCTATCGTTGATCTTGTGAGCCGTATAACAGTTCTATCGTTGATCTTGTGAGCCGTGTAACAGTTCTATCGTTGATCTTGTGAGCCGTGTAACAGTTCTATCTTTGAGCTTGTGAGCCGTGTAACAGCTCTATCGTTGATCTTGTGAGCCGTGTAACAGCTCTATCGTTGATCTTGTGAGCCGTGTAACAGCTCTATCGTTGATCTTGTGAGCCGTGTAACAGCTCTATTGTTGATCTTGTGAGCCGTGTAACAGTTCTATCATTGATCTTGTGAGCCGTGTAACAGTTCTATCTTTGAGCTTGTGAGCCGTGTAACAGTTATATCGTTGATCTTGTGAGCCGTGTAACAGCTCTATCGTTGATCTTGTGAGCCGTGTAACAGCTCTATTGTTGATCTTTTGAGCCGTGTAACAGTTCTATCGTTGACTGTGTACGTTGTGTAACAGTTCTATAGTTGATTTTGTACACAGTGTAACAGTCATATCGTTGATCTTTTTCCCTGCCACGCAGTGAAGCCATCCAACCTATTTTCCCTTTGTCTACCTCAATCTCTCAGGCCTTCTATTTGTGTCTGTTGTCACTAGGTATTTCAACTGTTTTCTCCACACATGTCTCACAAATCTGGATTGCCTTTTCACTAATTTCTTATATTTCTTTCTTTATCTGCCTCACTATTACATTTTTTTGGCTCTCGATTGCACTTTAAGCATTCTTCAGAAAACCACATCTCAACAAGTTCTATTCGACGTTGTTTCTCTTTGTTTTATTCATGATTCGCAACCATAAGCAGTACTGGTTCAATGTTCCACTGTAAAACTCTAGTTTTCAATGATAGTGGCATATTACATAACATATTTATCATTTTATTAAAATTATTCGTGACCTGTGTGATTTTTCTTTTACCCCAGTAAGACATCTGACACCTGATATTATCACTGTTCGTAGACATTTAACACAATCTACTTGTCTGAGCTTTTACAATTAACATGTATATATCATTTAGGTATATCCCTCTCGTATGTACTTTTTTATAATATGGAATTCTCCAGGTTAGTTTTCCATTTTGGCTGTTGCTGATTGTTCCCAGTACATTTCTGACTAATCCTTAGATCTTTCTCATTAACATTGATGTCTTTTCACGTTGTTATTACTCTTGTATGATTCACCTTGTCGAATGCCTTATAAAAAGTCAATGTAACACAGGTGCATGTCTATTTTATATTCAATTGCTCTTGTCATCAATGTTCTTGTCATATAAATGGCGTTTGCTGCTCTATCTCTCCTACAATAACATAGCTCTTGTCATCAATGTTCTTGTCATATAAATGGCGTTTGCTGCTCTATCTCTCCTACAATCACATAGCTCTTGTCATCAATGTTCTTGTCATATAAATGGCGTTTGCTGCTCTATCTCTCCTACAATCACATAGCTCTTGTCATCAATGTTCTTGTCATATAAATGGCGTTTGCTGCTCCATCTCTCCTACAATCACATAGCTCTTGTCATCAATGTTCTTGTCATATAAATGGCGTTTGCTGCTCTATCTCTCCTACAATCACATAGTTCTTCAGAAATTACATGTCTGATCTTATCCCTGTCTGATTTCATTATTTATATGTAGCAGTATCTTGGTAACATGACTCATGAAGCTAGAAGTTCTATGATCCTCACATTCAACAGTTCCAAGTTCCTTTGGTAAGGCAATAATGATGGATTTTATCAGGGATATAGTCTGTACAATAGATGTCACTTGATCAAATAACTACTCTACGAATAATAGTTGAACAAAGTCTAGAACTAAAATCCCACTTTATATTGGATTCATAGATTACGATAAAGGCATTTGATAGTTTAGACAGAAGAATGCTTTGGAAGTTGCTGAGTCATTACGGAATCCCCATACAGTTTATTAACCTGATAAAAACAATGTATGAAGGAACAAAATGTAGTGTGGTGCATAAAGGACAGCTTACAGAAGCATTTGAAATAAGAACAGGAGTAAGGCAGGGATGCCTTCTGTCTCCATTTCTCTTTCTACTGGCCATAGATTGGATTATGAAAATAACTCAAAACAACAGAAATGGTATCCAGTGGTCACTGACCAAACAACTTGATGATTTAGACTTTGCTGATGACATAGCTCTCCTATCACACAGCTATCAACAGATGCAGGATAAAATGAGTATATTAGATGAGAGATCACAACAACTAGGACTAAAGATTAATAGAGATAAGACCAACATTATGAGAATTAATGCAGTTGGCAATAACCAAATAAAACTAGGAGAAATACCTCTACTAGACGTACAATCTTACATATATCTGGGCAGTAATATAGATAAAGAGGGAGGAACAGAAAATGATACCAAAATAAGGATATCAAAAGCAAGAGGAGCTTTCATTGCACTGGGAAACATATGGAAATCCAAAGAAATTAGGTTAAATACAAAAATTAAAATTTTCAACTCAAATGTTAAGTCGGTCCTATTATATGGCTGTGAAACATGGAGAATAACAAAATTGACAGCCACGAAGGTACAGACTTTCATTAATGGATGCTTACGCAGAATAAAGGGATGGAAATGGCAGGACAAAGTCACTAACGTGGAATTATGGAAATGTACCGGTCAAATACCAGTGGATAAAGAGATACAGCGAAGACGATAACGATGGATAGGACACACACTACGGAAGCCAACAGAGAGTATTACACAACATGCCTTTTTTTGGAATCCCCAGGGGAAAAGACAAAGAGGAAGACCAAGGAATTCTTGGAGAAGACAGATCGAAGCAGAGATGAAGATGATGGGGAAGACATGGAATAATCTTAAAAGAATTGCAAAAAACAGAACTACTTGGAAAGTGTTTGTTGAAGACCTATGCTCCACTAGGAGCTAAAAGGTAGAAGAGAAGAAGAATAGATGTCACTCTGTAGTTCTGTAATTATCTGTAATTCAAATCCCCCTCAAGCTTTTAGTTCCTTCTTATTTCTCCTTATTCACATCATCTGGGCCTAGAACTTTGCTATTATTTATGTTTCCAATAGTTTCTCTCTACTTCACTAATCAGTGTGCTTGGTCCTTCACAGTTATCTCCGAATTCTATGTTAACTCTCTCATCTTAATATCATCTCAAATACATGTAGTTCTTTTATATATTCATTCCATTTCTTCCCTATTTCCTCTATCTCCAGAACTATTTTCCCTTCCTTTTTTTTTTTTAGACATCCTGCTTTTGACATGTCTTCCTGCCTAGAGTTCGTCTGTTTGTACATATTAGCATTTTATTTATATATTGATGATGATTGTTTCTCAATTTACCAACATCTCTTGTTTAGTCATTTCTTTTTTGCACTGTTGTCTTTATTTCCTTGTTAATCTGTTTATGTAGATCTTAATCATATTTCCGCACTCTTATTTCTTCCATCAGTTGTAGAAATTCCTTTGTCAGTTATTTTTGTTGTATCTTAAATGAAAGTATCTCCACGTGAAAATTAAAACCCGGGAAGATATTGATGTCAGATTTATGGACCAAACAAACGTCAAGAAATTAAGTTTCATTTGACACCATGAAATCACGGCATTATAAATATGTCATACCTCAAATACAATAAACAAGCAAGAAAGATATTAATTGCTAGGATCTTCTGTTGGCTATATATTCGTTCTGAGGTGTTATATATTTTTGCTATTCTATCAATTAAAAACAACTTTTCTTATTCTGGCATCTACTTTATCCCCATCCCCGCACCAACTTCCGTCTATTTTACCGTGACCTTTTCTCTTTTATTATCTCTTTCCTTTTCCTCTCGGTATCTTTCGTGTTCAAATGCACAATAAAATTCTCCCCAAATTATCACTCAACTCTTCCGCTGTTATTGCCAACTTTATATTCGAACGCAATAGTTCAGCTAATAATTTTGCCATGCTACAGGGAAAGAGCATTGTTTGGTAGTTCTGTCTACTCAACATCCCAAAGTATTATTGCAAAATGAAATATTTATTTATAATAGAAGCCTGTCCAGACAAATCACGTATAACAACCTTGCAGTTAACCAGAGTGACTAACAGAAAAAAACAACCAGGGGTTGTTCTGCTTTGCTGTGAAATCGGGGGGCTTTGTTTGGAGACAGAATGATGATGGCGGTGTTAAGACAAAGTGACAGGTCTGGCCGCAGACCATCAGCATTGTGGAAGGCGGATTGGTCAAAAACTGAAACAAGTCACGTCACGACAAATGAGACGTCAGATCTCACCAGGACCTTCGAGAGCGATGACGGACCCTGGGGTAAGAAATGCTCGGACTTCTTATTCTTTATGAGGCTCATAATTATCACAGGAGAAACCAGGAACTAGAAACTGTAACTTGTCTCCAAATCCATTGCATTCTGTTTTGTTTTATAAGACACACAAACCGAAGACATCTGTGCACCACACATCTAGGCACCACTCATCTAGGCACCACTCATCTAGGCACCATTCATCTCCACATCACTCATCTAGGCACCACTCATCTAGGCACCATTCATCTCGACATCACTCATCTAGGCACCACTCATCTAGGCACCACTCATCTAGGCACCATTCATCTTGACATCACTCATCTAGGCACCACTCATCTAGGCACCACTCATCTAGGCATCACACATCTAGGCACCACTCATCTAGGCACCACTCATCTAGGTACCATTCATCTCGACATCACTCATCTAGACACCACACATCTAGGCACCACACATTTAGACATTTTACTCATACCACGGAGATGTGTTCAAAAGCCACCCACAAACAAAACAGTCACCTCGTGCAATCTTTTTTCTTCTTAGTTCTCTATTCTTCAATCCGTCCTTCCTCTCATATTCTTTTCACCTAATCGTTTTCCCCCAGTCCTCTTTTCACAAATAAGCTTTGTTCTCTAATTCTCATTTACCATGATCCAATCTGCCTTTGCTCTTAATCCTCTTTTATTCCAGTCATCTTTCCTTATCAGTTCTCTATTTCTCAAATCGCAATTCCTATCCATTCTCTAAGTTCCTAATCCTCATTTACCCTGAACATATTTGTTCCTCACAATGGTCTGTCCCTGGCAACCGTCCATTGCCTGTTGGTAAAAACATACAAATACATCCAGAGGCATGCACATGCGAAGCTGCTGTAAAACATGACATATCTTTTGTTTTTTTCCGAAACGTTGTTCTGTTTTTGTTCCTTACCTTTGTAAAGCTGTAACCATACCATTCTTGCCTTTAAAATAAAAATCATTCATCCACTTGCCTGCATTTCTAGAGCTCGAAAGTTTCTTTTATTTAATTATACCAGCATCCTATGGACTTTTGTCGCACAATTGGTGTTTGAAATGCATTGTATTGGCATGGAGTCTATAGATTTCTCAAGTCTGGTTTCCTACCACATTAACAGCTGCTAGAAGACACTTTCATTCTATAAAAGTGGTTACAATTATTTTATTATTTCTGAAATATTGCCTGGAAATATATTCTCATACTCTCTCTCTCTCTCTCTCTCTCTCTCTCTCTCTCTCCCTCTCTCTCTCTCTGCGATCAGGACTCAATCAGAGTAAGGATTCCAGACTCTCACATGAAGTCAGCTGTCAAGCTAAGTGTGTTGATCGCCGCCACAGACAGAACATCACAAGTAGAGTTCGCCAGATCCACTTTGATTGAACACCCGTTAAAACGTTGCACCGTGTTCTGCGCCAGTGGCCCAGTGCATCCGATTTCATCCAGCATTTTATTCGGGTTTGCTTTCCCTAGCATTTGATTGTCCCCAATCTTCCTGCAAGGCAGCAGATTGTCTTTTCTGTAGGGGGATTCTGCCCTTAGATGGTCGGCCCTCCCAGGTTTACGAGCACCATCTGCCCGAGTCACTAGAGGTGACTAACACAGACATGCACACACAAAGATGTGAGATGTGACTAACACAGACACGCACGCACAAAGATGTGAGATGTGACTAACACAGACATGCACACACAAAGATATGAGATGTGACTAACACAGACATGCACACACAAAGATATGAGATGTGACTAACACAGACATGCACACAGCGATACGAGGCATGACTAACACTGACACACATCAAGATATATGACACATGCCTAACATAGACATGCACACAAAGATAAAAGATATGACTAACATAGCCATGCACACACAAGGATATGAGATGGGACTAACATAGCCATGCACACACAATCATACATTATGAAATGTTAAACTTGGAAGAATTCTATTACGCCCTCACAACACAAGATTATCATTTTATTGGCAATAGATCTTTGTATTAGATTGAGGTTCACATAATTCAGTCTGATCTCTTCGTTTAGGAATTGAAAAGGATACTTCTGAAGGTATGATTTGGATCTCGAGACACTGAATATCTATTGAAGGAATAATAATGCTCGTCGTGAGGCCGATTAAGATACCTCATAGGTAACGCAGATTCTTCTACTTCTTCTTAAGTGCCCCGTCACGCTAAGTGGCTTATAGAAGATATGGTGTTAGTGACCATAATTTGTATAGACCTTCGGCACATGATTTTTGGGGTAATGTTGTCGGTATTACGCTCGTGCCGCTTTACTTTCCCAGAAAAAAATCCGGTACCCATTTAAGGCTGGGTGAACCCGGAAGCTGTCGGTTGGGATCGAACCCTACCTCTTGTCCTTTGTAGTCCAGTTCAGGTAGCGCAAATGGTTAAACTAAAATACGATTGTATCAACTTATCTTCTACTTTACACTAGGGATGACCGTTCTGAGTAGAAACTGAGTAGCCCCGTTTGTAATTACATTATAGACTGTCATCTAGATTTGTTAAAATGTGTTATCTTGTTTTATCCTCTTTCTAATTTATTCATAAAATATACGTTAGTTCTTCTAGTATAATTATATGTACAAATAAACTGAGAATACTATTCGTCCATAATAACATATTTGAGAAGTATTACTCGACGGGCTATAACTGTGTTGAGCTGTTATTCTTATCAGTAGGATTTATTACTGTTGAAAGAGAAGATAAATGAGAGATAATCGCTTGCACAAATCGAGCATAATAAATTTTATACTAAAATGCTTTGAGCATCAAATAATGTTTCTTATTTTCTTAAATTTTGTCCCATATTTAATTTTTCTCTCCTCGTTGATTCATATTAAGAATAAATGCCCATTATGCCGTTATGCAATTGTTAAAGTACTTCATTGTATAAACACAAATTCGTGATAATCGACATACTTTGTGCCAATGAATACATAAGAAGGTCTGTATTTTTGGTTTTATATTATGTAGCTTGTTACGTGTTGACATGCAGTTGGAAGCAGGTTGATGTCGATCGTAATTACCAGTTTGTGGAGAAGCTTTTTTCATGGCTGAATCGGCTCGACAGCTGAATTAACAAGGCACATTTGAGTCTGGCGTCTAGCCTCTTTTCTCTATCGACTTTTATTTTCTGTCTTTGATTTCCTTTCCTTTTTGAATGCTGGTGTGTTATTGCTTATAGTTCTGCTACATACGTTACGACCTTCTTCTAGTTTTTTTACAGTTGTTTTTTTTTTTAAACTGACGGGGCACTTGCAGTTATATTTTGTATTTCAACTCTGGCCTACTCATAAAAGTCTGCCCCTTTCAAAGCTAGCCATTTTGGTTGTTATTAATACATTTAACCATGTGCACCCGACTGGACTACCGACGTTCGGACAACCCGTGTTCGATTCCCGCTGGGAGCAGTGTGAATTGTACTCGTGGTTGGAAACAAAAATACCCCCACGGTCGACCCAACCGCTGGCAGAAATGGGTACTTTACTTTTTATTTTACTTGTGTTAATTGTATTTTAACAATTTTTCGTATTCTTTGTTCAGGATTATTATTTAAGAAATGTGTTCAACATGAATGATACAAATTAAAACAAAATACTTAAATATGTCTGGACATGAAAACAGGAATCATATTTCTTGTCGAAAGAGAATATTTCAGTTCAATCATTGAGAGAGAATAAAAGTGAGCGAGTTGAATACAACGTATAGTGACAGCTTTACATTAAAGGAAAATACAGCGTATAGTGACAGCATTACATAAAAGAACAATACAGACTATCGACGTTTCGGCCTACATGAAGCCTTCCTCAGAGAACAGCGAATACAAAAACGAACGGACACTCACGGGGAAATATAATCCAATGGCATATCAGAAAGTAACTAAAACCAGTAAAACGGAGAAAGACAAAAATATAATTTTAAAAAGCTTAACTTATTGTAGAGGTTCAAGTTTCGAGCGAATCCTGGACGAGAAATGAGAACCACTAGTCGAGAAATGAGAACTACTAATGGAGAATATGGACTAGAAATGAATATCAAAAAGACTAAAACTATCATCATAAACAAAGAAAATTCTCAAGACTTACATATTAAATATCACAGCTGAGGGAATACATCTGGAGACAGTCCAGAGTTACAGCTACCTAGGACATGCTATAACCAATGATGGAAAATGTAATAAACAAAAGAATAGGTATGACAAAAAGTAATTTTAATGTCATGAAAAATATACTAAGAACAAAACAAATATCAGCAGGGCTGAAACTAAGAATGGCAAAATGTTACATCTTCTCAATATTCCTATATGGTGCAGAAACATGGACATTAGACAAGAAAACAGAACAGAAAATTGAAACCTTTGAAATGTGGATTTATAGAAGGATAGGTAGAATTGGATGGAAACAAAAGATAACAAACGATGAAGTTTTAAAACAACTGAAAATAAAAGGAGAACTGCTGAACACAATTAAGACAAGACAAATTAAATTTTTGGGGCATGGTAAAAGACACAACAGCCTACTAAAAGTAATATTGGAAGGAAAAATACAAGGCAAAAGAGGCAGAGGCAGACCAAGACTAACATGGACGAGTAACATCAAAAGATGGACAAGTCAATCTATGTCAGCCTGCACCATCAAAGCAAGAAACAGAGTCGAATGGCGATCCATGGTAGCCAACCTTCGTTGCGGAGAGGGCACACGATGATGATGATGAATGGAAAAATGAGAACTACTAGTGGAGAAATGAGAACTACTAATGGAGAAATGAGAACCACAAGTGGAGAAATGAGAACCACTAGTTGAGAAATGAGAACCACTAATGGAGAAATGAGAACCACAAGTGGAGAAATGAGAACTACTAATGGAGAAATGAGAACTACTAATGGAGAAATGAGAATTACTAGTGGAGAAATGAGAACTACTAATGGAGAAATGAGAACCACTAGTCGAGAAATGAGAATCACAAGAGGAGAAATGATGTTAGAGAGCTGTGATTTTATTTATTCTTTATATTATCTTTGTACTCTCTTGACAGCATATCACATTTATTAGTTGATCACAACAGGTAAATCATGACAGACTATTTTTCTCTCATTATATAATCATAACCAGTTTATTGATTTCTATTATTAATCTTGGCCTATGATCGTTCTGTAGTGGATGCACTTATCTTAAATTAATGTTAATTAATTCGGGACTTCTCTGAGGCAAATCGCCGATGGATATGATCAGTCCCAAGTGCATATCTTGCATACAACGTTATTCAACTTACGTCCATGAGAAATGTATTGAAATACTCTTAAGCACTTTCACAACACTAAAGTTGTATAGTATATTTGTAAAGTATATTTTCATTGCTATACTCACTACTCTCTATCAACTTACTTAATAACTTCTCAACTGACTTGAAACTACAACTTGAAGATTCTAATTTCCTATCTAACTGGCTCAACTTTCTAATCTTAACTTTTCTAACTGTGTGTCTACTTTCCTAACTTGTCTAATTCTCATTTCTGACTGTCTCTATCTCTGACTGTTCTATCCCTGACTCCTGACTTTATTTTCCTCACTGTCTCTATCTCTGACTGTTCTATCCCTGACTCATGACTCTTCTAACTGTTCTGTCCTGACTGTCTAAAACCTATTATGTTGAAGTTTAAATACTCCAACCGCTACTCTTCGCCTAAAAATCAGCAGCCAATCAAACTGTCGCAAAGTGACAATTTTTTGCACTCTTCTGATCACTTGAGTTGGTCACTCCTCGTCATTCTGTGACTAAAAATCTGACTTGTGTCTCAACTGTCCACGACGTGATAAATAACACTTTATTTTCGTGACTTGCTATGCCCTATTTAAATAATGGTTACCTCATGACAATGACCTATCCTGGTAGTTGGATGACAACTTATTTATCAGACGGGCCAAAGTCATGGGGGTCAATGCATGCTATTGTCATGCATTGCCTAAAATTTGAAATGGAAATTTCCATGGACCTAAACTCATTATCGTGTCTTCCAGTAACTCTGGACATTACCTCCTTCCCACTTTCTGTGTATCCACTACCCCCTATGTGAACTTCTATTATCCTCCAACTTGTTATTCTGGCTGGAAATTTTCCATACTTAAATTTATATCTTAACTACTGCTGGTCGCTACCATCTGTTACTGCTATTGTCTATTGAGAAGCGGGTAACAACTATGTTATCTGCCCCTATGCTTCCATTAGCTCACTCTATAACAATGAGAACCACTAGTGGAGAAATGAGAACCACTAATGTAGAAATGAGAACCACAAGTGGATAAATGAGAACCACTAGTCTAGAAATGAGAACCACTAATAGAGAAATGAGAACCACAAGTGGAGAAATGAGAACCACAAGTCGAGAAATGAGAACGACTAATGGAGAAATGAGAACCACAAGTGGACGGACAGAGAAACGAGGGGTGAACGGAAGGGGTAGGGTAAGCTGCACGCATCTTATGGAGAAGACAAAGGCTAACAATGGGAGAGGGAGGAGAAGGTAGGAAATAAAGATCGTAAGGGGTGTTAGAACGAGAATTGGTTAGGTAAGGTGTAAGTGGAGAGGTAAAAAATTACATTTGCGATAAGGAGTCCACAGGACTTTTCGCTTCACCATAACAGCTAATTAGTTACGTTTAATAAGTCTTAATTGTTTTCGGTGTCATGGCGGCTGCGTGTAGTCGTTTTTATAATTCGGCAAAAAGTAAAAAGTAAAGTACCCCCGTCACGCCAAGTGGCGTATAGGAAAATATGGTGTTAGTGACCCTATATTTTACAGACCTTCAGCACATGCTTTTTGGGGTAATGTGGTCAGTATTACGCCCGTGCTGTTTTACTTTCCCAGAAAAAAATCCGGTACCCATTTAAGGCTGGGTGAACCCGGAAGCCGTCGGTTGGGATCGAACCCTACCCCTTGCCCGTGGTAGTCCAGTTCAATAACCACTGAGCTATCGCGGCTCCCTAATTCGACAAAAGCCGGATATATATTTACATGATTTACGCGACAGTCTAGTTGTGAAATTATGTGTGGCTATTCCCCGTTTGGTGTATGTTTTACTTCTGACGTGTGGATGAACTGTGATTACCGATATTTAAGTGGAATATGATTTATTCTTCTTTGTGTCGTGTGTTCGTGGTTCGATAGGCAAGCACATGGTTCGACAAAAATGTTGCCGGCAAACCGGGTATGTTCAACCCAAATGTGAAAAGTCTGTGACGGTGGATGGGGCGGATGAATAAAAAATGATCAACGGCCCAGAAGGCGAAAACAGCAAAGTGTGTGGTACACATGAGGCATATTCAGAACACGAAAGACGAATATGGCAGACCACCGTGAAAGAGATTGGAGCCTCATCACGAACTAGTCCAGAGGAAGCCATGGAGAGGAATTCAAACTTATGTCGGAGGAAAGATCTTAAAATAAGTACTTAGAATGTTAGGACTCTATATCAAGAAGGGAAATTGGAAAATCTGATTCAAGAAGCAGAACGAATAAATATAGATATTTTAGGCATATCAGAAACAAGATGGAAAGAATGTGGGTACATAGAGGACGCAAATTATACATTTATATACTTAGGAAATGCAACAGAACATCAAAGGGGGGGGGGTGTAGGAATACTGATAAAAAGAGAGCTACAAAAATATATAAGTAACCACTGGACATACGGTGATAGGATTATACTACACAAGTTGAAAGCAAAACCATTCGATATAGCAATAATACAGACATATGCACCTACTGAAGATTACACAGATGAACAAATAGAGGCAAACTATGAAGACCTAAATAAAGTTATGAAGCAAGTGAAATCTTCAGACATCTGGATTGTAATGGGTGACATGGACGCTAAAGTAGGAAAAAGTAGATTTAAACCATTATAGGAAATCATGGTTTAGGAAAAAGAAATGACAGAGGAGAAAGATTAATACAATTCTGTGAAGAAAACAGGCTGATAATATGTAACACCTACTTTGAGCAAAAGAAAAGGAAACTACACACATGGAAAAGCCCTGGAGATAAGAAGAGGAATCAAATAGATTACATAATGATAAAAGAAAGGTTCTGTAACAGCGTAAAGAAAGCCAAAACTTACCTAGGAGCAGATATTAATTCAGATCACAATCCTGTAATGATTAAAATGAAAATCAAACTAAAGAGAACCAAGCAAAAGTCTAATTCATCAACAAAACCACTAGATATAACCGTTTTAAATCAAAAAGATATTAAAGATACCTATACAATACAAGTAAAGAACACATACCAGAAGCTGCTAGAAGAAGGAATTGAACAATACAGAAGAGAAAATCCTGATGAAAAAGTAACAACCAAATGGCAATGCATACAGAAAAGCATACAAGAAACCTGCGACGCCTTACCCAAAAGAGAAAAAAATAAAAAACAAAAATGGATAACTAACACAATCTTAGAAAAAATGGAAGAACTGAGACAAGCGAAGAACACTGCCCAATACAATATAATAGATAATGAGTTACGCAAAATGTGCAAAAAGGCAAAAGAAGACTGGCTCAGCCAAAAATGTATAGAAATAGAAACTATGGAAAGCAAACAAGACTTAAGAGGAATGCACACAGAAATAAAGAGAATGTTTAATAAAAATAAAAAAGCCACAGAAGGTGGATGCATTGCAGACAAAAAAGGAAAAATGTTAACAGACTATAAGGATATTATAGAGAAATGGCAGGAATATATAACAGAACTATTTCAGGATCAAAAAGACAAGAAACCAGTTATAAAATGTACATCAGGCTATACAATCTTAAAATCTGAGGTGGAAAAAGCTATAAAAACAATGAAAATGGGAAAAGCAGCAGAACCTGACAGCATACAGATAGAGGTGCTAGAGGCACTGTTAGATTTTTGCATTGAAGTGATTACAGACATATGCAACGACATATACCACACAGGATACATACCAAATGAACTAAAAACATAAACTTCCATTGCATTGCCTAAAAAGAATGGTGCAGTTGTATGCAGTGACTTTAGAACAATAAGCCCAATGAGCCATGTTACAACAATCTTGCTAAAAGTTATACAAGGAAGGATTCAGAATAAAATCAATACTGAATTAGGTGAACAGCAATTTGGATTTAGGAAAAATAGCGGGGCAAAAGAAGCCATATTCTGCATGAGAACATTAATTGAAAAATACACAGAAATAAACAAACCAATATATGCCTGCTTCATAGACTACACAAAGCTTTTGATAGAGTACATCACAAACAACTTATAGAATGCATAAAAGTGATACATCTAGATGACATGGACATACGACTAATATGTAATCTATACTGGGAGCAAACAGCAATAATAAAATATAAGAAAGAGAACTCTATACCCATTGATATAAAAAGAGGAGTAAGACAGAGATGCATCCTATCACCAAGCTTGTTCAATCTATACACTGAGCAAAATTTTAAAAACATCATAGAGATGTCAGGCCTACAAATTAATGGAAAGATAATCAATAACCTAAGATATGCTGACAATACTGTACAACCAGCAGAAAATCCTAAAGATCCACAACAATTACTTAATGAAATAAACACGACAAGCAACAAATATGGACTAGATATGAATATCAAAAAGACAAAAACTATGATCATAAACAAAGATGATAGTCAAAACCCACAAGTGTATATCAAAATAGAAGGAATAGACCTGGAGACAGTTCAGAACTACAACTACCTTGGACATACTATAACCAGTGATGGAAAATGTGCAACTGAAATAAACAAAAGATTAAGAATGGCAAAAAGTAATTTTAATATCATGAAGAACATACTAACATCAAAACAAATAACACCAGGGCTAAAACTAAGAATAGCAAAATGTTACATCTTCTCAATATTCCTATATGGTGCAGAAACATGGACATTAGATAAGAGAACAGAGCAGAGAATTTAAGCCTTTTAAATGTGAGTATATAGGAGAATAGGTAGAGTTGGATGGAAGGGAAAGAAAACAAAAAGGTGAAGTCTTAAAACAACTAAAAATGAAAAGAGAACTACTAAGCACAATTCAAACAAGACAAGTGCGATTTTTGGCCATGTTAAAAGATACAACAGCTTACTAAAAGTAATCCTGGAGGGGAAACTACAAGGTAAAAGAGGCAGAGCAGACCAAGACTAACATGGACGAGTCAAAAGATGGACAAATCAGCCTATGACAACCTGCACCATCAAAGCAAGAGACAGAACAGAATGGCGCTCCATGGTAGCCAACCTTCGTTGCGGAGAAGGCACTCGATGATGGTGATGATGAATAAGTCTAAGTTTTCTATGAAATAACTGTCGATGTAAATAGCTTTCCATTAATAGGCGATTGAATGTTTTTATGTGAATGTTTCGACTGGCCCATAAAGGAACATTTCTAATGTGTGATGTTTGGAGAATCAGCACAGTCATACTCACGAGAAAATCCACATTGCTAATGATCTATTCCTGAGAGTTCAGACACACATTTAACATAGTGTATTTTAACGAGCTTCAAAATAACATATAACAACAATCATCATCATCATTGAGTACCATCTCCGGATCAAAGGTTGGCTACCGTGGAGCGCCATTCAGCTGTCTCTTGCTTTGATAGTGCAGGTTGTCACAGTCTGACTTGTCCATCATTTGATGTCACTCGTCCATGTTAACCTGGGCCTGCCTCTGCCTTTTTAACCTAGTATTTTCCCATCTAATATTACTTTTAGTAGGCTGTTGTGTCTTTTAGCATTCCCAACAATGTTACTTGTTTGAATTATGTTTAGTTGTTCTCTTTTCATTTTTGTCTGCAACCTTACTGCTTTGATATACACATAAGGGTTAAGGCATACAAATGTGAAGCTGCAGTAAAGCTGAATGTGAGGAAAAATTAAAAAATAGGAAAAAATGGTATGTAAGAAGCTTTACGTGATAAGTGGACGACACAGACTAAACGACGTTTCGGCCCAATAGGCCTTCAGCAGGAACAAACAAACAAAAAACACACACAAAACTAATAACGAAACAACCAAAACAAAAACAATCGAAATGTGTTAAAGAAAACAAAATTATCTATCCTGTGTGTAAACCGAGGTCAAAACGAAAAGGAAATAGCAACCAAGTGCGGCTGTCGTGAACGTACAGAAACGTGCAGAAATGTGCGCAAATGCACACAGAACCAGAGGAGTTCACACAGGGGTCAGTGTGCAAACACAAAGGAGAAAGAACAGAACAGCAGACCAACAGGTGCTCAAAATGCAGCAAGAGTGAGATGTCCGAGAGTGGGGTACAATAAAAACAAATAAGGTGTAAGGAGCACAGCAAAAGGTATAGAGGAGAACACTGAAGTGTCTCATTAGGGACTCGAGGAGGAGAACTATAAATAACATGGCATAGTAAGTAGACCAACGAACCCAAATATGTGCAGTAGAGAAGGCTATGCAACAGGGAAGGAGCGACCAAAAGGAAACAAAGACAAGAGTGACAAAGGACAATACCAGTGACACGGATGTCGTGGCGACCGCAGCCGCTATATTTTTGAAAATCGCCTCATAGTCCAGTATGGTTCGCTGACCCCACGAGGTTTGAATGTATCACACTCATACACATAGTTTCCTTTTGGTTGCTACTTCCCTTTTGCATAGCCTTCTCTACTGCACATATTTGGGTTCTTTGGTCTATTTACTATGCCATGTTATTTATAGTTCTCCTCCTCGAGTCCCTAATGAGACACTTCGGTGTTCTCCTCTATACCTTTTTTCTGTGCTCCTTACACCTTATTTGTTTTTATTGTATCCCACTCTCGGACATCTCACTCTTTCTGCCTTTTGAGCACCTGTTGGTCTGCTGTTCTTTTCTTTCTCTTTTGTGTTTGCTCACTGACCCCTGTGTGAACTCCTCTGGTTCTGTGTGCATTTGCGCACATTTCTGCACGTTTCTGTACGTTCACGACAGCCGCACTTGGTTGCTATTTACTTTTCGTTTTGACCTCGGTTTACACACAGGATAGATAATTTTGTTTTCTTTAACACATTTCGATTGTTTTTGTTTTGGTTGTTTCGTTATTAGTTTTGTGTGTGTTTTTTGTTTGTTCCTGCTGAAGGCCTATTGGGCCGAAACGTCATTTAGTCTGTGTCGTCCACTTATCACGTAAAGCTTCTTACATATCATTTTTTTCTATTTTTTAATTTTTCCTTTGATATACACATATTATCAGTGTCATTAATACATTGTTAATCGCGGCACCGTTTCTTTCGTATTTTTGACTTAGGGTTAGATTTAGTGAATTTTGAACTGAACTTATATTTACTATACTCAAATTTACTCATCTTTATGTGACTTTGATACCGAAATGTATCATATCAGATACTAAATGCAGTGTTGTAGGCGCACTGAAGGTCTAAACTTTCATAACGTTACTTATATTATAAATATACTGGTATATGTGTTGTTTTTTGTTTAGATTAATCTATGTGTATCCACTTCTTTCTTTCTTTCTTTCTTTCTTTCTTCCTTTCTTTCTTTCTTTCGACTCTCGCCTCGGAGTTTCCTGAATATCAAATATATGTTTATTGTTATCATCATTATTATTATGTTATCTCCTAACACTTTCATTTATTTCTCATCTAAAACTGGTCCTCTGTGGGTAAATTCTGACTATTGTTCGGACGTGATTAAAAATCATAGCCACGTAAAGAATGAAAACACCCTGGTACTCCTAGATACAGTTTATGAGTCAGTCCGCCCGCCTCAAGCAGTCACAGTTTGGGCGCTAGGGGAAAAGATGTGGGCCACTCACCGAGAACAACAAAGCGTCAATACACGCCTCTCTCGTCCCGATAAGCCTGCTTGATTTTATCCTGCGCTTCCGCATAGGAAACCTGGCGATATATTTGATTTCACCTTCCCTTCATTGGTTCTGTAAGTACACAAGATATAGCGTGAAAAACGCAATACTTGTTAGATAGAAGGCAGCGTCTGTTGTTTTATTTCATATTGTGCTGGCTGATATAACTGTGGACTTATAAAGCACCGTGACCCATATTTAAATCAAACCGAGATTTATCAATTCTGAGATTATTTTTGCTGCAAAATTGCATAACAATAGGTAATGTGTGGAAATTATAAAAAAAGGGTAAATGAATTCATGTGAAGTATATTTTACCAACAGATGTGTGCATTCCTGGTTACATTTTGCTATCTAGATACCACTTTAATTTATTTAATTAGTCTCTTTTTATTATAACTGGTCCCTTGTTTGCGTTTTGTTGTCCTTTGTTTTTAACAGCCAAATATAAAAGTTTAAACAAATATGTGCAATAATTTTTATTTATCCCAGAGGTATATGTTTTCTTATTTTTATACGTCTACTTTTAGATCATTCAGGAACACATTATATATTCTCACCTGATTTGATTATCTCATCTACATAGTTATAAATAGCACCTACGTTTTCATCATTTAAATGATTCTTACTCCATATTTGTACTTCATCTAATTGCATCTGTCAAGTGCACATTGCTTCGTGTTTAAAATTTGTTTTAAATGATTATTTGCAATCCTCGGACCTAAGCCTTATTGGTGCACTCGTTTTCTAGGATTTTGTTTCAGTGACCGCCAGCTCGTCTCCCCTGTTTTTCAATTCATTGCCCCTGATAATCACTCCGTCATTTCTATTCCACTTTATTTCAGCCATAATCTATCGTATCACATTTCACGGCCGCTCATGATTGATCCCAGTGAGAACCTTAATTAACACATAACCGATCAGAAAAGAGCGGGGAGAGATAGAGAGAACAAATAAGATAGAATTAGGTGAGAGAAGTAATGGTTGAGAAAGTTAATATTATAAAAAATGAGTATGAGTCCGGTCTGTGCTAAAAAAATAACTGGATAGCTACTAAAATTTGATAAACAAAAATCATGAATGAAATATCAGCATTAAAAACATTTAGATTGTTTTGCTATTTTATGTCAGAAAAAAAAATATAGAGACACGGTATGGTAAATCTTTAATGCGATAAAAGACGACATAGAATGTTCCAACGTTGCGACTAAACACGGCCTTCTGTTGGGAAAAGTCAACACTTTTGTGGGTCGCCCTTTAACGCTATAAAACGATGCCGTACTGTTTTCTGTTTCATTTTTGTAACCTCTTTTTTTTGCCAGCTTTACAGCAGTCACACGTATTTATTTAACCCCTCTCCCCCTCCCAACACATCTCCTGACATTTTCCAAGGTGACATGGACTATTTTACATTTTCCTTCAAACTCTTTACTAGAAAGTTAATGACAAATCATTTTTGTGTGTCCTAATTTGAAATTAAAGACAACAGTAAAAAAAAAAGTATATAAAGAATAAAAAATATATTACAGTATTGTAATCAGTTACTTTGTGGTTGATATACGGAAAAATGTGAAACTTCATCTTCATCCCCTACCTTCTTAATTTCTCTCTATCTTCAGTCATTCTGCCGAACATTGCAGAGTCAAGGCCTTTCCATTTTTTAATGCTATTTCCCTATCTATTTCTCGCTGCTTTCACAGTTCCCCTGCAAAATAATCTCTTCTAGGCCAGAAGGTGGACAGATACGCGGCTAAATCAATTCATTTTGTGAATGCGATACAACTTTTGGCAATAAATATTACATCTACTCTTTTCTATGTTTTTTTTTTTGGCTGAATATTATCAATGTTTTCATTTCACACTTGATCAGTTTTTATTATCGCTACCAATTGTGTTATAAAATATATTTATTCTTCTTCTTTTTTCTTCCTCTTCTTCCTCTTTTAAACACCCTGTGGAGCATAGGTCTTCAACAAAACACTTTCCAAAGCGTTCTGTTTCTTGCCATTCTTTTAATATCATTCCATAATTTCCTCGTCATCTTCATTTCTGCTTCAACCTGTCTTCTTCAAGATTATTTTGCTTTTCCTATTTGTCTCTTCCCTTAGGGATTTCATAAAAGGGCCTGTCGTCAGATACTCTCAGTTGGATCCGAAGTGTGTCCTATCCAGCACCATCGTCTTCGGTGTATCTCTTTGTCCACTGGTATTTGACCGGTCCTTTCGTCTTGTCAGACGGTCTAGTGGAGGCTATTGTGTACTTTTTTTTTTTTTTGAGGTTTTGTTTTTGTTGTACAGCTTCTCTCGTGGCTAATTCTACCAATGTTTGACAAACACGCACGGCTACAGAATGAACAAGTCAGGCCCACTGATCCACAGGGTTTTGCATCCTTTTTCATGAGTCTTTGCTCTTCTAAGTGTTGCCTTAGCACAGTCTCAAATGATGTTTTACAATTCCGTATACATGCTCTCCATGTTGTGCGATCACTTGCCAGATGTTCCCAGTCATTTTCACAGATGGAGAAGTCATTCAAAGATGATTTACAGATATCTCTATATCGTAGTTCAGGTCTGCCGATTTGTCTTTTTCCGTGTATTCAGCATACAGTATTTGCTTGGGGATGCGTTTTTCTTCCATTCTCTGGGCGTGCCCCAGACATCTTAGTCTTCGACATCTGAGCATCGACATGATTGTTGGGGTCTTAGCACGTTGCAGGACAGTTAAGTTGGTTATTTTGTCCTGCCATTTTGTATTTGACTGGTAAACTTCCATAATTCTAAGTTAGTGGTTGTATCCTATCATTTCCATCCTTTTATTCTGCGCAAGCATCCATTATTAAAGGTCTGTATCTTCATGATTGTCATTTTTGTTGTTCTCACGTTTCACAGCAATATAATAGGAATGACTTAACATTGGAGTTTACCATTTTTATTTTTGTATTTAACCTAATTTCTTTGGATTTCGATATGCTTCATCGTGCAACGAAGGTTCATCTTGATTTTTTTTATTTGCATCCTTAGTTTGGTATCATTCTATGTTCCACTTTATTTTACTGCCCAGATGTATGTCTAATAAGGTATTTCCTCCTGTTGCTATTTGATTTTTTGCCAACTGCATTAATTCTTATCATTTTGGTCATATATCTATTTTTTTTCAGTACCAGTTGCTGTGATCTCTCATCAAGTATGCTCATTTTATACTGCATCTGTTAATGGTCATGTTTTAGGAGAACTATGTCATTAGCAAAGTGTAATTCATCAAGTTGCTTGGTCAGTGACCACTGGATTCCATTTCTGTTGTTATGCGTTATTCTCCTAAACCAATCTATGACCAGCAGAAAGAGAAATGGATATAGAAGGCATCCCTGCCTTACTCCTGTTCTTATTCCAAAAGCTGCCTTTCGTGCACAACACTATATTTCATTCTTTCATACATTGTTTTTATCAGGTTAATAAACGTTATGGGGAGTTTAAGGGAACTTTACATGGACTTTATGAGGACTCATCATCAAATGTTTCTCTATAACCTCTTTTAGTCTCTGCAGATTGATTCTGCTTAGTATTTTTCCTGGAACTGATAGAAGCATTATTCCCCTATCATTTGTACACTCCTGTAAACTTAAGTTATTTTGAAAAAAAAAATGTTTGTTTTGAGTTAAATTTATTAAATATGTAATTAGATGTTTATATATATGTTATCTGTTATTTAAACATTTTACTGAAGATATCTTAGCTGAAGTGCCTATTGTTATCTAATAATACGATAAAAGAAATATACGAATCGTTTCATTGCAGCTTCTATGTTTGTTGTCCAACAACACAAATTAAACCTCAGAAGCAAGCTATCAGCAATGTTTCTTATATTCTTCTTATCCTTTATCCACTTTTACCTAATAAGAGAAACCAAAGTTCCCATGTGCTTAATGTATTCACGTGTTGTCTACTACAAAGGTGGTTCCGGCTCAACTCTTGATTGTGGCTAGTGTTTTTTTCATCCAGTCATGTATTTTTTTTATTATAAGCCAGCCTCTAAAATTTGTACCAGTGATTTTAACTTGGAAATTAAGGCAGCCAAGCGTGTTGCTGACCACATAATTCGTATATGTACCAACGATTATTTGAAAAAAAGATAACAACCCACTTTTTCTCACATAAGGGTGTACCGTTTATCCTTGATATGTTATTAAATTTTGTTATGTGATAAAGACTACTTGTCGCGTGTCAATAAACAAACAGAAGAGTTTTAACTTTTGAATGATTGTGTTTCGAACTAGATATATTTTGAACTACTTGTATTTCGAATTGGCTGTATTTCGAACCAGATATATTTCGAATTGGTTTTTTTTCGAACTGGATGTATTTTGAACAAGTTTTATTTCGAACTGGTTGTATTTTTAACAAGCAGAAGTTAGAAAACGTGAACCGGTATCTTACCAGGAAATGAGAGTTCTATTTCCTAAAACTTTATTTTGTTACATGAGTTTTTGTTCAGAGCACAGACTTGATGGAACTGAGTTTGTGTTTATTTATAGACAGTACGATACCCGCCATTTAGTTTTCGAAACAGAAGTTCTAGGAATGACCAAAATGATGTCTTAGTTTACTTTTAACTCATGAAGGAAAAACCATTTCAGAGACAGTGTACGAAGTGTAGCTGTGATACAGTCATCTTTTGACCTGACACATCCGACATTATTTAAGCATATTTTTGTTACCATTTTAGTCTTTCCGCTTTGACATCTACTGGAAGACCATGGGGATTAATCTTTACCGGGCCACATTATAGAGTGAGTTAGAGTTGAAGTTGTTTTTGGTTCGTTAATCTAGACGTCATCGGTAAGTTACAGTCCATTGATTATTACCAGCTCTTGAGTGGGATAGAAAAAAATAGCTTCCCTTTTTTTGTTATCAGACTTCGTAGCGTATTTTTGACGTCAAATTCTATCTCGTTCTCTGTGTTCCTTTACACTACGTTCTATTATTTTAGTTGGCCGTCAGTTGATTATATCTCAGGTCTGGCTTGAGAGTTTCCTGGCTTAGAACAATACTGTAGGCAGTCGACACCTGGGAGTTTGATTAATGTGGGTCAACCTTCTAATTTTGTTATGATGCTTAGTAACCAGAACATGTGCTTTTAGAGGGTCAACATCTGCTGATCTTATCCTGTTGGAAAGCTCTATATAAAGTGTTTTCTATCTCTGTATCAATCTGTATCATAGTTTAGTCCTCGTGTAGAATGCAAACATTCTCTTTAAAGTAATCTCATTCTCGTATAACAACGTCACTTCTCATTGAGAGAACGAGCTACCTTTATTTATTCTCAAAGCCGTATCTTTAAAATGTTCGATGTACATTGTGGGGCCATTCTGTCTTTGTATTCTATGTTCAGTGTTAATTTTGTCATGCTCATTGTTTATGTATTTGCTCTTCATTGTGTGTAGGCTGATTTAGTCACTAAAATTTTTAGAACAATGTAAGAACATTCATTAAAAAAAAACGTGTGACTGATTGTATTATATAGTTTCTATATATGATATTTAACACAAAACAAAAATATTATGGAGTGAGAGAGAAAGAGAGAGAGAGAGAGAGAGGAGAGAGAGAGGATAGAATAGAAGAGAAGGAAAATGAAGATATAAGAAGAAAAGAGAATTATAGATAGACACAAAGAAAGAGAGAGCGCGTATCTTGAAACATTTGTTATTTGACTGATGATGATAACAACAACAAACTCATACTACTTAGGACACTCCGAAATGAGACCCGCCTAAGACTGTCCTTACATGTGTTCTGTACACTTTATGACTTTTTAACATGTCGACAACTTGACATGCTTCACCTAAATCAGGAAGAATGCAAGCCTAGAATTAACGTTATCTGCGTTTACATCAAATAATTATTTGCGTTGCAGATTAATCCTCTCTCATAATTTCTGGATCCTTACTTATATTATTCATTTCCCTTACCGCGATTACATTTGTTAGACTTTATTTCTGTGCGCTTGCTCAGACTGTATGGTCTGAAATGACTAAGCAACGCGCGGTTTACTACCCTTGTACTGAGGTCGATTATCAATTATTACGATGTCTGCTGACGTAGATGATCATGTCACTCCACAACTTTGTGTCTAACAGTTATTTATCAGGTCATGTGTTGACTTCCTACCAAACTTTTTGTTTTAAGTTGTGCAGTATCGTTTTTATGTTTTCTTCATTCTCTTAGTCTATCTATCTTTCGAGCCGAAGACGGCACATAGGGAAGAGATTCCACTCTTGTGTCTGACGATCTTTCAAATGTCAGATCTTGCACAGGGCCTGCATTGTCTTTATTCATGCGGGTCTGTTCTGGACGAATCGCTCAATCTCGGTGTGGGAGCTGATGCCTGTTGTTGCTGCCTTTCGTTTTAATGTTCTTTTTACTATATCTCTAGGTCGGCCTTTTTTTTTTACCCTCTGGTTACCATTTAAGGGTCTGATTTGAGATTATTTTCTAGGTCGGCCTCTTTTTTTTTACACTCTGGTTACCATTTAAGGGTCTGATTTGAGATTATTTTCTTGTCTCTTTTCATCGCATGACCAATATATGTTTTTCTCTTGATTAAAGTTGATATTTTTGGATGCTTAGTCATTTCTCTGATTTCTGCACTTGTCTTCTAATCATTCCATGGTATAGGAAGTATTTTCATCAAACATTTCTTTTCAAATGAGTCCAGCTTATTTTCTATTTCTTTAGTTGTTATCCAACTCTCGCATGCATAAGTAAGGGTAGAAAATACTGATAGTTGGGCCCAAAGTTATAGATACTGATAGATCCTGATTGGAATTCCTCATGTTTTTGAGTCGAGATTTCTTTTTCGATAACAATGTAAGTTTGATGATGTCGGTTTGTTCAACTATCGACCGTCCGTTGCTAGATGAAGACAAACAAATCCTACATCTTTGATCCGAACCGGAAACGATATCGATAATAACGATAATTGTGATAATATTCTCATATTCACTAGATTTTAATTCACATGTTTCTTTATGTTCCAGCCATTCTCTTGTCGGGTGTCCGGTTAGCGCAATCGATAGGCGGTTGGCTTACCACGGCAACAGCCGGGGTTCGTACCCTGGCGAGGACACCTGGGTTTTACTAATTCCCTAAAAATTAGTGGGAGCCGCGATAGCTCAGTGGTTAGTGAACTGGACTACTACGGACAAGAGGTAGGGTTCGATCCCGGGTTCACCCAGCCTTAAATGGGTACCGGATTTTTTCTGGGAAAGTAAAGCAGCACGGGCGTAATACCGACCACATTACCCCAAAAATCATGTGCTGAAGGTCTGTAAAATATAGGGTCACTAACACCATATTTCCCTATACGCCGCCACTTGGCGTGACGGGGGGTACTTTACTTTTTTTTTTTTTACATTCTCTTGTCATTACATTGTCAAAAAAAAAAAAATTAATAAATGTATGCTTTTTTAACGTGGCATATTTTAGAACATTCTAGTTATTAATTTTTGTTGTTGATGGTATTATCTGCATTCTTCTGTGTGATAGATTTTGTTGGCCTACACTGATTTTCTTATGAACTTCAATGGCTGAGTGATCAGTGTGCTGAGTGATCAGGCTGAGTGATCAGTGTGCTGAGTGATCAGGCTGAGTGATAAGTGTGCTCGCTTCCGGATCAAAAGGACCCGGGTTCGATTTCCATAAGTGGCAATTTTTTTTCTTCAAGACTAACAAGTCTCCGGGGTTCACCTAGCCTGTAAAACACGGGCACCAGAGATTGTTGTGGGAGTTTAAAGCGGGCTAACTTGACACCGGCAATATTGTTCAATAATGTGCCGCAATCGTGGAACAATATGATCACTAATATCACATTCCGAATACTCCTACTAAGATTTGCTTTTCTTTACTTACTGATTTTCTTGTCTGTTGTTCGATTGTCGTGAATTTATTACCTTTTGTTAAGACTGATCCACCGTTATCGTTTAGTTTCATACACTTTTCAGAGAAGGGAAAGAGATGCTCTCATTACAGACCATCTGGAAGCATTTCTGGCACTAACAGATCTTTGATTGTCTGTATTGTCAGATTTAAGGACTTTGGTGTCTTGAAACCACATTATTCTTGTTCTACCCTTGTTTTGTTTTCTTGAAACAACACCTTCAATTATTATTATTTATATAACATAGTCATTAAAGGTTCATTGCATCGGCTAACAAGAATGGTGCAGTTGAACGCAGTGATTTCAGAACAATAAGCCTAATGAGCCAGAGGTAACCAAAATTTTACTAAAAGTTATACAGGGAAGGATTCAGAATAAAATCAATACTGAATTAGATGAGCAACAATTTCGATTCAGGAAAAACAGTGGGACAAAAGAAGCCATATTCTGCATGAGAACATTGATTGAAAAGTACACAGAAGTAAACAAACCAATATATGCCTGCTTTATAGACTACACCAAAGCATTCGACAGAATACACCATAACCAACTCATAGACTGCCTAAAGAATATAAATCTAGACGACGCAGACATACGACTAATATGTAATTTGTACTGGGAGCAAACAGCAATAAAAAGATATAACAAGGAGAACTCTACACCCATGGACATAAAAAGAGGAGTAAGACAAGGATGCATCCTATCACCAAGCTTGTTCAATCTATACACTCAGCAAATCTTTAAAAACATCTCAGAGATACCAGGCCTAAACATTAATGTAAAGATAATCAATAACCTAAGATATGCTGATTATACTGTTCTACTAGCAGAAAATCCTAGACCTACAACAATTGCTTAATGT
Organism: Megaustenia siamemsis; assembly: GCA_032433765.1. NCBI lineage: Eukaryota > Metazoa > Mollusca > Gastropoda > Stylommatophora > Ariophantidae > Megaustenia > Megaustenia siamemsis. Next base: position 156,932,123 of record JAVIAB010000092.1, read on the forward strand.
GACAAACATAACAAGCAAAAAATATGGACTAGAAATGAATATCAAAAAGACTAAAACTATCATCATAAACAAAGAAAATTCTCAAGACCTACAATTAAATATCACAGTTGAGGGAATACATCTGGAGACAGTCCAGAGTTACAACTACCTGGAACATACTATAACCAATGATGGAAAATGCAAAACTGAAATTAACAAAAGAATAGGTATGGCAAAAAGTAATTTTAATGCCATGAAAAATATACTAACAACAAAACCAATATCAACAGGGCTGAAACTAAGAATGGCAAAATGTTACATCTTCTCAATATTCCTGTATGGTGCAGAAACATGGACATTAGACAAGAAAACAGAACAGAAAATTGAAGCCTTTGAAATGTGGATTTATAGAAGAATAGGTAGAATTGGATGGAAACAAAAGATAACAAACGAAACAGTTTTAAAACAACTGAAAATAAAAAGAGAACTACTAAATACAATTAAGACAAGACAAATTAAATTTTTGGGGCATGTTAAAAGACACAACAGCCTAATAAAAGTAATATTGGAAGGAAAAATACAAGGTAAAAGAGGCAGAGGCAGACCAAGACTAACATGGACGAGTAACATCAAAAGATGGTCAAGTCAATCTATGACAGCCTGCACCATCAAAGCAAGAAACAGAGTAGAATGGCGATCCATGGTAGCCAACCTTCGTTGCGGAGAAGGCACACGATGATGATGGTGATGATGAGTCATTAAAAATGTGCTGAAGTATTTCACTTTTCAGTTAACAATAATATTGGCAAGTTCTTTCTAATGTCCTGTGCTTTCAGTATATCTTCATTTTCTTTCCTATTACCTAAGGTATGTTAGATATTCTGAAAAGCTTCTGTTGCATTTTTTAATGAACCAATTTTCTCCTTTATCTCTTTTAACAACTCTGAAAATGTCCTTCTTTTTTTGACTTTTATTGCCAAATATTAGTTATTTTGAACTGTATTTAATTTTTTTAAATGTTGACTTTGCCTGAAATAAATGGCACTATCCTAGGTCCTGTATCTATCATTTGTAATATTTATAATCATTATCAAGTACTGGGCCTACTGGCGTAGGTGATCATGTCTCTCCACATCTTTCGATCTCGACAGTTCTTTATCATTTCTGTTGTTGACCTTCTGCCAAGCCATTATCTTTAACTGTCTGGTATTTTCTCTCTTTGCTTCCCGCTACCTCTTCGCCCCTCAATTTTACCAGTTGTTACAATATATTCCAGCTGTTCTCTTCTCATTACATGGCAAAAAAATGATGATTGTTTCTTCCTAATATTGGAAATTAGCTCTCTTTTTGCTTTAACCTCTTTCAGAACATTTTCATTACTCTTCTTAGCTGTCCATGGTATTCTCAACATTCTTCTGTAAAACCACATTTCTACAGACTCCAGTGATTTTCTTGTCTGTTGTCCTATTGTCATTGATTCACATCCATTTGTTAAGACTGACTCTATATAACATTTAAGAACTCTTTTTATTGTTTCTATTGTCAAAAATGGATTGCATAGTATCTTCTTCATTCTCTGGAAGGCCGCCCTTGCCTGAGCCATTCTGCATCTCAACTCTTTTGTACATCTTCCGTCTAAGGTTAATAAAGTTCCCAAATATTTAAATTCATTTACATGTTTTAATATTGTTCCACTTGTCTCTATTCTGCACCGAGGTGATGTCTTTTTCTTTGTTGTTACCATTACCTGTCTTTTTGCTATTATGGCTGAATCCTTTATTTTTGCTTTCCTTCACTATAATGTCCAACATTTCTTGTAACTCATCTTCACTCTTAGCGATTAATACTGTATCATCAGCGTACCTTAGATTATTTATATTATGACCTCCAATTGTTCTTCCAGACATGCCCCTTATGGATCTTAAAATAATCTCACTATAAATATTAAACAAATCTGGTGACAGCACACAACCTTGTCTATCACCCTATTTTATTTGTTGAAACATTCCCAATTGGTTTCCAGTTATTATGGCCGCTGTTTGTTGCCAGCACATGTTCTTTATTATTCTTAGATCTTTGCTGTCTACGTTTATGCTTTATAAAATTTTGATTTATTTCTTGGTGCTTTACTTTGTCAAATGCTTTGGTAGAATCTATGAAACATAGGTATAGATCTGTTTTCACCTCTATGGCTCTTTCTACTAAAGATCTTATGATATGTATGGCATTGCTCGTTCATTTACCTCCAACAAAACCACACTGTTCATCGCTAATTTCTGGACTGATTTTGTTTCGCACTCTTGGCATGATGATTGTTAATAATATCATAGTCATGTGAGTCATAAAGCTTATTGTGCGATGATCATCGCATTCAATCGCACCAGATTTCTTTGGTAGGGCTTATGAATATTGATTTGAGCAGGTCGTCTGGTAAATATCCGCTGTTGTAGATATCATTCAATATTTTTGTTATTATGTCTGTTCCAAAATCACACATGGCTTCAATCTCTTCTTTAGTTATATTATCTTGCCCAGGAGCTTTTCCTGCTTTCATATTGCGCAAGGCGCCTTCCACTTCTTCTCTGAGTATTTCTGGTCCTTCTCCATTATCCGTAATATTTACATCTGTTCGTATGTCAGGTCAGGTAATTTTACCTGCTTCTGTATATAGTAAACAGTACAACCTGTGGCTGCCCTGCTGCCTTGCAGGTTAGCTCGGGAGAATAAAAAGCCAAGGGATTGTACCCCGATGTAAAACAACCCCACTGCCTTGTGGGTGAGACTTTTTAGTCAAAGGCTAGCGGAGCCAACCGTAAACAAACCGACGGAAGGCAATAGAAAACCACCGTCGTAATGTCTTTGTACAGTCATGAATCGCCACAACAATAAAAATCAAGACAAAAACGTTAAGGGGGATTCCAATGGAAAACCCCCGTTCGGTAGGGAAATCATGTGCTACAAGTGATACCCGATAGTCATCAAGCTACTGTAAGCAAAATAAAGATAAAACAAACTCTAAAGATAGGTACTTGGAATGTGAAAACACTCATGCAGAAGGGGAAAATGGAAAACATCATACAAGAAATGAAAAGAATGGGTTTACATTTAATGGGACTTTGTGAAATGAGATACACCGGATCAGGGGAGATGTATTCTGATAAACACAAAATAATCTATTCTGGAGGTACTGAACACCAAAGTGGAGTAGGTTTCATATTGGATGCAGAAAGAGCAAGACCCAGTAAAACGCTTTTACCCAATATCTGACAGAGTCCTTTTAGTGAAATTGAATGGAAAGCCAATAGAACATAAATCTTGTACAAATGTATGCACCAACAGCAGACAGTCTAGAGGAAACAATTGATAAATTTTACGACGAGTTAAATGAGGCACTTCATGAATGCAAACAACATGTAATGATTATAGTTTCTATATATTTGATCTGTTATATTTTTTCATTACCGATTAATTTAATTTATTAGTGCATTTCAGATAGGTCTTTGATGCTGTTGCGAATATTACGTCTGTCTTTTTGCAGTTTAAGCTTGATCACGAGGGTGTTAGTCATTGCATTACCTGTTTTTACTCTTAGCGATTAAGTTTGATGTCGTTTCTACTAACTCACGATCCTCTTTCTGAGTGCACACAGATCGCTTATACTTACTCACCAGCTCGTCCTGAAGAGCGAACATAATTGTTATACTACTTAGTATCTCTTTTGAAGTCCAATGAGGGTTCACTCGCATGATCTCATTAACTTTTATCTAAGTGCTGCGAGATTCGTTTACTCTTATTCATCAAACATCTCTCAGAGTGTAATGAAGTTCCTTTATATTAACTCACTAACTTCTCCCCAAGTGCAATGATGTTTCTCTATATTAAATCACCAACTTCGACTCCAGTACAATGATGTTTATTTATATTAACTCACTAATTTCTCTCCCAGTGCAATGATGTTTCTTTATATTAACGCACTAACTTCTCTCCCAGTGCAATGATGTTTATTTATATTAACTCACTAACTTCTCTCCCAGTGCAATGATGTTTATTTATATTAACTCACTAACTTCTCCCCAATGCAATGATGTATCTTTATATTAGCTCACTAACTTCTTCTGTGGCTGCCACGGCATAGACGACACGGATCACAAGATGGTTATGATCACACTAAGACAGCCAAAAATAAAGAGAAAACACGAAAACAAACAAAAGAAGCGAAAAGAACAGACAATAAAAATAAAACAATTAAACGATCAAGAAACAAGGAAAACCCTAGAAGAAAAACTCAGAGAGGAATTCAAGAAACTCCCTAACGAAGTATGCACAGTAGAAGAAGAGTGGAAACAATTTAAGGAAACAGTAACTAACATCTCTAAAACAGTTTGTGGAACGAAGCTAAGAACAAGAGAAGGGAAAAAGAGCACCCCGTGGTGGAACGAAACAATCAGAGAAGCAATTAAAGAAAAGAAGAAACTGTTTAAAAATTGGAGGGAGAACAAGAACCAAGAAAAATATGAAAGATATGCCTTAGTTCGAAAAAGAGTTAAAATGCTGATCAAAGAAGCTAAGCAAAGGAATTGGACAGAATTCGGACAAAACATGAGCAGGGACTTCAAGACAGCCACAAGAGATTTCTACAAAGCAGTAAAAGCCACAAGAGCGAGAAAAGAAAACCATGATCCTACTGAACTGATAAATGACAAAGACGGACAACCAATATCAAACAACCAATGTATGCAACAGAGATGGAAAGAATATTTTGAAGACCTGTTAAACATACCAACTACCAACAAGACAACAAAAACCACACTAGAACTCACAAATACTGAACCCAACATCATGAAAGAGGAAATAGAAGAAGTAATCAAATATGCACCAAGAAACAAAGCACCAGGGATAGATAACATTCCAATAGAAATAATAGCAGCAGCGGGAGAAACAGGAATGCAATGGCTGCACAGAATATTTAATGCAGCATGGCACCAACAACAAGCCCCAGAAGACTGGCAACAGGCAATCATCATACCAATATGGAAAAAGAAAGGTAGCAAAAGAGACTGCAATCAATATAGAGGTATAACTCTGCTCAGCCATGTAGGAAAGCTATACGCCAAAATCTTGGAAAAAAGACTGAGACCAATAATAGAACTACAGTTAAGAGATTCTCAAATGGGGTTCCGAAAAAACAGAGGATGTACCGACGCACTATTCACACTAAAACAGCTTGCAGAAAAAACGACAGAACACAACCAAAACTTATACATAGCCTTCATTGACCAGGAAAAAGCATTCGACAGAGTAAACAGAGAACAACTGTGGGAGATACTAACAACATACGGAGTAAGCCAACATCTAACCAACATTATTAAAAGTCTCTACGCCAACAGCAGCTGCAGGGTCAGAACAGCAACAGGCTACACAGACCACTTCGAAGTTAGATCAGGTGTAAGACAGGGCTGCGTACTATCCCCCCTACTGTTTATTACATACATGGACCATATATGCAAGCTAGCCAACCCATCAGAGACAGAGGAGATCAACGAGCTTCTATTTGCAGACGACCAGGCACTAATACATGAAACAATAGAAGACCTACAAGAACACTTAAACAAACTCAACATCTTAGGAACAAAATACAACATGAAAATCAACATCAACAAAACAGAAGTCATGAATGTCGCCAAAAATAAACAGAACATCAACATAACTATAGAAGGCAGACAACTAAAACAAGTAGAGGAATTCAAATACCTAGGAAGTCTAATGACAAACGACAATTCCCAAACAGCAGAGATAGAATCAAGATGCAACAAAGCTTGTCAAATCATCGGACAGTTATCACCACTATTGTCCAACAAGGAAATAACTCTGGAGGCAAAACGAGCACTATACAATACAATCTTCATTCCAACGTTGTGCTACCAATGCCAGACCTGGACTCTAGATGCAAGAACAATAAGAAAAATAACCTCTACAGAGATGAAATGTGTTAGACGAATGACAGGAAACAGTCTGAGAGATAAGATCAGAAATGTAGAACTGAGAAAAAAGCTAGGAATAGCCCCAGCCATAGAATATATAAGGAAACAACAGATAAAATGGTTCGGCCACGTGACAAGGCAGAAAGAACAAAACACAACACAACGAGCCTTCAACAAACGTTGTGAGAACAACAGACCCAAGGGTCGACCACGAAAAGATGGATCGATGGAATATTAGAAGCACTAGGAAACATAACAGCAGCAGAGGCGAACAGAAGAGCAAAAGACCGCAAATTATATCTCCCCTCGACGCTGAAAGGCAGATGAGGAAGGAAAGAAGAAGAAGAAGAAGAACTTCTTTCTCAGCGCAATCATCTCCCTTTATAATAATTAATTATCATCTTTCACACTGCAATGAAGTTTTTTTTTTTTTTACACATTAGCTCATTAACTTCTCTCGCAGTGCAATGAAGTTCTTTTACATTAGCTCATTAACTTCTCTCACAGTGCAAAGAAGTTATTTCATATTAGCTCATTAACTTCTCTCGCAGTGCAATGAAGTTCTTTCACATTAGCTCATTAACTTCTCTCACAGTGCAAAGAAGTTCTTTCATATTAGCTCATTAACTTCTCTCACAGTGCAATGAAAATCTTTCACATTAGCTCATTAACTTCTCTCGCAGTGCAATGAAGTTCTTTCACATTAGCTCATTAACTTCTCTCGCAGTGCAATGAAGTTCTTTCACATTCGTTAACTTCTCTCCCTGTGCAATGAATCTCCTTTATATAGCTCACTAACCTCGCTCCAAGTTCAGTGATGTCCTTGTATATCAACTCATCAACTTCTCTCCAAGTGCAGTCAACTCATCAACTTCTCTCCAAGTGCAGTCAACTCATCAACTTCTCTCCAAGTGCAGTCAACTCATCAACTTCTCTCCAAGGGCAGTCAACTCATCAACTTCTCTCCAAGTGCAGTCAACTCATCAACTTCTCTCCAAGTGCAGTCAACTCATCAACTTCTCTCCAAGTGCAGTCAACTCATCAACTTCTCTCCAAGTGCAGTCAACTCATCAACTTCTCTCCAAGTGCAGTCAACTCATCAACTTCTCTCCAAGTGCAGTCAACTCATCAACTTCTCTCCAAGTGCAGTGATACCCGTTTTTGTCAACTCACCAACTCTTCACTCAGTGCAGTGATATTCGTTTATATAGCCTCGTCAGCTTCTCTGCAGATGTAATATGATTCGTTCAAACAAATTCATCGACTTTTCTGTCAATGCAATAAATGATGTTTAAAATAACTCATCAACTTCTCATAAACTAGCCTCATCAAAGTCAACTACATTTACCTAATTTTATTACTGAATATTATCTGCTAGTTCAACATTCTTCATAAATTATTTTAGACTTCAGTAGCATTCACGATATTCTAGAAGCTCGCATTAACGTGACTTTTTAGCAAAGTCCTACAACCCACAAGCCTAATTACTGAAGTTCTAAAGCCTGGTTTGGTTTAATGATGTTCTGATAATCGCTTGGTTGTGTCGTTCATGAAAAGGTGGGTGTAGTTCCCTGGTGTTCTTGGAGAATACCACGTTCTAGCAACATTCAGTAGTCTTATATTTGACGTCGTTTTTTAACATTTATTTAGAAAAAAATAATGTGAGTTTATAAGCGGATTTGTTTGTGTGGTTTTGTTTATCTGTTTACATTGAGCGGATTCAATGAGATGTTTGTTTCTCGTCCATTCAATGACGTTTATGTAAGTAATCGATTTAGGTAATAGGAGTTGTTAAATGGTCGAGCTTTATAATTTCTTGAATCAAGGTCGCGTTTATAGCAGATAGAATTATGGACATATTTGAAATGGGCTTTTATCATATAAGGTCTGTGCTGGATTAATTGTTTTCTTCTCTTCATAATACGACAATTCATTGTGTGTGTATAGGTCTTCCTCTGAAGGTAAAACGTTACTGCGTTGTGTCGCTAGTTTACGGCAAAGTTGCGATTTCCGCGCCTTTTGACCCGACACATCCGTCTTCGGCATTGCAAGGAGATTAATATAAGGGTGGGTTCATATTTGGTACATTTATGTATATCTTACCAACTGGTTGATTTATTGACGTGCTTGTATTTGATTAATTTAATGACGACATAGTTCTGGGTTTATCATGAACTTTTTTTAATGAGCTGAGTCACCGATGTACTGATTCAGTAACGCTAATGTAATACTTTTATTGAATTAAGTGTCTGTAGTACACTAAACTGGAAACCAATTGGGAATGTTTCAACAAATAAAACAGGGTGATAGACAAGGTTGTGTGCTGTCACCAGATTTGTTTAATATTTATAGTGAGATTATTTTAAGATCCATAAGGGACATGCCTGGAATAACAATTGGAGGTCATAATATAAATAATCTAAGGTATGCTGATGATACAGTATTAATTGCTAAGAGTGAAAATGAGTTACAAGAAATATTGGACATTACAGTGAAAGAAAGCAAAAATAAAGGACTCAGCCTTAATAGCAGAAAGACAGAAGTAATGGTAACAACAAAGAAAAAGACATCACCTCAGTGTAAAATAAAGACAAGTGGAACGATATTAAAATAGGTAAATGAATTTAAATATTTGGGAACTTTGTTAACCTCAGACGGAAGATGTAGAAAAGAGGTGAGATGCAGAATGGCTCAGGCAAAAGCAGCTTTCCAGAAAATGAGGAAGATACTATGCAATTCATTTTTGACAATAGAAACAAGAAAAAGAGTTCTTAAATGTTATGTAGAGCCAGTCTTAACATATGGATGTGAAACATGGGCAATAGGACAGACAACAGACAAGAAAATCACTGGAGTCTGTAGTAATGTGGTTTTACAGAAGAATGTTGAGAATACCATGGACAGCTAAGAAGAGTAATGAAAATGTTCTGAAAGAGGTTAAAGCAAAAAGAGAGCTAATTTCCAATATTAGGAAGAAACAATCATCATTTTTTTGCCATGTAATGAGAAGAGAACTGGAATATATTGTAACAACTGGAAAAATTGAGGGACGAAGAGATAGAGGGAATCAAAGCGAGAAAATACCAGACAACTTAAGAGAATGGCTTGGCAGAAGGTCAACAACAGAAATGATAAAGAACTGTCGAGATCGAAAGTTGTGGAGAGACATGATCACCTACGCCAGTAGCCCGGTACTTGATGATGATGAATACAATAACTACACGATCCTTTCTTTAATTATATAAGCCACATGTTGGTTTGCAGTAGTAGAGTATGTGGCGGCTGAGAAAGGAATTAGCTGATTCTCTTACAATATATAAATTATGTTGTTCCATGTTGTGAACTTATTAAGGGTTAATTTTTTTAAATTGTTTTATTTCATAACTTTATTGAACTTGTTAAATCATGTGGCGCCTTTTGGAATTGTTTTTATAGTTTTTCAACTCATTTGGCATTTGTAAAACAATGTATCTTCTTCTTCTATCCTTCCTCTGCTACCGTTGGCGTCCAGGGGAGAAACAATCTCCGATTCTTTGCTCTTCTGTTGGCCTCTTCTGATGTTATTCCTCCTAGTGACTCTAGTATTCCCTTTATACATCTCTTTCTCGGTCTTCCTCTTAATCTGGCGTTTTCGTAGCGTTTGTTTATGGCTCTTTGAGTCATTGTTAGTTCTTTTTGTCTTATGTGGCCGAACCAATTTATCTGTTGTTTCTTTATGTATTCGATGGCTGGTTCAATTTCGAGTTTCTTCCTCAGGTCAGTGTTTCTTCTGCCCCTTAAGCTGTTTCCTGTCATTCTTCTGACACATTGAATTTCGGTGGTCGTTATCTTTCTTATTGTTCTAGAGTCCAGCGTCCAATTCTGGCACTGATAGCACAGAGTTTGTAGAAAAATTGATTTGTATATTGCCCTATTTGCTTCAGTAGTTATTGCTTTGTTGTTCTATAGTGTTGATACTTGGCCTATAACTTGGCATGCTTTGTTACACATTATATCTATCTCGGTCTCTTGGTTATTGTCTTGTGATGCTACCAGTGCTTGCCCGCGCACTGTGATCGCTGCGATTGTTTCTCCATTATTTTGGCTCTGAGCACTGTTGTGTGTTTCAAAACAATGTAAACAATTTTGTATAAAAAAATGAACATTATCACAGAAAATGAAGATTCAATGAAGCAAAAAATAAATGGTAACTTTAAGAAAAGGGTAGATATAATCATATAGTAATGTATTCTTTAATGGCGAGAAATGGTTGAACTCTATACATAGCGGCGTCTCTGGAGGAGGGGCGAGTGATAAGATATTAAAGCTCCTATTATTTTTATATCCTTTCTTCAAATTGTGAGCCATTTATCTATTCCATCGAAAAGACTTTATTCTTTAACAAATCGATAATCTTTGTATTGTAAAGCAATCATGTAACAATTACTATTATCCAACGACAATATTATTTTACTTACAATTTCATTAATGGCAAAATAATTATATTATTCAATCAAGCCATATGCACGCATGGGCTCGCAACACAGCACACAACTAGATATTGGAATAACTAAGTTTGTAAGTACAATAGCACGCATAATTGATATTGAATTAGTTATATACTTGCATACATGCATGCGTAACCGTATATATATATATATATATATATATATATACATATATTTGTATACGAACATATATCTATAAATATATATACACACTTATATTAATACACGCATACACTCACGTAAATATATATAAATTATTTTTCGAGTCTACCTGTGCTATTGTTAGTTGTTGGTCGTTTTTAATTTTCGTTAGTAATCGACAGGAACTGGCTTTTTAAAATAGCTTTTCCCTTGGTTGATTCTAACAATATTTAAACGACAGCAGCTCGGCAACAGAAAGCCAAATATATGCCAGAAGATCTCGCCTCTTTTGGTTTGAAAAGTTCGATGTTCAACCTGATCAAGTCTACAATCCTTTCCTCTTGATTTATTGAATCTTCAGACGAGAGTGTGCCGTTTCAATAACTTGTTTTCATATGCAAAATGTGAGCACTAACTCTATATTTTCCATTCGTTATAAAATATAAAGGTTTCTTGCTTTCTTCTTTGTTATAACTAGGGTCTTCTAAGTAATTAGCTGTTTAGGGGAGCCTAGCTAATTCACTATAAAAGGGAGCCTAGCTAATTCACTATAAAAGGGAGCCTAGCTAATTCACTATAAAAGGGAGCCTAGCTAATTCACTATAAAAGGGAGCCTAGCTAATTCACTATAAAAGGGAGCTAGCTAATTCACTATAAAAGGGAGCCTAGCTAATTCACTATAAAAGGGAGCCTAGCTAATTCACTATAAAAGGGAGCCTAGCTAATTCACTATAAAAGGGAGCCTAGCTAATTCACTATAAAAGGGAGCCTAGCTAATTCACTATAAAAGGGAGCCTAGCTAATTCACTATAAAAGGGAGCCTAGCTAATTCACTATAAAAGGGAGCCTAGCTAATTCACTATAAAAGGGAGCCTAGCTAATTCACTATAAAAGGGAGCCTAGCTAATTCACTATAAAAGGGAGCCTAGCTAATTCACTATAAAAGGGAGCCTAGCTAATTCACTATAAAAGGGAGCCTAGCTAATTCACTATAAAAGGGAGCCTAGCTAATTCACTATAAAAGGGAGCCTAGCTAATTCACTATAAAAGGGAGCCTAGCTAATTCACTATAAAAGGGAGCCTAGCTAATTCACTATAAAAGGGAGCCTAGCTAATTCACTATAAAAGGGAGCCTAGCTAATTCGCAGGATAATGGAGCTTAGCTTACTAGCTGTATAAGGAAGCCTAGCTAATTAGCCGTATAATGAAACCCTAGCTAACTAGCTGTATAAAGGAGCTTAGCTAATTAGTTATATAAGGGAGCCTAGCATAACTAGTAAAACTAATGACCAGTTTCTGTTTAAAATAAAATTGAAGAGAGAAAGAATCCCGTCACATCTTATAGCGCCCCCTTGTGTTAGGAAATATGGTATATGATGTCTGTATGTTTTTATCCATCGTCAATTTGTTATTAATGTTATCCGCAATGTATCTTACATTTATCTTACATTTATTTTACATTTATGTTAAATTATCTTCCAACAAAAGTAGTTCTACCTGTTTAACCAACGTGAATCGGGAAGCCGTAGATCGGGAGTAAACACAACCTTTTGTCCTCAAAACACCAGCTCAATGACAACTTGGCTAACACAAACTACTTCTTACATGCTATATTGTAATCTTTATCATATAACTTAGACATGGACCTATTTTATACTGATAACAGTGTCATGAATATATTATAATTTGTCATTTAGAAAATATTTTCATGTTTTGATATTTAGACAAGAACACTGTTCTTCTGGTTGCATGTCCTTTGCAGAAGTTTTTTTTTTTCTCTTCATAAAACTGGGAGGGTCCATCTGAAATAATCTGTCTCTAGACAGATCCACTGCTGACATGTTCACTGTCTCGTTGATGTCTTGAAACAACCTTCTTCTTGGTCTTATCTTTCTGAAACCATGCCGCCCATTATTGTTCTTTACAGCCCAGTGTGTCTTTTTAGATGGCAATTGTATTTTGATTTCCTTGGTAAGATGTAGTTTATAAGTGAGTGCTCTCCGATGTCATGATCTATATGTCTTCACATATTTTTTAATTATTCGAGGTACCCTCATGATCTTTCCGAAGTATTTTGTTTGAAATAACATATTTTGTTCATTATTCTTTGCGACATTGTCAGTGTTTTAGAGCCCTATGTTTCTATGGGAGGGATACATGCACATATCTTGAGCAGTTTTGTTTTATTGGCTCATTGGTTTTATGCCAAATATTCTTTGTGGCATTTAATTTTTGTATTGCTATTGCTGGTCTTCGTTTTATCTCCTTCTGGCAGTGCCCAATATTAGTTATTAAGGATAATAGATATTTATAATTTGTTAAAGTTTCAATTTACTCGTTGGCGGTGAGGATTTTTGCTTGGCTTTTTGATTTGTCGGTGGATAATTTAGTTCTCTATATGTTTAGGTAGAGGTTTTGCTCTTCACTGTATTATTATCAACTCACTTGACCCTTCTAATCCTTCTGCACTGATTGTGAGGAGGACTGTGCTATCGCAATTATAAGTTCTAGTGTTGTAGACATTAATTGTGAAAGGGTCGAATTTCACAAAATTATCATCGTTTCTGACATTTCTATTTATGTTCTATCATCGAGATTGAACATGTACGGGAAGAGGATGCACTCCTGCAACACCTCTATTTGGTACTTTGAACTTATCTTGATGTTTCACCCGCCATCCTGATAGCTGCTTGCTGTTCGTGATATCATCATCATCATCAAGTAAGGGCCTACTGGCGTACGTGATCATGTCTTTCCACAACTTTCGATCTCGACAGTTCTTTATCATTTCTGTTGTTGACATTCTGCCAAGCCATTCTTTTAAGCCGTCTGGTATATATCTCTTTGCTTCCCTCTATCTCTTCGTCCCTCAAAATTACCAGTTGTTACAATATATTCCAGTTGTTCTCTTCTCATTACATGGCTAAAAAAATATGATTGTTTCTTCCTAATATTTGAAATTAGCTTTCATTTTGCTTTAACCTCTTTCAGAACATTTTCATTACTCTTCTTAGCTGTCCACGGTATTCTCAACATTCTTCTGTAAAACCACATTTCTACAGACTACAGTGATTTTCTTGTCTGTTGTCCTATTGTCCATGATTCACATCCATATGTTAAAACTAGCTCTACATAACATTTAAGAACTCTTTTTTCTTGTTTCTATTGTCAAAAATAGATTGTATAGTATCTTCCTCATTTTCTGGAAAGCTGCTTTTTCCTGAGCCATTCTACATCTCACCTCTTTTCTACATCTTCCGTCTGAGGTTAACAAAGTTCCCAAATATTTAAATTCATTTACCTGTTTTAATATTGTTCCACTTGTCTTTATTTTGCACCGAGGTGATGTCTTTTTCTTTGTTGTTACCATTACTTCTGTTTTTTTGCTATTAATGCTGAATCCTTTATTTTTCATTTCTTTCACTATAATGTCCAACATTTCTTGTAACTCATTTTTACTCTTAGCGATTAAGACTGTATCATCAGCATACCTTAGATTATTTATATTCTGACCTCAAATTGTTATTCCAGACATGCCCCTTATGGATCTTGAAATAATCTCACTATAAATATTAAACAAATCTGGTGACAGCACACAACCTTGTCCAACACCCTGTTTTATTTGTTGAAACATTCCTAATTGGTTTCCAATTCTTATGGCCGCTGTTTGTTGCCAGTACATGTACTTTATTATTCTTAGATCTTTGCAGTCTACGTTTATGCTTTCTAACATTTTTATTATTTCTTGGTGCTTTACTTTGTCAAATGCTTTGATATAATCTATGAAACATAGGTATAGATCTGTTTTCACCTCTATGGCTCTTTCTACTAAAGATCTTATGATATATATGGCATTGCTCGTTCCTTTACCTCCAACAAAACCACACTGTTCATCGCTAATTTCTGGACTGATTTTGTTTCGCACTCTTGGCATGATGATTCTTAGTATTATCTTATTCATGTGACTCATAAGACTTATTGTGCGTGATCATCGCATTCAGTCGCACCAGATTTCTTTGGTAGGGCTATGAATATTGATTTGAGCAGGTCGTCTGGTATATATCCGCTGTTGTAGATATCATTCAATATTTTTGTTATTATGTCTGTTCTAAAATCACACATGGCTTCAATCTCTTCTTTAGTTATATTATCTGGTCCAGGAGCTTTTCCTGCTTTAATATTGCGCAAGGCGTCTTCCACTTCTTCTCTGAGTATTTCTGGTCCTTCTCTGATCTTTAATGTATTCTGTCCATTGTTCCCTTATGTTTTCTTGATCAATCAACAGTTCTCCTTCCTTTGATCTTAAACATCCCGTTTTTGATTGCGTTTTTCTTCCTGTTAATTCTTCAATTTGTTTGTATATAGCTTTAGCATCTCCTTTTTGTTGCATTTCAATCTCTTTGCATTTCTCTTTTAGCTATGCTTCTTTTGCTTCATTGCATTGTATTACAATTTCTTTATTTGATCTCTTATACTTATCTTTATTTTCTTTATTTCTTCTTCTTGTATCCATTAGCTGCAAAATGTCATTTGTCATCCATTTTTTTCTTGAATTTGTCCTCACTGGTTGTATGAGCTCTTTGATGTTTGTTGCATTGATTCTTTTAGCATTTCCCAATGTTCATCAATGCTGTGTATCTTCTCTATTGCATTGTACCGGTTCTGAATTGTGATTTTATATTTATTTTGCAGCTTCTTGTCTGATTTTAGTGAATCTAAATTTAACTTGATGTTAACTGATGCTCGTTTTATTGCTTTTAATTTTACTCTAAGCTTTCCCACAACTGGTACATGATCACTATTGCAATCTGCCCGTGGTCTAGCTTTCACACACACCAGTTTCTAAATCTATTGCTTATCATTATATAATCAATTTGATTACGTGCGTTCGTGATATAGTGATTAGATAATGTGTATTTGGTGTTGTGGAAAGTAAATACATGTATCTGTCATGATGTCCCATGGTTTGGACATTGTAAAAAGTTTAATGCCTTGCTCTAATCTATGATGCTTGTTTGCAGTTAAACGTTATATTCCCTACACTTCTCTATGATGCTTGTTTGCAGTTAAACGTTATATTCCCTACACTTCTCTATGATGCTTGTTTGCAGTTAAATGTTATATTCCCTACTCTTCTCTATGATGCTTGTTTGCAGTTAAACGTTATATTCCCTACACTTCTCCATGATGCTTGTTTGCATTTGTACGTTATATTCCATACACTTCTCCGTGATGTTTGTTTGGTGTTAAACGTTATATTCCCTACACTCCTCCATGATGCTTGTTTGCAGATAAACATTATATTCGCTACACTTCTCCATGATGCTTGTTTGCTGTTAAACGTTATATTCCCTACACTTATCAATAATATTTTTCATGTTAAAGATGAAATCCAGGGTACATCATTTACGTCTGCTGAACTACGTGACGTGTTTGTTCTAATTTCCGTTCGATCCTCTTCATGATGATCTGTACGGGTATTTTGCTGGCATGGCTTGTTAGAGCAATCGTTCGATAGTCAGCACACAACTTCAGATATTATTTATTTAGAATGAGCTGATGTTTTCCATGCCTTGGTCAGGCTGCATTCTTCCAGATCTTCACACAAATTGCATAGTAAATACAAACATTTGTCTCCCCTATATCTTGGATGAATTAAAATGAAATAGAATTACATCCTGGTGACTTGCATTCATATTTTCTCTCATGGAACTAACTTTATCTAGCATAGGATCTGATTCATATTTCTTCACTTTCTATCATATATAGCTCTATCATTTCTTTGAATTATCTCTATATATTGTTCTACAGTATTTGCTCCATCTTTGCAATATATCCCATGTTTCGTTTGTGTATTGCCACTGTTGTCATTAATTACTTGAACTGATGGTCTCATATACTTTGTTATTGTTCTGATTTCTCTGAAAATTTCTCCTTCTCCCCTTGCTTGTAGGGCTCTTCTATTCTGCATTCGTAACATACATACATTTTAATTAAATTTCGTACCTCCGTACCCATTTTTAAGTTAATTGCATTCGTATAAATATGTAGCGGATATGCGCATTATCTTGTGATGTACGAGGGACACTCACTGTGCAGAAATAAGATATCTTCTTGATTTTCCAACCATGGATGACAGGTTTAAGATCAAGAAAGCACGAGCATACCTGAAGATAAGTGCAGATAAAGAGCATCTATTGCACCACGAACTCAACACAGTGAAAAGTGTTAGGCAGGCAGACAGTGGTGGTGCGCATAAGTTACGTCAACGAGTAACATTACGACGGAGGTGATGGGACTGACCAGGACATTCATCTGGTTAAAGTCACAAGACTACACCCACGCCTGCATACTAAGTGATTCGATGAGCATGATAAAAAAGTGGAGGCGGGCTCTGTACGTAGGCAATGGGTAGAGTCATTGCATAGGTCAAAAATTCATAATGTCACCTTTGTCTACGTTCCTAGACATGCGGGAGTAGGGCGAAATGAAAGAGCGGGCAGGTTGGCTAGCTGCGCTGTCGTTGAAGTCAACCAATGGATTGAGCGAGACCATCATCAATGTCCAACCGAGATGTGGGAGGGCACAGGACTTTGATAACTATGAGTCCACTTCACTCCTTCAGATGAAAGAGATGGGAGTTAGGATGGGCACAGTCAGAAACGAGAAACTTAGTGGCCGTGTAAAAAGACTTATCAATCAACACAGAACTGGAGTCGTCAGTCGCTGGACGCTGCGGGACTTGCTGAGGAGGGGATCTGAGCATCTATGGACATGTTCGGAGTGCAATGATGATGACCTGCATATAACTCAATAACTCAATATAGCGAACTGTGTAGTTTGCTGATCACTGACAATTTATAGCTTGAAATGTAATAGTAATATTTATGTTGTAATTTTTTACAGAAAAATTTTATGAAATATTATGTTTTAGTGTTTGACGTAAATTGTCCATTTCACGCATTCAATTATCATCGTTTCAAAATTACAGCTCTATCGACACATCAAGTGTGGTAGTGTCATTAAATAAGTATAGTGTTTTGAATAATCTCAGAATATAATCATATCGTGGGAGCCGCGATAGTTCAGTGGTTAGTGAACTGGACTATTAAGAACATGAGGTCAGGTTCCATCCTGATCGATGGCTTCCATGTTCACAGAGCCTTAAATGGGTACTGTATTTTTTTCTGGGAAAGTATAGCGGCACGGACATAATACAGACCACATTAACACAAAGTTACGTGCCGGAGGTCTATACAAATTATGGTCACTAACACGATATTCACTATACGCCACTTGGCGTGACGGTGCTCTTCACTACTTTACAATAGTCATATCGTCTTTTCTCAATTTGCATAGTTAAACGCACAATTTTTATCAGTGAAATATGCATAGATATTTGGAAAACAAAGGGAGCCGCGATAGCTCAGTGGTTAGTGAACTGGACTACAAAGGACAACAGGTAGGGTTCGATCCCAATCGACGGCTTCCAGGTTCACCAAACCTTTAATGGGTACCGGATTTTTTTTGGGGAAAGTCAAGCGGCACGGGCGTAAAACCCACTACATTACCCCAAAAATCATGTGCCGAAGGTCTGTAAAATTTATGGTCACTAACACCATATTCCCTATACGCCACTTGGCGTAACTGGGGTACTTTGCTACTATTTGGAAAACAAGCATTTTTAGACGTGCATTTTTGTCTAAACTTCATCTGGTTATGATCAAAACAGGAAGTCATCTTTATTTACGAGCATAATGTATGGAACACAACGTGAAGTCAACCCTAATTACAAATATGCAACACCGAAAAAAAAGACATGAAACCATCTTTACTTTAGCATTTACCAAAATGTAGAGTCATCATTATTTACAAGCATGCTGTCTGCACCAAAACGTGAAGTCTTCCTTACATTTTATATTACTCGTCTAGATTCCGATGTTTGAAAATAATAATGTCTCCCTTAAGGGCGCCCACACTGAAGATTATGTTGACACAGCCAACTCAACCCGTGTGCGTGATGTGCCACAAAAGACATTAACTTCCGGCGCATCCCTTTCATGTTCAATCATGACATCTGAGTTTACAGGGCCCCAGATACAGACATTATGCCGGTTCTCTTTTCCGCGCAAATGAAACCTAACTCGCTACCGAAAATGAGGCGCCATATTTTGTTTAGTCTGCTCTTCTATGTCAGGGACTACGACTCTGTTACAAGTTACTGAGACTCAACTCACATGTTTTTTCCCTGTATCTTTGATGATCGCATATAGCAAAACTGGTGACTTCCAGTGATAGCAACTGTCACCATAAGTTCATTCACGCTGACTAACTAATACAACGTTGTTTTTAAATAAACATTTATTCATGTTTGGATTCGCTGTTTTAAATTTTTGCTATAAATCTAAAGTAGTGGTGAAGCCACAGAAATGAAATGTCTCAGAAATAGCCTTAGCTAAACAGACCAACGAAGAGATTCTAAAAGAGGTCAACACAAAAAGGGAGCTCCTAAAAATCATAACAAATAATCAATATTTTTCGGACACATTGTGAGAATAGGAAATCTGGAATACTTTGGTACAACTGGCAACATAGAGGGGAGGAGATATCGCGGACGACAAATATAAAAGATACTGGATAGCTTGGTGTCATGGCAAGGGAAGTGGTCAACAATATAATAGATACGCTGTAGTGTGGATAGAGAATTGTGGAAAGACATGATCGCCTATGCCAACCTGTATGGCACATGATGATGAGTTCTTAAGTCCAACAGTATTTGGAATAGCAAGTCATACTTTATATTTGCCTAGATGATAATTATCAGAACATCAATAGAGAATATATTTTCCTAGTGTGATGTGAAGTCGAATGTTTTCTTTATGTCTGTGTCAATGGTGTCAAAGAATAAGACATCGCAATAAATTTTTTTCAGTTAATTATAGTTTATCATTTGTCTTTATTATTTTAATTAATACAACACAAATAATTTTCTGTTAAGAGTGCGTTCATTCATAGTCTTAATGAATATTGCATCAGAAGTAACTCTCTTTTAGAGTAACATATATATACTAGCCTCCATCAGTCATAGTTGACTATGGATTTTGCAGCGCTCCTAAGAAATGTTTTTTTAATTTCTTTTCTTTCGCAGTATATTCTTTTTTCTATGAATCTGTCTGCTTCTTGTTTGAGTTTGAGCTTTAGAGTGTATTTCCAAAGATTGTGGTCTGCAGCTATTTCTTTCCAGGCTGCAGAAAATTTATGTTCAGTTTTCATGTCACGTTTACACACGTCTACAAATCGAAGTTTTAGGCACCCCCTAGTTCTTTTGCCATCTGGTAGTTGTCCATAGCGTATATCTTTTGGTATGTGGCCATCTTTCATACGGTGTATATATATATATATATATATATATATATATATATATATATATATTTAAAAAAATAGACAAAATGGGATGGTTAAAGCTTTACGTAATTGATGGACGACACAAACTTGAACGACCTCTCGGCTCAATAGACCTTCAACAGGAAAAACAAACAACACACACACACACACACACAGATATGTAAGTAAATAAAACTAGTCCTACATAGCTAACTAATAATGAAACATCAAATTCAGCTTTATTGTTGATTTCCAATTTTATGCATTTATTTGTATTTCTTTGCCTTGACCAGTCGCCATGTGGCGATCTGAGTTTATATTTTACGCTTAATAGAAGAAAAAAAATTTTTTTTTTACCCTGCACCCCCTTCCCACCACCACATGTATATGTTTTACACACGCTTTCTTTTTGGCACACGCCCGCTTCCTTTGCTTCTTTGTTCTTCCATACATAATGACAACATGGCATTGATTTTTAACCGCCAGTCTTGTCGAAGTGTGTTTTCCCTTCCATTGTTACACACCTGCCTAGGTCTCGTACCGTTCTCCTAAAACATGATTATCCAAGAGTATAAAATCGAATATTGTGCACATTTTATGAAATGGCTTCACTAATCGATGTTAATCACATATTAATTAATAAATCAGGAAACCATAAGTGCCTCACAATTTAGTTCAGCGCTTGTTTAAAAGGATACTTTTTTTTTAAAAAAAAAGAAGATTTCGATTGTTTTTTTTAGGGTTTCTCGTTAATATACAAAAGGTGTTCTGGCGATTTGGACATGTCATTTCCAGCTTTTATTTGCTTGTGTCCGAGGTAAATCTGAATGAGCACTCTACAAAATATGTGCTCAATAAATGAATGGACTGAAAGCATTAGACTCCTGGCAATTCATAAATAAATCCTCCCACGCGTCTCCATCTTGCCACGATGGAGGGGATTGCATGCCCCCATCCCATAACACTGCAACAGCAACATCGGTGAAATCAATACTACCAGAACGGTCCCCCAATCCGGACAGACCCAAGCGTTGAAACTAGACCATCATATACACAAACCTGTTGAGTCCTGGCGCACTGGGCAGCATGCCTAACGCAACAGCGAATGGTGATTGTCTACATGATGATGTCAATCCCTAGATATTGTTGCCATAGTTACATAGATTTAGTGTGTGGGATTAAATCAACAATATCTCTAGTACCTATTTGGTCAAGCTCGTTATACATTAGTCTGGTAACAAGGTGCTGTGTTAAATGATTCGCAAATATCCAAGCCGAACACTTTCCCGCTCTTATCTTATTTTGTGTCCATTCCACTTGTGCCAAGGTTCCCAATATATGAGTCCCAACCTCAAGATTGTCCCCACGTTTTGATTGGTGAAAGAAAAAGGGGTTTCGCGGAGATTATTTTAAATTGCAATTATTTTATCATGAAATTCCATCATTAATGTTTCATTATCATCATCATCGAGTGCCGTCTCCGCATCGAAGTTTGGCTACCATAGATCGCCATTCCACTCTGTTTCTTGCTTGGATGGTGCAGGTTGTCATAGATTGACTTGTCCATCTTTTGATGTTACTCGTCCAAGTTAGTCTTGGTCTGCCTCTGCCTCTTTTACCCTGTATTTTCTCTTCCAATATTACTTTTAGTAGGCTGTTGTGTCTTTCAACGTGTCCCAAAAATTTCTTTTGTATTGGCTTAATTGTATTTAGTAGTTCTCTTTTTATTATTAGTTGTTTTAAAGCTTCATCGTTTGTTTTCTTTTCTTTCCGTCCAATTCTACCTATTCTTGCGTAAATCCACATTTCAAAGGCTTCAATTAATGTTTAAATAATTTCAAATGTCAATTACAAAAATAAAATGTTAGTTGGTTATTTAGGTTCCTACTATAAACGTGGTCTCGCTGTTATAAAAGAGATTCGTATGCTACTCGGCCAATCAAAAGAGGGCATGCTACTTGGCTTATATAACAGGGAAAAGTTGGTTAGTTGATTAATATAAAAACAGGGTATCTGGTTATTTAGTTATTCAAAAAGATGGTCAAATGTTGCTTGTTTAATAAAAAAAATGGTTTTCGTCCAAAAAAATTGGTAACCACTATTCTAATGTTGAGAAAATCACGAGCGCCAGTGTATTATGTAGTGGGTCTAGTGTCGCTGTTGTATCCTTGGTGTTCTTACTTCAAACCGAAAACAAGTTCAATACACCGTATTTTCAAGGATTACTGTTGCTTAGCAGCTGAGTTTACGTTTAACAGGGAACAAGCATTTATTTACCAGTTCCCTTTCTACCTTTAGCAATCTGTAACACAAAAAGGTGATTCTCCAGTTGTGTTAATATAACAATCAGCAGGATGCATTGTATTGAAGGAAATGCGCATTTCTGAACAGGTGGGATTAGGAAATAAAGTTAAAAATAATAAAATTAGCGAAATAATATCACGAATTTTTTGTAGGAAACTGCGCGTTGAAACGAATCATTCTATTACTATTAGATAACAACTATTTGAAAACGTACATGCTTTTTCAGTCAAGCTCAGTAATATAATTTGATAAACCATAAAAATAATTGTCAAACTGAGAGTATAAGGCGATCGGCTCATTAGCACAGATCTACAAGTTCGGTAAAAATAAATAACTCAATTGATATTTTTGTCTCTGTGTAATAATGCACTCTTGATGTCGATTAAACCGTTAAAAATGGGTTGCTAGCACACAGGTAAAGGAAATGTAATAATAGCAAGAACTGGAACTAATCCTTTCATCTTTAAAATGTTGTGGGGTTTTTTATTCTAAGGTTTAAAAACTGCACACAATGATTGATTATATAATAAGAGAAATTTTTAAACTTCCAATGATGACGCGACATACTTGAAGAACTCCATTTCTCTATTAGATATCCATATTAACGACCATTACTCTTATGAGTCCACGTCTGTCTTTCGGATGAAGGAGATGGGAGTAAAGATGGGTACATCCAGAAACGAGAGGCTTAGTGGGCGCATAAGAGGACTTATCAACCAACACAGAACTGGAGTCGTCAGTCGCAGGACGCTGCGGGACATGCTGAGGAGGGGATCTCAGCACATCTGGATATGTTCGGAGTGCAATGATGATAGCCCACACAAAACTCAATAACTCGTATTTGAGGCCTATACTTATCTACTTAAATATCATTATGCATTACCGTTTATTATTTGAGGAGTATACTTCCTAATCAAATATCGACACCTAGAACTAATTCTTCTTTGAGGACAACACATCTCCATTAAACAAAACTACTAGTATTTGGATATTATATGTAACTTTTTGTAATTGTGTTTTATATGTAACTTTTTGTACTTGTATTTGATGATGATGATGATTTTATATGGAACTTTTTGTATTTATATTTTGTATGGAACCTTTCCGGTTCATTTTCAAAATGGATACGCTGTTTATCTCCTCTCTTGCAATAGAGGGTTGATCATGCGGCCAATAATGTCCCCATCGTAAAACATCACTTATTACCGAAACGGAAAGTGTAATCCTCGATTGTAATAACGTAAAACAAATTGTACCTACCTAGGCAGCAAAATGTGTAGAGATGAAGACATAACATCAGAAATAATAATACATATCGCACTAGCATTAAATGCCAAATGCTTTCAACAAACTGAAAACATATGGAGATCCAAAGTTCTCACTCAGTAAACGAACAAAACTTAAACTCCTGTGTGATGCCATTGCTGACATATGGATGTGAACGTTGGAAGTCCACCGAGACTCTAAGATTGAACATTAAATGCCCGTGGAAACAAATGCTTTCGTAGGATCTCAAACATAAGCTGGAAATAATATATTTAAAATGAACAGATGAGAGACAAGTTAAAACAAGAAAATGTATCAAGTTTTATAAGAAGAAGTCGCTGGCAATACATCGGTCCTGTATTGAGAATAAATGAAGGAAGAGTTCCCCATCAGGCATTCATGTGGAAACCCTCTGATAAAAGAAAAGAAGGCAGACCCAGACAATCGCTATGCAAAACAATTACTAGGGAAGGCTTAACCACGGGACTAAGAAATAACAAAGAGGTACAAGAACTAGCATGAAATCATCAATCATGGATAATTATGACTTCCGCCCTAATTGCTCACCTTCTGCCAGACAGGAAAATGATGATGATGATGACTTGTATTTACCTTCATTATTCTTATTTTAAGACAACACGTCTCTGTTAAACACAAAGACATTTATTTACCACCATTCCTCTTATTTGAGGTCAACAAGTGTCCTTTTAAAATAAGTACATATAGTTACCACTATTTCTCTTGTTATAGAATTGTAATCTCTACCTCAAGAGCTGCATTTAGAAACGATTCCACTTATTTAAAGATTACTTTTCATCTACGAGACTTAAATACCATCACCTGTCTCTTATATGTTATGTGCCACTACTTCTTTCAGCTTTGGTAATTTACACAGATATGCACATATATACCCATACCTTCAACAACTCATGCTTGCATGCAAATGTGCCTGGATCTATGTTGGGCAGCTTACGACGTGCAGGCCAGATTCCCGTACCCCTATTTATCTATCCGGCCTGCGATTACTAATATCCTCTTTTGAATAATTATGTTTCTCTCTTCTCATTTATTTTCTTTAAATCACGTAAAAAAAGGACGATCTGCTGTATAAAAATCGCATTTTACGTTCTTGTTACTGCCTCGGGTCAAGAAAATTCTCCCAAAATGTCAGTAATTAAAGAAAAGTTTTCATTCGTTGATTAAAACATCTAGGGTACACATTTTGAGAGAGCAATAGAATGCATTGGTTTTAAAATGTGAATTAATCAATTTCCGGATAAAACGAGAATTTATGAAATGCGATTTTCGATGATATGTCTATATGAGTTTGCAAGCATTGTATAACCTGTAAAATCGAAAGTGACCTGTCACTGTCATTATTGATTGCAGAGGGTGTATTTGTGTACGGCATATTGTTGTATATATTTATTTTATAAAGAAAAAATAGTAAATGGCCCTGATGTCATATAGGGAATATGGTGTTAGTGCACATTGTATTTAGACCTTCGACACATTATTTTTGGAGTAATGTGGTCAGTATTACGCCCGTGGCGCTTTACTTTCTCAGAAAAACTCCGGTTTTCAGTTAATGCTGGGTGAACCTGGAAGCCATCGATCAGGATCTAACCCGCTCGCCTACCCTTAGTAGCCAAGTTCACTAACCACTGAGTTATTCCCGCCCCCCCCCCCAAAAAAAAAAAAAAAAAAAAACACACACACACAAAAAAACCCTCGATATGTTTCCGTCCGCATCATTTTTTCTACTTCTATGTTTCAAAAATATTGATCTTTACAATTGTCTATGTTTAGGGAGCATATGGAGATAATAAACTGATCAATGCTCACATATTTCTTCTTCGTCTTATATCTTCCAACTCCTTGTAAAGCATAGGTCTTGAAAAAAATAATTGCCATTCCTTCCTGTTTGGTTTTATTTCTTAAGAACTATCCATGTATTCTCTCTCTTCTATATCTCAGCCTCCAATTATCTTCATCAATTATATTTTGACTTTCATTTTGTTTTCTTGGGGGGGGGGGGGGGGCGCGGCGGGATATAGGAGAATTGAAAAAAAAGGTATTGTTAAAACATTACGTAATTAATGGACGACACAAATAGGAACGGCGTTTAGGCTCAATAGGCCTTCAGCAGGACAAACAAACACACACAGATATCTAAGTAAATAAAATGAGCCATTTAATAATGGAGTCTCTAAAACAAAATAATTTCGAACTAGAATGAGAGATAAAAATAAAAAAATCCTCCCTGTAGACAGTGTTGTGGTCAGTCAGAAAACGAGCAAGTAGCGCAGGTGACGCGGTATAGTTGACTAGCCAATGGGAGGGTCAACACAAGTTGGAGGGGTTTAAAAATATGTGTGTGTGTGTGTGGGGGGGGGGATATATTGTCTAGGTTAACTCATCTGTAACGCCACTGGCAATGTCTGTACGTATCTATATAAACATACACACACAATATATATATATATATATATATATATATATATATATATATATATACCCTTTTCCCAATTTAAAAAAAAAATACCTGTTGCCTGTACTCTCAGCTGTTTCCGCATTGTGTGTCCTATCCAGCACCATTGTTATTTCAACTGCTACAGGTGCAGCGTTTCTTTGTACATTTGAAGTGCGAGTTCTGGAGGTTTTTTTTTAGACAAAATGTGAGCTGGCAACCCAGACAATTCTCACCAGACAGCTTCATATACCTCATAGACAGACTGCCATCATCTTTCCTGGATGGCGAAATTATTTTCTTTTTGTCCTGTCTGTGGCTTGTCCATGATTGTGATGTTGTTGCTGCATACTTTAAAAAAAAAACAATAGTGGGTACCCAGCCCCATGCCCAACTTTATTTAATCGCCTCTTACGACTTGCCTGTAGAGTACAACGGCACTATTCTTGACCCCCTACTGCCCCCAGCAGTGCACAGACGGGCATACACATTAGTACAACTAATTTTACTGCTGCCAAAAATAATAGATGATCTAAGAGATCGTTAGCACTGCTTTTTTTATGTGAAATAATACGCCGGCTTTAAACTGAATAGCTGAACAAAAGCGTGTATAATGGTGGAAAGTGGTAACCAGAGAAGAGTTCTTCTTCAGTCGATGGTTGCAAACCCTCCATAGAGTCACGGCTGTTATTTTCCGGCGCGGCAGCCATCGATCTATGGTTCAGCTTACATTGTATGTGTGGGTAAATGGAAACAATAGGTTTCTTGTTTTCAATTTCTCTGGATGCCGCGTCTAACTGACCAAAATCACAATGAGGAATTATTATACGCTTTAATTACTCTCCTGGCGCGGACTGATAGATTATTGAAGGCCATTCTGAGACTGAAAAGCCCTTTGTTAGTTAACTGCTGGAGCACTGATGGAAAAACATACACGCACGCATGTATATGTATATATACATATATATATATATATATATATATGTATATATACATATACATGCGTGCGTGTATGTTTTTCCATATATATACATATACACACACCTCTCTTATTGAAGCAATTTTGAGACTGCACAGTATTCTCTAATAATTTCAATGAAATATTGTTTTTTATGAGCTTCCTTTTTGTATTGTCACAAATAGGGAGCGCCTAAAAAACATCAGAAAGAAACAATCAACATTTTTCGGGCACATCATGATAAGAGAGCCGCTATAGCTCAGTGGTTAGTGAATTGGGCTACAAAGGACAAAAGGTAGGGTTCGATTCCAACCGACGGCTTCCGGTTCACCTAGCCTTTAATGGGTACCGGATTTTTTTTCTGGGAAAGTAAAGTGGCACGGGCGTAATAGCGACCACATTACCCCAAAAATCATGTACCGAAGGTCCGTAATATTTATGGTCACTAACACCATACTCCCTATACGGCACTTGGCGTGACGGGGGTACTTTACTTTTTTATCATGAGAAGAGGAAAGTTGGAATACTTGGTTACAACCGGCAAAATAAAAGGATAGTTGAAAAATAATACTGGATAGCTTGGTGTCGTGGCATGGAAAAAAATAACAACAGAACTGTTATGATGCACTGTGGATAGAAGATTTTGGAAGGACATGATCGCCTACGCCAACCGGTAAGGCACATGATGATGATGACGATTGTTAGCCTGTTATGTACAGTCGCCCTTGAACGGAACTAGTTTAGACTATTCTTTATATCAGACTTCTATATCATTTAATTTAGTCCTCCACCCAACATCAACAAATGGGCTAGTGTTTATATTAGGATGGGAGCCGCGATAGCTCAGCGGTTAGTGAACTGGACTACAAAGGACAAGAGGTAGGGTTCGTTCCCAACCGACGGCCTCCGAGTTCGCCCAGCCTTAAATGGGTACCGGATTTTTTCTGGGAAGGTAAAGCGGCACTGGCGTAATACCGACCACATTACCCCAAAAATTATGTGCCGAAGGTCTATAAAATTTATGGACATTAACACCATATTCTCTATACGCCACTTAGCGTGACGGGGCACTTTACTTTTTCTTTTACTTTTTATTAGGAATTTATATTAATCTACTTCTGTTAATAACAGTCTATGGCCCTTTATAAATTATAGAACCGGGATTAATTAATTAATTGATGTGATTAATTTTAAAATAACATTTTAAAACAAATTAAACATTTTTAAAAACTCTCATTGTATTAGTTTTATTTAAATTGAGTATGTTTGTACTAATGTAGTACTTTAACATGATGTTCACTTCGAAGCCGTATGTTATCAATCATAAGCTCCTAGACTCAAGACGCTGAAGTTGAGAACTGGAATTGACTTCAAGAATTATCTGCTGGAGAAGTTAGAACTTGTCCTAGAGACACTATGATCCACATCAGGAGACCCCATCAGTGCGGGGAAAAGAGCGATCAAGTGCCAGCAGGACGTAGGTTGTTGCCTGGGAGACCAACTGTGACAACCACACATCGCTGAATTTGAGTTCCACTCAATACTTTAATGTACTTTGCTAATTTTAACTTTTCTGTGGATTGCACTTCACTGTGATTTGCACATTATGCCCCAATAAATCCGTCGCAGCACTTGTTAGGGAAAGACGTTCAGGTATTGGTTATGTGAGTTAAATATTAGCACTGACCATTTGAGGTCATTTTATTGCTTTTGTTTTAATGTACAGAAAAAATAGAGAACAAAATAACTCATTCAAGTCACCGATGTAGCATGTAAAGAAAATATAATCTTAGTTATATCCATTTGTGACAAACGGAACATTGGGTCATTTTAAGTGCCAATTCTGGAGGTTTCCATTATAGACAAAAAGTTATTCGTTACAGTCGTAAGTTGTTTTTTTCTTACAATCATTATACATATTTTTATAACATTCTCTGCTCTTCGTTACGTCTATTTCTTTGCCATAAAAAATTCCAGGTACGTTTATAAGTGTGGGTGAAGGTCAGTCTTGAGATCGAATCCGACTTCTGTCCTAGACCGACCAGTTCTTTTTTTTCTATATAATAATAATTATAATAATAATAATAATAATAAAAGGCTTTCTATTCTTTTACTTCTTCTTTCCTTCCTCATTTGCCTTTCGGGGGAGCATAAGCGCCTGCGACCTGCGGTCGCAAAAGCAGGGCCGGCGCACCATCAGCTGGCCAAGACCTAGCAGATCTACCTCCTCATGGTCTCCCCCGGTAACAGTCTGCGTCAAAACAGACTGGCTAAAAGAAGCTAGGATCGACGTGTTCCCTGTAGTGGTGGCTGTTACTGATTGAGGACCCAGTATTGCAGTACCTCTGGGCTGGACTAGTAGTTTCCCAGCGTAGCCTGGGACAGACGACCTCCATCCTCCAGTAAGAGCCGGGAATGTCAAGAAAGCCATTACGACCCGCCACATACTATGAGTCAAAGGGCAAACATGCTCGTATCAACTCGTGGCAATCCATCATCAACAACAACAACAACAACATTTGCCTTTCAGTGTAGAGGGGAGTTACAATGCGCGGTCATTTGCTTTTCTATTCGTTTCTGCTGCTGTTCTGTTTTCTAGTGCTTCTAAAATTCCGTCAATTCCATTGAAAGAAATAAGTCGATGTATCATAGTAGATCACTAGAAAGCAAACACAGCAAAGAGATGACCTTGACACAAGCAAGATATACGAAGATTCTGTGCTGTACATGCCTCAGAATCCCCGTTTCGGTCTCATTGGTTTATTATATAGAAGCACGAGTGTGCTGTTTGGCACCAATGTGACCGTTGGAGATGCCAGAAATGATCTATAACAGGAACTTAACAGATCGTCTAAGTGTCACCGCTCCGGATTATTTTGTTTAGTGTTTACTGTCCTAGGTTTTGCTTCTCTTGAGATTCTTCAAAGCTCATTCACTGATCCTATGGGTTGGGTTAAACATTTTCCAATAGATGGACATTTTTTGTCTCGGACCCTACACGGCTTCTGGTTTAGCCAGCCTTTGAAAATAGGTAGCAGAGATTTCCTCAGCGGAGGTAGGCGGCCTGGCATGAACCGACCACATCACCCAGAAATGTGCAAGTGGTAACTGAACAGAGAAGGCACACCATCGCCATAAATCGCCACACATCGCCATTAGGCATAACATAAGCCTTAACTTACCGACTGTTAATACTAAACACTGTCGATCGATCGGTCACCCATTATTCTGCATCATTTTTTTCTTTATTTAATCTTGTGTAGTGTTTATTCTACCAGATTGTGTTCATTTATTTATGTTTACCTTTTTTATAATTTCTGTCTGTCTGGTTTTTATCAAAGAAATTGCGCAAACTAGTTAATTACGACGTTTCTTAAATAACACTTAATGTGTGCCAATGTTCATAGAGCACATCAAGCTAAGACGACTGCACTATTGAGCAAGTTTTCAACATCACAGGCCAAGAAGATTGCAATCCTTGGGAGGAAGTCAGCCATAGATATATCCATCAAGCTGATGTCGTTAGACTGGAAGTCTGCCCATTAGTTTTTTTTTTTTTAATCTGAACTCTAAGAGTGAGATGCTGGTCTAAATGTTATGTATTCTTTCACTCAAGAGCAGCAATTATCACCAAAGAAGCGGTTAATAATAATCTTTAATCAATATATTCATCAGCTTCCATGCAGGCCATGGACTCACGTTTCTCCATGCATTTCTGTGTCCACAGTTTCTTATCAGTTCTATTGCTGATCTCTCTCTATATATCTTGCAATAAAGTTGTCTAGTTTTTTTTATATCTTTATCTTCACTTGTCTTTGTCAAAAAGTTGCTACTTTTTTTTTCTGTGATTTCTCACCTAAAGACAGAACATGAAAAGGTAGACTGTTTTCTTATGTTTTGTTAATTATGGTGCTCTCATAATTCTTCTATAGAACCACTTGTCTTTAATGATGTGTTTTGCTTATTTATTAATTATCCATGACTACGGTATGTCTGGGCAGGGTTTATGTAGCACTGAAAATGCAGTACACGAAAAAATACTTTCATAGCTGCATTGAAAATTGTCAAACAATATACGTGCTACGTTTTTCTTACATTCAATCTTTTCCTTTACTTATTCTTCCCTTCTTCATTTACCTCTTAGCGTCGAGGACAGATATAATTTGTAGTCTTTTGCTCTTATATTGGCGTCTGCCGTTGTTATGTCTCCTAGTGTTTCTAATATTCCATCAATACCTCTTTTTTGTGGTCGATCTATGAAATTGATGCTTTCGCAACGTTTATTAACGGGTAGTTGTGTTGTGTTTTAGTCTTTCTGCCCAATCATTTTGCGAAACCATTATATATGTTGTTTATATATTTATATGTACTCTATGGCTGGAATTATTCCTAGCTTTTTTCTTAGATCTTTATTTCTGCTCTAACATGCTGTTTCATATTATTCGTCTAATCTTATTTCATCTCGGGAGTGGTGATTTTTCTTATTTTTATTGAGTCTAGGGTCTAAGTCTGGCACACCGTTGGAATAAAAATTGGTAGTGTAGAGCCCGTTTTGAATTTCGTGTCTTTTCTTGTTGGACAGCAGTGGTAATACGTGACCGAAAATTTTACAACCTTTGTTGAATCTGTAGTTTATTACTGTTGCTTGTGGATTATCATTTGTGACTAGACTTCCTAGATATTTCATTTCCTCTATTTGTTTTAATTGTCTGCCGTCTACTGATTTATTTTTTTTTGGTTGCAATATTCATGACTTCTGTTTTGTTGATGTTGATTTTCGTGCTGCATTAGATTTAAGTGCCGTTTAAGTCTGTTTAAGTGTTCTTGTAGGTCCATTACTTGCATGTATTAATTAATTGTCTATGTTAATATCACTAGAATTATTATTATAAATTTCTAGTAAGATATAACATGTCTCAGGAGAGTGAAATAATATTTGTACGAGGCCACATTATTTGGGGGTTTATTTTTGGAGGGACGAAGGGAGAAGGAATACTTTCTTAGCTATTATTACCTTTCCCTAACTTACAGAGACAGGTATCCATTCTGTTTCTTGTATGAGTCCACAAAACGCCGTTGTCTCTCTCATATCCTGTTGTTACGGATGTTTATCTGCCATTTTCTGTCCGTGTTATTTTATATCTTAAATAAATGTCTCTGTTTACATGTAAAACATTATCTATTTATTTAATACATTTTTTTAGAAACTGGAATAAATGCAACAATATTGTATACATCAATGTTTCTTGAGAAAACCGTAATGTTCAGTATTTTTATTTAAGCACATGTTCATTTATTATTTATTCCTGTAATTTAGTACCAGAGTTTAAGTACTTTTAAGAATTTCTCTATCATTAAAACTGTCTTTTGCTGTTAACCAGCTATTTACGTTTTAAACTGATTTTTAGAAATCGACTTTTAAATGTAATGTATTTTGCTAAATTAGTTGTGTCCACAATAGAATCAAACATTAGATGTAATGTCATTGTCAACTGGCAATGATGAGAATACAAAAAAATTATCGTTTCTCTTGCTCGCCGTTACATTCATCCTTTGTTAGTTCCATTCAGTGTTCACGTTTTACTTTTGTTCACTTGGATTCCAAATTCAAGAATCTTTAATTGTTTATTTCCATCAGTTGTTCAGCCTTGATGTAAAAGGTTTCTCTCTCTCGCTCTCTAACTCTCTTTCTCTCTCTCTATCTCTCTTGTCAATAGTTTTTTCATAAGCACTCTGAAAGAAAGTGACAGATATCTCTAAATTGTGATCACTCTTTGCGTGTCCGGGTTCTGAAATCAATAAGAACTTTGCTGGTCGCTCTCTCAGTTCTGAATACCTTATGCCTGACTGGTTCTAAGATCAGTACATACTGACATAACCACCCTTTCAGTTCTCATCACCTTCTTAAAGATCTGAATTTATTGATCAGAAAATTTACTGGCCGCTCTCCCAGTTCTAATCACCTCCTATATGTCATAGATCTATTGATCTGTACGAACTCTGATCGCCATTCTCTCAGTCATGATCACCTCCTGCATGTCCTAGATCTATTGATCTGTACAAACTCTGATAGCCATTCTCTCAATCATGATCACCTCCTGCATGTCCTAGATCTATTGATCTGTACGAACTCTGATCACCGTTTTCCCAGTTCTGAGCATCTCCTGCTTGTCCTGGATATATGATCAATAGAGACGTATTAATCATCGAAGACTTGACAATTACATACATTCTATCTTTCCACTAAAGTATAAAAAAACAGCATCAAGCACATTTTATAAAACTCGAATAATATGACGATAGAGTGTACATTTTATTCCGTAACCTATGCTCATTTATTGACAATACGGTCAGTAGAATCCCAGGCGGGCCTAATTTTCTAGAAGAATATCTCTGGTACACGTTCTCAGACCCCTGGTGAAAGCAGAAGCGATGTCGTTAAAAAAAACCCGCCACATTTGGAAACAGAAACCGAACCACATGATCCGTTAACAAAAACATGAATCACCTGCATATTGTCCACTATGTTATAAAGTTATGGTATATTTAATTACTGTGTTTCTTGAAAATTTACACCAATGGTTTTACTAATTTTTACTTTTTACGTAAAATGTGTACCCTTTCAAATCAAGATTACTTTTAATAAAATTCTATTATATTGTATTTTGGTCATTTTCTACCATTAATTGGACATTTGAAGAAATAATAGCTGGGCATGCAGCGTAACCACCAAGAGACAGCATCATCTGGAGAGCCTTTAGAAGCAACGGGAAGAGCTGATCAAGTTAGATATAAAAGTCGATGAATTAAGGAAAACGTTGGTATTACGATGAGCATCAAGCAGGGGTAACGCTGCCGAGTTTTTATCAGAACACCCCATCTTTTTCCCTCGACGCTGAAAGACAACAGAGGAAAGAAGAAGTTAAGTGGAAACGTTGGCCATCAACAAGAGTTCTCCAATCTTTACTGCTCTTTCGTTGTTTCTTCCGGTCTTCTCCATATGTTCTTCAACTTTGTAATATCTGCCTCATGTGTTTCTATATCTTCATTGTTTGCTTAGTAAAAGGCGTTCTTATTTGCCCTTTTCTCACTCACATATTTCTTAAGGATTATATATATATATATATATATATATATATATATATATATATATATAAACAGCTCTTAAGGTAGAGTTATTATCACACAACACCATATGATAGAAAGAAGTACAATTGCTGATACCATATAATAGAGCAGTAACCAGTACAACCTGTGGCTGCCCTGCTGCCTTGCAGGTAAGCTCTGGAGAGTAAAAGGCTAAGGGAGGGTACCCGAAGTAAAACAACCCCACTGCCTTGTGGGTGAGACTTTTTAGTCAAAGGCTAGCGAAGCCAAACGTAAACAAACCGAGGGAAGGCAACAGAAAACCACCGTCGTAATTTCTTTGTACAATCATGAATCGCCACAACAATAGAAATCAAGACAAGGGGGATTCCAATGGAAAACCCTCGTTCGGTAGGGGACATCATGTGCTACAGGTGATATCCGATCGTCATCAAGCTACTGTAAGCAAAATAAAGATAAAACAAACTCTAAAGATAGGTACTTGGAATGTGAGTACACTCACGCAGAAGGGTAAACTAGAAAACATCATACAAGAAATGAAAAGAATAAGTTTACAATTACTGGGACTTTGCGAAATAAGATACACCGGATCAGGGGAGATGTATTCTGATAAACATAAAATAATCTATTCTGGAGGTACTGAACACCAAAGAGGAATAGGTATCATCTTGGATGCAGAAAGTGCAAGAACAGTGAAAGGCTTTAACCCAATATCTCATAGAGTCCTTTTAGTGAAATTGAATGGAAAGCCAATAGACATAAATCTTATACAAGCACCAACAGCAGACAGTCTAGAGGAAACAATTTATAAATTCTACAACGAGTTAAATGAGGCACTTCATAAATGCAAACCACATGAAA
Source organism: Megaustenia siamemsis (assembly GCA_032433765.1). Taxonomy (NCBI): domain Eukaryota; kingdom Metazoa; phylum Mollusca; class Gastropoda; order Stylommatophora; family Ariophantidae; genus Megaustenia; species Megaustenia siamemsis. Next base: position 156,967,061 of record JAVIAB010000092.1, read on the forward strand.
ACACCATAGTTCTAGGGGATTTTAACGCAAAAGTAGGAAAGGAAAGAGTTGAGGTAGTAGTTGGTCATTATGGCTTAGGCCAGAGGAATGAAAGAGGTGAGAAACTTATTGACTGGGCAAGAACACATAACATGATGATAGGAAACACCTGGTTTAAGCAACATCCAAGAAGTCTGTGGACATGGAAAAGCCCAGGGAACAACGCACGTAATCAAATTGATTATATAATGATAAGCAATAGATTTAGAAACAGTCTGGTGTGTGTGAAAACTAGACCAGGTGCAGATAGTGATCATGTACCAGTTGTGGGAAAGCTTAGAGTAAAATTAAAAACAACAAAAGGAGCCTCAGTTAACATCAAGTTAAATTTAGATTTACTCAAATCAGACAAGACGCTGCAAGACAAATATAAAATCACAATTCAGAACCGGTACAATGCAATAGGGCTGTACCCTACCAGGCATGTTCGTAAGAGGCGAGAAAGGAGGGTTAGGCATGGGACTGGCTATCCCATACTGTAAAAAAATAAGCCGAAAAAAACTTCACAAACATGAACAAGTCAAAGAAAGATAAAGTAAATCCGTCAACCAGGAAAGAGAAGGGCTCTCTGTCTAAGAGACGTATGACGCAATCCGGAGAAAGCCATAAGGAGTCCGGGTTGCCGACTCACCCTTTGTCTACCAGGAAATCATCCAGAATTGGCACCTGGAATGTTCGTACCCTTAACGAACAGGGAAAAGCGGCACAAGTGGCAGCAGAAATGAGCAACTACAAGATAGATATTCTGGGAATGTGTGAAACAAGATGGCTGGGAGCGGAGAGAGTAAAATTGAATACAGGGGAGATGATTTTATCATCAGGACACCAGGAACCAGGAGCACAACATAGCGAAGGGGTAGCTATAATGCTATCAAAGAATGCACAGAAGACACTAATAGAATGGGAGGCAGTGGGACCAAGACTGGTGAGAGCAACATTTAGAACAACCAAAAACAAAATAAAATTACACATTATACAATGCTATGCACCAACCAACGATAAAGATGACTCAGTTAAAGATGATTTTTATAAACAGCTACAATGCCAGATGGATGCAAGACGAGCCAAGGATATTATAATCTTGATGGGAGACCTAAATGCTAAGGTAGGATCAGACAACAGAGGCTTTGAAGAGATTATGGGAAAACATGGACTTGGAGATATAAACGAGAATGGAGAGATATTTGTGAATTTCTGCGCCCTTAATCAAATGAGCCTAGGAGGAACAATATTCCAACATAAAAGAATACACAAAGCTACATGGGTGTCACCAGATCATAGAACGGAAAATCAAATTGATCACATATGTATTAATAATAAGTTTAAGTCATCCTTACAGGATGTAAAAGTATATAGAGGGGCAGATATAGCTTCTGATCATCATCTTCTGTTAGCCAAACTTAAAATTAAATTAAAAAGGTATACTACAACGAATAAGGGCAGAACGTATTTCAATGTAGGGTTTCTTAAAGAACAAGGAATTAAAGATAAATTCGCAGTCACAATATCAAACAAATACCAAGTCCTCCAACAACTAGAAAATACAATAAATATAGAAGATCATTGGAAACAGGTAAAAAATATATGGAAAGAGACATGCGAAGAAACACTGGGGAAAAGAGAACGCCAGAATAAGGCATGGATGTCAGCACAGACCCTGGATAAAATTAAAGAAAGAAAGAACAAGAAAGCAGACATAAATAAAAGCAAAACAAGAAGTAATAAAGCCAAGACACAGGAAGCTTACACAGAGGTGAACAAAGAAGTGAGAAGATGCATTAAAAGGGATAAGAGGAAATATATAGATGAATTAGCTAAAGAGGCAGAAGAAGCAGCAAATAAAGGGAATATGAAAGAACTGTACAACAGCACAAAGAAATTAGGTGGAAAATACAAACAGATCAACGCCTTTATCAAAGATAAGAAAGGAAATCTGCTTAGTAATATAAAGGAACAAATGGAGAGATGGAAGGAGCACTTTGAAGAACTTTTGAACAGACCTGGCTCAAATAATCCTCCAGATATACTACCAGCAGAAGAAGAATTACACGTTAACTGCGGAAAACCAAGCAAAGAAGAAATAATGAAAGCCATCAAACTGTTAAAAGATGGTAAAGCCACAGGACCAGATGAAATTCCTTCGGAAGCCATCAAAGCAGATATTATCACCTCTACCAAGATGTTACATAATCTATTGGATAAAATTTGGGAGAGGGAAGAAATACCTAAAGACTGGAGAGAAGGTTATATGATCAAACTACCAAAGAAAGGAAGTTTACAGGAGTGCACAAATTATAGGGGAATTATGCTACTATCAGTGCCAGGAAAAATATTAGGCAGAATCATTCTGGAGAGACTAAAAGAGGCTATAGAGAAACACTTGAGAGATGAACAAGCAGGTTTTAGGAAGAACAGATCATGTGCTGATCAAATAACTACTCTACGTATAATAGTTGAACAAAGTTTAGAACTAAAATCCCCACTTTATATTGGATTCATAGATTACGAAAAGGCATTTGATAGTTTAGACAGAAGAATGCTTTGGAAGTTGCTGAGTCATTATGGAATCCCCATAAAGTTTATTAACCTGATAAAAACAATGTATGAAGGAACAAAATGTAGTGTGGTGCATGAAGGACAGCTTACAGAAGCATTTGAAATAAGAACAGGAGTAAGGCAAGGATGCCTTCTGTCTCCATTTCTCTTTCTACTGGCCATAGATTGGATTATGAAAATAACTCAAAACAACAGAAATGGGATCCAGTGGTCACTGACCAAACAACTTGATGATTTAGACTTTGCTGATGACATTGCTCTCCTATCACACAGCCACCAACAGATGCAAGATAAAATGAGTATATTAGATGAGAGATCACAACAGCTAGGACTAAAGATTAATAGAGATAAGACCAACATTATGAGAATTAATGCAGTTGGCATTAACCAAATAAAACTAGGAGAAATACCTCTACTAGACGTACAATCTTATATATATCTGGGCAGTAATATAGATAAAGAGGGAGGAACAGAAAACGATACCAAAATAAGGATATCAAAAGCAAGAGGAGCTTTCATTGCACTGGGAAACATATGGAAATCCAAAGAAATTAGGCTAAATACAAAAATACAAATTTTCAACTCCAATGTTAAGTCGGTTATATTATATGGCTGTGAAACATGGAGAATAACAAAATTGACAATCACGAAGGTACAGACTTTCATTAATGGATGCTTGCGCAGAATAAAGGGATGGAAATGGCAGGACAAAGTCACAAACGTGGAATTATGGAAATGTACCGGTCAAATACCAGTGGATAAAGAAATACAGCGAAGACGATGGCGATGGATAGGACACACACTACGGAAACCAACTGAGAGTATTACACAACAGGCCCTTTTTTGGAATCCCCAGGGGAAAAGACAAAGAGGAAGACCAAGGAATTCTTGGAGAAGACAGATTGAAGCAGAGATGAAGATGATGGGGAAGACATGGAATGATCTTAAAAGAATTGCAAAAAACAGAACGACTTGGAAAGTGTTTGTTGAAGACCTATGCTCCACTGGGAGCTAAAAGGTAGAAGAAGAAGAAGACAATGCAATAGAGAAGTAAAAAGAACTGAGAGTGGGAAATGCTAAAAGAATAAATGCAACAAACATCAAAAGAGTTAATACCACCAGTGAGGACAAATTCAAGAAAGAAATGGATGACAGATGATATTTTGCAGCTAATGGATACAAGAATAAGAAATAAAGAAAATAAAGATGAGTATAAGAGATTAAATAGGGAGCTGCGATAGCTCAGTGGTTAGTAAACTGGACTACAAAGGACAAGGGGTAGGGTTCGATCCCAAACCACGGCTTACGGGCTCACCCAGCCTTAAATGGGTACCGGATTTGTCTAGGAAAGTAAAGTAGCGCGGGCGTAATACCGACCACATTACCCCGAAAATCATGTGCCGAAGGTCTGTAAAATATATGGTCACTAACACCATATTCCCTATACGCCACTTGGTGTGACGGGGGTACTTTACTTTTTTTTTTTTATAAGAGATTAAATAAAGAAATTGTAGTAAAATGCAATGAAGCAAAAGAAGCATGGCTAAAAGAGAGATGCAAAGCGATTGAAATGCAACAAAAAGGAGATGCTAAAACTATATGCATACAAATTGAGGAGTTAATAGGAAGAAAAACGCAATCAAAAAATGGATGTCTAAGATCAAACGAAGGAGAACTGTTGATTGATCAAGAAAACATAAGGTAACTATGGACATTAAAGATCTTTATAATGATGATCGAACGGAAGTAAATATTAAGGATAATGGAGAAGGACCAGAAATACTCAGAGAAGAAGTGGAAGATGCCTTGCGCAATATGAAAGCAGGCAAAGCTCCTGGACCAGATAATATAACTAAAGAAGAGATTGAAGCCATGGGTTATTTTGGAATAAAAATAATAACAAAAATATTGAATGATATCTACAACACCAGATATATACCAGACGACATGCTCAAATCAATATTCATAGCCCTACCAAAGAAATGGGGTGCGATTGAATGCGATGATCATCGCACAATAAGCCTTATGAGTCACATGACTAAGATATTACTAAGAATCATCATGTCAAGAGTGCGAAACAAAATCAGTCCAAAAATTAGCGATGAACAGTGTGGTTTTGTTAGAAATAAAGGAACAATCAATGCCATTTATATCATAAGATCTTCAGTAGAAAGAGCCATAGAGGTGAAAACAGATCTACACCTATGTTTCATAGATTACACCAATGCATTTGACAAAGTAAAGCACCAAGAAATAATATAAATGTTAGAAAGCATAAACGTAGACAGCAAAGATCTAAGAATAATAAAGAACATGTACTGGCAACAAACAGCGGCCATAAGAACTGGAAACCAATTGGGAATGTTTCAACAAATAAAACAAGGTATTGGACAAGGTTGTGTGCTGTCACCAGATTTGTTTAATATTTATAATGAGATTATTTTAAGATCCATAAGGGACATGCCTGGAATAACAATTGGAGGTCATAATATAAATAATCTAAGGTATGCTGATGATACAGTCTTAATCGCTAAGAGTGAAAATGAGTTACAAGAAATGTTGGACATTATAGTGAAAGAAAGCAAAAATAAAGGACTCAGCCTTAATAGCAAAAAGACAGAAGTAATGGTAACAACAAAGAAAAAGACATCACCTCGGTGCAGAAGAGAGACAGGTGGAACAATATTAAAACAGGTAAATGAATTTAAATATTTGGGAACTTTGTTAACCTTAGACGGAAGATGTACAATAGAGGTGATATGCAGAATGGCTCAGGCAAAAGCAGCTTTCCAAAAAATGAGGAAGATACTATGCAATCCATTTTTGACAATAGAAACAAGAAAAAAGAGTTCTTAAATGTTATGTAGAGCCAGTCTTAACATATGGATGTGAATCAATGACAATAGGACAACAGACAAGAAAATCACTGGAGTCTGTAGAAATGTGGTTTTACAGAAGAATTTTGAGAGTACTATGGACAGTTAAGAAGAGTAATGAAGATGTTCTGAGAGAGGTCATAGCAAAAAGAGAGCTAATTTCCAATATTAGGAAGAAACAATCATCATTTTTTGGCCATGTAATGAGAAGAGAACAACTGTAATATATTGTAACAACTGGAAAAATTGAGGGACGAAGCAATAGAGGGAAGCAAAGTGACAAAAAATAACAGACAGCTTAAGAGAATGGCTTGGCAGAAGGTCAACAACAGAAATGATAAATAGCTGCCGAGATCGAAAGTTGTGGAGAGACATGATCACCTACGCCAGTAGGCTCGGTACTTGATGATGATGATATAATAGAGAAAGGTCATATTAGATAAACAGCACGACAAGATCAAAACAAAATTAATGATCCAAGTGGTAAAGTCTTCTGATCACACTAACAATTGTCATAATTGACTTAAGCTACCTTATTTGCATAATAAGTGCCAAGCACGTAATATGTGAACAACATTAAAAGCTATCATTATAGGGAACAAAGACCACGGAACTATTGGTCTGATACGATTAAAAAGCAATCTCTTTTAACTTGAGCGGTGTTAAGTTAATTCATTATTTATCGCAAGTATTTCTTTTTTAAATATTAAAATAATATATTGCTTGTGCAGTGTGTTTCTAGATCAAACTCGGATCTGACTTTACGGAACTACAAAGTTAGTTTCTGAGTTGTGAACTACGTGCCAAGCTGCAATTTTACAATCCTGGTTCCTCACTATTTTACGACATATTTGAACGTGAAACTTCCTGCTGTCGATAGTTAAGGACTCCACTTGCACGCAAACTATCCCAGAAGCAGCACTCAAACTATTCCAAAAACAGCATGTGAAAAAAAAAACCGTTGAATCAGTGATGCTACAAAGGCAGACAGATGCTTTCACAGCTTTAGTGACAGAGTAGTCACATGTTCTAAGGATGTGGGTACCATTGAGGTGGAAGACGCGAAAATATTGTGTGATCCTGGACTGTTTTACCTTCGGACACGGGAAAGACAAAGGTAAGGTTGTTGCTTCATTATTTTTTAAAACTCATAATGATTAAATTAGCATTTATTTTTTTGGAAAAAATCCTTATTTTCTTTTTTTTCTAGATATGATGTCAATGTTTGTTTTTGCTCTCTTTTTCATGTCTATGAAACCATAATCGTTGATGGCCATTGTCTGTTAGAACGTCAATGTTTCCCAGATTACAGAGGAAGATACGAGCATGAACAATGAACGAACTCTGTCACACCAATAATGAACGAGTTCTCGGAAGTTGATGAAAATCATTTCAAACAAAGGTATAAGTATTTAAAAATAAAATATATTTAGCCCGAACAACGGCATACTGCTGTTTTACTGTGTACTACACCACTATCAGTTCTATAAGAAAGGAAGTTGAATAGTGGTCAAAGCAATGGATTAATTGTCATAATCTATAGGCTGTTAGTTCGCTCCCCCGTATAATGCAGTTGTCTGCAAAAAGACATCACTGAGAAAATAAATGACTTTCTAGATGCTAAAAGTTGTGGCTTGCTCTCTACAGTTAGAGTAATTCACACACCTTTAACATATATCACTGGTTTCTATTTACCTACAATTAGTAATATATATATATATATATATATATATATTATATATATATATATATATATATATATATATATATATAATTATCACCGAGAGCAATCTCCGCACCGAAGGTTGGCTACCATGGAGCGCCATTCCACTCTGTACCTTGCTGTGATTGTGCAGGTTGCCATAGTCTGACTTTTCCATTTTTTTATGTTACTCGTTCATGTTAGTCATGGTCTGCCTCTATTTACTTGTAATTTCCCTTTAAAGATTATTTTAGTAGGCTGTTGTGTCTTTTAACATGATCCAAAAATCTCATTCGTCTTGTTTAAATTGTATGTAGTAGTTCTTTTATTATTTTTAGTTGTTTTAAGACATCATCGTTTCTTGTCTTTTCTTTCCATTCAATGCTTCCTATGCTTCTATAAATCTACATTTCAAAGGCTTAAATTTTCTGTTCTGTTTTCTTATCTATGATTCTACACTATACAGGACAGTTGAGAATACTAAACATTTTGCTATTCTTACTTTTAGGCCTGGTGTTATTTGTTTTGATATTAGTATATTTTTCATTGCTGTTTTGTCGCTGAAAGTCGATGCTGTGAATGGTTTAGACTCACGTGCACTCACTCAGTCCCACGGTCCAGAACCCGTTTCCACGTTATAGACTGGCCAACTCCAGTCAGTCAGCTCTCCGGCACGTGGACAAACCGTGAGTTTAATAATTTTCTTCGTTTAGAAGCACAAGAAAATAAAATTACGCATCCGTGGCAACCAGCCGGAGAAAATAGACCGCAATCTTAGGACGCACCAAAAAGCGCATCATAGTTGGCTAGCTGTGCTGTGATTGAAGACGGGTCAACAAATGGGTCGGGCGGACATCATCAATGTCCTCCGAGATGTAAGAAGGACACAGGACTTCGACAACTATGAGTCCTCGTCATTGCTTCGGATGAAAGAGATGGGAGTTAAGATGGGCACAGGCAGAAATGAGAAACTTAGTGGGCGTGTAAGAAGACTTATCAACCAACACAGAACTGGAGTCGTCAGTCGCTGGACACTGAGGGACTTGCTGAGGAGGGGATCTGAGCACCTATGGACGTGTTCGGAGTGCATTGATGATGACCAACAAATAACTCAATATTTTTAATGGCATTAAAACTGTTTTTGCCATTCCTATTCTTTTGTTTATTTCAGTTGTACATTTTCCTTCACTGGCTATAGTATGTCCAAGACAGTTGTAGCTCTGAACTGTCTTCAGGTGTAATACTTCAACTTTGATACCCACTTGTAGGTTTTGAGTATTTATTTTTGTTTATGATCATAGTTTTAGTCTCTTTTATATTCATATATATATATATATATATATATATATATATATATATGTATGTATATGCAACTCTTTATTTCATTATGAACGGTCTGGAATGCGTTTCGTTAAACTTTTTTGATTTAAAGTCATAAAAAAACATTTAATAATGAATTTAAAACTGCAATAACCGTCAGCTTACATTATATTGTTGATAACAATAACACAACTGCAAGCAGACCAGAGCTTGAGAGGCCTGGTACATTATGATTGTTGTTTTGTTTTGTGGATTTCGATTGTTGAGTTCAGGTAATTTTTTTTTTATATTCCGTGAAAAGTTCGGTAAATAAAGTACAACAATGAACACACGGTGTTTGCTTCATCCAATAAGTGCAGTGAAGCGTCACATAATGTTCTATGACGTCTATACATTATTTCCCGATCGAGTAACGTTCACTGATGCTCAAGTCTTTTCTAATAGATATATTCTAGCCACTCTATTGATCAACATTTGCCAGCTACTTCGCATTCAATCACAGAATGCTGGCGCTTTCACTGGAAATCACTTTGACCACTTGATTATTGAGGTCTCTAGTAACCCAAGCATGGACTTAGATCTGAGAGAATGGCGTCATATTTATAAATAGCTTCATTTACAAATAAAACTAAAGTGAGCTGAATAGGCATTAAAGCAAAAGTCTGTATTAGAAATGAAAGCAGTTTTCGGCACATAGCTGGCTGCTTGCACCAGGATCGATGAACCCGAACTATCCAAATAGTAACCCATCTCTTCAGGGTGCCTCTAGAAACAAATATGTCCAAGTATGTAGGGATCGAAAAGGAAGGCAACCAGGCACTCAAAGTTGAGGACGGTTATGTTTGGTCGCTGGTCCAAGTATCACAGCATGTTGTAAACCATAACACCACGCATCTGCGCCAACTTAACGTCATGTTTAAAACAGATGATAAATAGGAAGAAGGGAGAAATTGATAGCTCATTGCAAAGATAACGGATGCATTCAAATTTAACCTTTAACTGTATCTACTAAAGTCTTGGTACAATGGGTCTTGGCCAAATAATTGACCGTCTTACTTAAATATACGAAATTTGTCATACTTTCGTAAGATACATCGAAACAAGCTATATCGTAGAGTTCTTGGAAAACAACATGACCATCAAACTCAAGAATTGAGCCCCAGACTTGACTAAAAACACAGAACATGAGAATTGAAAATATGAAAGGCCAAGAAGACGAATAAGTCCGGAAATAGAGCAATTGATTTATTATCTCGATGAACCATCTTCAGCGAATCACCCTTTGTTCAGCGTTTCTTGTTTAACACTTTGTCATTTCAGTAGTCAATTTAGGAAACATTGCTTTGGTTTTTTTTTCACCACTTATATTATTTAAAACTGATGTCTGCACTTTTAGTGACTCAAATATTTGCTGCAGTGAAAAAGATGGTATTTTAAATATAAATAATTGATCACAGAGATTTAACAGAAAAAACACGGTTCCTAAATGATATAATTATTTACCATTGATTCTTTTATCCGTATCTTCTCCTTGATAGCAATACGTCAAAAATGGAATTTATCTACACGCATTATGATGTATTGTACGGTAACAACATATTCTCTTCTATTGTTCGGCTCCTCGTACTTATATTCCGTGTGTCCAACGTCTGACTTCTTCATGGACTTCATTAACCTTCTCTTTTCTTTCATTTCCCTCTCGTTTGTCTTCCTTCCGGAGTCCACTCACAACATGAGTGTTGTTCATATTCTATACATATGGTTTCTGGATATGTTATCGCTGCGAGGCTGTTCTTAATATGGTTTCTGGATATGTTATCGCTGCGAGGCTGTTCTTGATATGGTTTCTGGATATGTTATCGCTGCGAGGCTGTTCTTCATATGGTTTCTGGATATGTTATCGCTGCGAGGCTGTTCTCGATATGGTTTCTGGATATGTTATCGTGGTATATCGCTTCTTGATATGTTTTTGCATATTTTCTCACGATATTGCTGTTCTTCTAATGGTTTCTGAATATTTTCTTAGTAGATGACATATCCACTTCTTCGCACGTCTGTCTGTTTTCATTGTGCTTGTTAAATTCTAGGTTGCAACTTGTTATACGTTCAGAAATGCTGCTTTTAATTTATTCAACTATTGTGAGAGTTTATTGAAATAAATGTGTAATTATTTTTCAGACATATTGTCTATGATGATTTAATATTTCCTTTTCTTTTGTTTTCAAACGTTATAATATGTAGAGCTGCCCTGAACATACGCAACACTCGTTAATATGTATTAATTTTCTCATTATGTTGCACTGTGAGGATGCAGAATTGTGGTTAACTGTTGATTTTTCTAACCCAGAAATCCCATGTTTGTTACCAGGTTGACAAGCTTCATTTGACGTAGATATTAAAATATGTGTTCCGGGCTCATGAATTTAGAGACGATAATAGCAAAGAGTAACACTGCTGGATTCGTTAACACCAGACCGTGCGATTTAGTACTCCAATATTACAATTCGTGACATCTCTTGCCTTTACAAAATGATATATTGATAATGATAATTACTTTGCCATGAATGATAACTTTGAAATGCTCAATTTATGTGCAGAACTGTCTTTGACTGGTCTTTTAGTATTTTTTGTGTGCTGATTTACTCAGTTCAGTATTCATCATCATCAAGTACCGTGTCTGCTGAAGTGGGTGATCATGTTTCTTCACAATTTTCGATCTCGACAGTTATTTATCATTTCCGTTGTTGACCTTCTGCCAAGCCATTCTCTTAAGCTGTCTGGTATCTTTTCTCTTTGCTTCCCTATATCTCTACGTTCCTCAATTTTTCCAGTTGTTGCAATATATTCCAGCTGTTGCCTTCTTATTACATGGCCAAAAAATGATTGCTTCTTCCTAATATTGAAAATTAACTGTCTTTCTGCTTTGGCCTCTTTCAGAACGTTTTCATTACTCTTCTTAGCTGTCCATGGTATTCTCAACATTCTTCTGTAAAACACATTTCTACAGCCTGCAGTTATTTTATAGTCTGTTGTCATATTGTCCATGATTAACATCCATATGCTAAGACTCGCTTTACATAACATTTAAGAAATTTTTTTCTTGTTTCTATTGTAAAAAAAAATGGATTGTACTGTATCTTCCTCATTTTTTTGGGAAATATAATCTCACCTCTGTTGTACATCTACTATTTGAGGTTAACAATGTACCCAGATATTTACATTCATTTACCTGTTTTAATATTGTTCCACTTGTCTTTATTGTGCACTATGGTGATAACATTTTCTTTGTTGTCTTTTTGCTATTAAAGCTGAGTCCTTTATTTGTGCTTTCTTTCACTACATTGTCTAACAATTCACTCTTAATCGCTGAGAGTAAAAATGAGTTACATTTCACTGTAAAAACTGTATATGATGAATTTTAATTATGAAAAAAAAACGATGAAGTCTTAAAACAACTAAAAATAAAAAGAGAACTACTAAATACAATTGAAACAAGATTGTTGGGGCATGTTATAAGACACAGCAGCTTACTAAAAGTAATCTTGGAAGGGAAAATACAAGGTAAAAGAGGTAGCGAATCATAGGAGGAAGAGGTATGTTTTACAGCACTCAGAAAAATGATAAATAATCAACAACAGAAAAAAACAAATAACAATATATGGTCCGAAGCAGGATCGAACCCGTACTCCTTGGCACTGCGCCTTGCCATGAGAAGCCGAACGCTAAGGAACACTACCATTCAGCTAACAAACAAATTAGCTATCGTGGACGATGCCTTTCGCGCAGGTGTTCTCATGACTATAGGCTAGGGTTACGATCACAGCTCGGGAATAAATTGTATTTCTGTACTTTCCTATTATGACAAGTATCTCCCGGTGGGGCTGAATACTTCTTGTTGTAGACAAACATTTATAGGATGAAATTGCACGAACAGTAGTTTTCAGTGGTTTTTATACTGGAGACAAATAATAATAAATGAATATTATTATAGAGGGAAACTTCCGAAGCGATAATTCAGCGAATCATAGGAGGAAGAGGTATGTTTTACAGCACTCAGAAAAAAATGACAAATAAACAACAACAGAAAAAAAATAAAGAAAAATATATGGTCCGAAGCAAGATCGAACCCGTACTCCTTGGCACCGGGTCTTGCCACGAGAAGCTGAGCGCTAGGGAACACTGCAGAAAAAGATGCAGGCCAAGCCTAACATGGACAGGTAACATCATAATATTTACAAGTAAGCCTATGACAACCTGCACCATCAAAATAAGTGACAGAGCGGAATAGCACTGCATAATAGCGAACCTTCGATGCGGAAACGGCACTCATTGATGATGATGATGATGAATCTTCTTTGGTATATTCAAGCTGATTTTGGGGAAAAAAAGAGAAACTTATAATTTAAATTTTAATGGAGCTATGGTGATTATTTCAATATCTGACATCATAAAATGTTTCATTTGGTTAATAGTGTAACTATTTCTCATCGTTAGCATTCATCAATTATAATAACACTAACACCAGTATATGTGTACATGTAGTTCCAACCATTTCAGCAAAATAACAGTTCTATGAGTAGAAAAAAAAATAATGGTTCCTATCTTCGCCCTACTAGGCGTATGCGGTATATGGTGTTAGTGACATTATTTTTCTATGACCACAACACATTTTTGGGATGATATGGTCAGTATCACGCCAGTTCGCTTTTACTTCCAGTGGTATATCTGGTACGTACTTTTAGAGGCTTGGTGAACCCCGGAGCTTTGTCGGTACGAAATAAGTCCGATAATTTACCCACTAATGTATAATTATATATATAAATATATAATCATAGCTGCTTTCTAACCATCCTTTTTCACAAGCAAAACTGGATGGTTCGATGACATATCACGATAGCCAGACTAAAGAAAGGTAACTCTCCTGGGTATAGTCGTCGGTCATAGAAAGAGACGAAGACCATTAAATGTGATGGAAAGACAGCACAAAGAAATGGATATGCCCTGTCTTCGTAAGTACACTAAGATTTGCGTAATAGACAGATGGAATAAAATGATAGTCAACATCAACAGTGATCAAAAAAGGTGAAAGGTTAAAGAAGAAAACAAGCATTTCGAAACATTTCCATCGATTTTAAAAAAAAAAAAAAAAAACCAGAGCACCGTCACGTGTTAAGTGTGACGTATACGTGTGAAGTACAAGGAATACTGCGTTAGTGTTCATGTTTCTGTAAATCGTTGCCACCCATAGGCCAATACTCTTTTCTTGACAGAAAAATCTTTACTGTTGAGGAACCTAAAAGCCACCAATAGGGTTGACAACAAAGGAACCCTTCAGTGGACCAATCATTGCTTTTCCACCTAAAAACTGAAATAATCTTGGAGCTCAGTTGAAACAAAACATTCTTCCTCTTTTTTTCCTCTTCTTCTACATCTTCTTCTCTTACCTCTTATTCTTCTTCTTCACTTCTTCTTCTACTCGTTCGCGTGTCGAGGGAGACATAAAGTTCTGGTTCTCACCCTTTTGGCGGCTTCAGTCATTGTCAATTGGTGTGCTTGTGCTGCTTTTTTGCTGTTCTCTGTCCCTCTTACTCTGGGTTTGACTCTTGATCTTCTGCATTCTCCTCTTTTAACATATGCTGTGTATGGTAAAGAAATCGCGTGGCATTCTTTCTAAATAAGCAGACCGGTTTGTTTGTTGTATGTAGCTTCTGACTGGTTCAATGTCTGCTCTTTCTCTTACGATGTCATTTCTGATTCCACTTTTTCTGGCCACTCCAAGCGAAACAAAATACTTCAATATTTAAATGAAAAAGTGGTGGTGGTTAGCTCTTCAGTTTTTGGTATGCATCTAGACAATTAAACCATCACGGGTCAAGAACAAGATGGTGAGTTTGAGGTCTTCTTCAGTATGACTCTATATGATTCTCGTATCTATTATATCTGATCTGACATCGTGATATTTTATACGTTGTTGGTATCTGTAGTGCCCAGCTGAATAAAGATATTATAACTTTCTTAATTAATAGAAAACTCTTTGTTGAACTAATGGAATGTTTAATTGTCCAATTATAATACAGACTTCTTTCAATTATTTTGAAAGTGTAGAGAAATTTCAATTTATTTTAACTATTAAATTGACACTTTGCATTTGTTAAGCTCTCTAGCCAATAGGAGCCACGTGTTACGTGAAGTTGTAATTGAACGAAAGCTGTAATCTAACTGTTATCTTTGTCTGACTACTCAGGATTTGAATACTAACCTCTATCAGTCGCTTCGTTTACCTCAAATAACGAAATAAAAACATCCGCCGCTGTAGGATCATTATAGTAATTGAACTCCATTCACTGGTGGTGGCTGAACCACTTTATTTTATGTCTCCCTATATTTGTTTCTTATGAGCGTTCGCAAGTTAACTATGTGGTTCATACTTTATTCTGTATTTGCTTATAGTGTTATTTATTACTAATTATCGTCTTTTTTACTTTCCAAGTCTATCTCTGTCTCTCACATCAGTTTATCGAGGAATAGGGATGGGTGGGTTTGGGGTGGAATGGTCGTTTGATTTTTTTCAGCTAAAAATCGCGCTCTTTCTGCCTTTTGTAGATGTTTTAAGGTTGTTCATTTCTTCATATTGTATTCCCACCTCTTCATTTGCTTACTTGCATTTCCTTCCTTTTCCCCTGGCAGTTCGCAGCAGAGACTTCCTTTAGTCAGCCCTAGTGAATGTACTCGTGCAAGTTTACATTACGTTACTTCTCAAATGTAGGAGATCGACACTATATGTTTCATTAACAATTCCCAAAATGAGAGCTTTGTAAAGGTTCATGTCAGTTATCATTAACTGTATGCGTTTTAACAGCACTACACAACAATCGTACTAGTGAATGATTTATTGAAGGAAAATGTGGCAATTTCATAAAACAGAAAATTGGACAAAAAATACTAAGGTTATTGAGTCTTGCTGTAGACCATTTTGTTTGAATTATTATAACTGTATTTAGAAAACTGGGAGCCGCGACAGCTCAGTGGTTAGTGAACTGGACTACAAAGAACAAGAGGTAGGGTTCGATCCCAACCAACAGCTTCTGGGTTGAACCCAGCCATTAATGGTTACCGGATTTTTTCTGGGAAAGTAAAGCGGCATGGGCATAGTACCATCCACATTGCCACAAAAAATCATGTGCCGAAGGTCTGTAAAATATTTGGTCACTAACATATGGCCCTTTTCGTCTTGTCAGACGGTCTAGTGGAGGCTATTGCGTATTTTTTTGAGGTATTGTTTTTGCCGAACAGCTTCTCTCGTGGCTAATTCTACCAATGTTTGACAAACACACGCGGTCACATAATGAACAGGTCAGGCTCGCTGGTCCACAGGGTTTACCATCCTTTTTCATGAGTCTCTTCTCTTCTAAGTCCTGTCTTAGAACAGTCTCAAATGTTGTTATACCGTTCCTTATACGTGCTCTCCATGATGTGCGATCACTTGCCAGATGTTGCCAGTCGTTTTCACAGATGGCGAAGTCTTTCAGAGATGATTTGCAGATATCTCTATATCGTAGTTTAGGTCTGCCGATTTGTCGTTTTCCGTGTTTTAGCTCGTCATATAGTATTTGCCTAGGAATGCGTTTTTCTTCCATCCGTTGGACATGCCCCAGCCATCTTAGCCTTCGACTTCTGAGCATCGACATGATTGTTAGGGTCTTAGCACGTTGCAGGACAGTTAAGTTGGTTATTTTGTCCTGCCATTTGATGTGCATTATTTTGCGGAGACATCGCATGTGGAAGACATTTAGTCTTTTTTCCTGGTTTGAGTATGTTGTCCAGGTTTCGGATCCATATAGTAGTGTGCTAAGCACACAAGTTTGATATATTGAGAGTTTAGTCTTTTGAGTTAGTTTCGCTAACACCATGTTCCCTATACGCCATTTGGCGCGACGGGGCACTTTACTTTTTTTTTTAATTTAGAAAACTGATGGGTTATATTACTGGACGTATGTCCATGCTTTGCATCATTAGAGGCGTTGTGTAATGGCAGTTGCTGATAAAGTCATGACAACAGAAGAAGAAAGTCTTCTCCACTTTGTGCGTGCACATCAACGTCAGCACTTTATTGAACGTTAACACATTTACTGCTACGACTGGAAGAGGTAAAGATGGCGAGCAAACATGTAATACCTTCTCAACACTTGCACAATGAGGTGGCGACCAAAATAAAGCATATGATGATAAGCATAAATATCAAACCTACAAAATATTGAATACTATGCTGGGCCGCGAGTATAGCAGCAGATAACATATAACATAAAGATGAATGGTATGGAGCAAATAAACTGATGAATAGAAAGACAAGACAAACTACAACGTTTCGGCAAACGAGAGATCTTCGTAGATCTGTGTTGTGTTTTCTGGCTTGGATTTATGTGTTTATAAATTGTGTTTATACCCGATGAAGGCTTTAACCGAAACGTTGTAGTTTGTCTTGTCTTTCTATTAGTTTAGCTGCTCTCTACCATTTGTGTTATTTTATGTTTATTCTATAAAACAAATAATGCCTGAATGAGAGATGGGCTAAAAAAGAATCTGCACAGTTATAATGTAAAAACATACATGTAAAAAATAGTTGGACATTATAAAAGAAAAACTCAAATAAGAGTGGAAACAAACTCTCCGCCAACAATCAGTGAGTGAAACAGACATGCCACCACCATCACAAGTGAGCTGACATTAACTCGCCTCACCACAAATGGGTTGAAATTAACATGCGTCCATCTTCTTCTTTTCTCTTTTCACTGATACCTAAAAGGTGTCGTGGTTTATATCATTTGTCGTTCTTGAGCTGCTCGAACTGTCTAAATTAGTGATTTTCTTTTGTTGTTACATGTCTCTGTCACTGCATCTATCCATCTTTTTCTGGGTCTTCCTTTAGGTCTTTTTCCATGCATTCTCGAGAAGAACGCCCTTGATGGTGATTGGTGAGGATTCATTCTGACCAGGTGGCCGAACCATTTAAGTTGTTGTTGTACTATATATTCTTGGCAGGGTTTTGTTCCTACTATTTTTCTTATGGTTTCATTTGGTATTCTATCTCTTCTTGTGTTGTTTGTTACTTTTCTCAAGCAACGCATCTCACATGTATTGATCTTACTTAAATGTGATTTAGAAAGGGTCCATGTTTGACTTTCATAGCACAAAGTTGGTATGAAGATGCTATTTATCATTTGTTTGGTTAGCTGGCATAGAAATGTTTGGATGTCTTAGCAATGGTGAAAGCTGGTATGTGACAGCATTTGCTTTTTGTATTCTCATGTCAATTTCTCTGTCTAGTTTTCCATCTTCTGTGAACATTGTGCCTAAATACTTGAATTCCTCTACTTGTTTTATTTCTTTATCTTTGATCTTGATGTTTAATGGATGTCTTAATTTGCTTATTATTATATCCTCTTTTTTTGCTGTGTTAATTTCATACTGTCGTTTGTGCAGCTTTTATCTAGAGATGTTAAATGCTGTTGTAGCAGGTTTTCATCCTCATATATTAGGCATTGGTCATCTGCGAAGAGTAGCTCGTTGATGTTGGAGTTTTCTACCTCTATATTATTATTTGATTTGTCTTTATTGTTGGTTGTTTCCTGATTTATTTTGTCCATATATATGATGAAGAGGAGTGGTGAGAGAACGCATCCTTGTCTTACACCTGTTGTAACCTGAAACCATTCTGACAGACCTTCCGATGTTCTGACGGCACTTTGACTGTTTTTATATAATGCCATTATATTATCTAGTAGTTGTCCTGCTACCCCGTATATTTCTAAAGTTTGCCAAAGTTTGTTCCTGTCCACACGATCAAATGCTTTTTCCTGATCTATAAACACTATATTTAGGTTTCTGTCATATTCTATTGTTTTTTCACATAGTTGTCTCAATGTAAATATAGCATCAGTACAGCTTTTGCCTTTTCTGAATCCGAATTGATTATTATTTAATTGAGGTTCTATTATGTATCTTAATCTCCTCTCCAATATTTTAGCATACATTTTACCAACTTGACTCAATAGGGATATTCCTCTGTACATTTCATACTCCCTTTATTCTTCCAAAATGGGACAATGATAGCTTTATGCCATTCGTCTGGGACTTTTCTTTCTTCCCAAGCCATATTGAAATTGTTAGTAAGCCAATCTATAGCTGTTTCCTTACAGGCTATAGTCCGTTCAGATTCGTTTGCCTAGACATTAATTTATTTTTTTCAAAAACTTATTGTTCATTTGCATTGATCTTTTGAAGTTAGGTTTAGAATACTAATGTCGCTATAAAAATATTTTTTATCAAAGAAATGTGATCCAGTTTCAAAGATGCCTTATTTAACCTATATTAAAAAAAAGTGAATCGATATTATAAACACCGGCGGGATTATGTAGATGCTTACATCTCACAGCTGATTCTTTAACATATAGGCATGACCTTCACGGCTGAATGCGCACCGTCCTAAAATAGTTATGTTTCCACTATAAATTTTTATAAAGAAATGTTACATATGAAATTTCCCGTTTAGCACAAAATGACATTTTAGCCGAAACCGGAAATTATGTGACGTCAAAATCACGGCCGTAGACTCCAGTTCGAGTCATAACTCAGGGGCAAATCTCAATATTTACAGGAGGCGGCACTATCCATATTATCTTCTGCAAGTCTATGTGAGAATGAATATAAAGGCAAAATATTTTACTGAGCATAACATTGCTATAAAGATTTATCAATACTACAGAGAGCGTAAAAAGGGACATCTTTATTGTTCTTTATCAAACCCTGAGAAGAGAACAATGCATATTTTAGGTTTGTGTAAACGTTCATTTGATCGAATAGTTAAAGGAAGCGGATATTTATTGCCAACAAATGCAAGAAAGCAAGGAAGGAAAGAAACGTTAGACAGTTTTGATAAGGACCTAGTAAAAAGAGAAATCTGTCGAATGTTTGATATAAACGAAGAAGTGACACTTAGAAAGTTGAAGCTTTGGCTGAAAACTAACAACGACATTGAAATATCAAAAACTTCATTATGGAAAATATTAAGAAGTGCAGGCTTCACCTTTAGAAAGTATGCTGGTGGAAAAAACATTATTTGTGAGAAGCCACATCTAGTAGCTCTTAGAAGCAAGTATTTACGTGAAGTGAAGGAAATGCGCGAAAATGATTATGATATTGTTTTTTTTAGATGAAACTTGGATCAACGCTCATCATACAAATGAAAAGGAATGGCAGTTAGCAGATGGAAGTATTAAAAGATCAGTACCAAGCAGTAAAGGGCAACGTTTGATAGTTGCACATGCAGGTAGCAGACATAATGGGTTGTTGCAGAATGCTCATCTCGTTTTCATTTCAAAATCCATAGACAATAGAGACTACCACTCCGAAATGAATGGGCACATATTTAAAGACTGGATCGAGAAAAGTATCCTTCCAATATTAGATCGACCTTCTTGTCTGATAATGGACAATGCTTCATACCATAACGTAGTTAACGTAGAAGATAGAATCCCAACATCATCAAGTACAATAGATGCAATCAAAACGTGGCTCATAAAAGAACACATACAAGTTAACGACAGCTACTTGAAACCCGAATTGCTTAGCCTTGTAAAACAGACACAACGTACAAAGATATTTAAAATAGACAAGTTAATTCAAGAACATGGCCATAGATGTTTGAGACTACCTCCATATCATGCACACTTAAATCCTATAGAACTAGTTTGGGCAAAAGTTAAAGGACACGTAGCATATACAAATAAAACTTTCAAATTATGCGATGTTGAGACACTTACAAATCAGGCTCTATCAAATATAAATAAAGACTACTGGGTAAAATGTGAGGATCATGTGTTACGACAAGAAGAGGAATATTGGAAAAAGGATGGTTTGTTGTTTGTTCAGCCGAAAGCAGTAATCGACCTATTTGACTCGTCTGATTCTGAATGATCATTACTCTGATTAAGTCTACAGATAAATAGTTTGATTTGCAAAATTTCCTAGTTGATTTGTTAAACAGTTTATTGTTCAAGACCACCCAAGCAATCAAAAATATGTTATAAGCAAACCAACAACCATTACTTTGAATGGAAGCCTGCTTGAGTCAGTACAGAAGTTCAGCTATCTTGGATCCACTATTACAGCCACACTTTCCTTAGATGAGGAACTAAATGTACGTATTTGAAAGGCAGCGACAACATTTGGGAAACTCACACCAAGAGCATGGAACTATATCAAATTGACTCTACGAACAAAAGTTCTATATATAATTTAAAAATTGTATACTTGCCACCAAGTAAAATTTTATGAACACGCCTATGGGTCATCGTTGCACTAGATTACTGTAAAACATTTTGATTAGGGTCAAAATAATAGTTACATGGGCAAAGATCAAAGGAATTCGCCGCTTTAAGAAAACCGTTATAGCTAGACATCGAGTAACACATATGTTCTCGTGACATGGACATTTTAACACCGTATGCCAAAAATCATGTGAAATCATCAAGAACTTTTTGAATTATAAATCATAACATCTCGGCAAACGAATCTGAACGGACTATAGTAGCATTTCTGTTGTTATTATGTTAACAAGCGTTCTTGTGCATGCGTTCATCAAGGAGCTAAAATTGACTCCCTTACAGTATCAAAGATATAAAATCAACTTGCCCACACTATGCAGGCAATGCCTCTGTTTATTATAATTTTGCAACACCTCTCTTCCATTACATCATTAAATCCCTCCTCCACTCCTCTCCTTACTCATCACCAATTTTTCCCCGTAACTATTTTCAAACTTTTTTGAGAGGAGATTCAAGTCTAAAGGGAACATAGATTTATTTCTCACAGAAGAAATCGATAAATATCGTCTAGAAAGGGTGTGATGAAAGCAAATGTTCATAGGAAAGATCGGCAAATATCAAGGATAAATGCAGACATGGAAGACTAGGGTTATAGATATTCAAAAAAGTTATATTTCCGAAGACAAGAGCAAAGATAAACAACAGTTCAATATGAACGCAGGGCAGTATATTAGAAATACTCTCATCTAACACAATCGCAAGACATACTGCAGAACCACAGCGGATGTAAACCAGTAGGCTGTTTATATTGTTATTGATTTTTCGGTGTTTGTGTCTGTTTACAGACTGGTGTTTATTTAGCTAGCGATTGCCACTTTTTTACCTAACGCCCATTTATGCATCAACACTACAGGCTGCAATTTGGGGGGGGGGGGTGAAGATGTAACAATCAACATTTAGGGTATTAAAGACAAAGATGAACAACTAAACAAAGTAATGACTTTTACCGTCTACGATTACTGTTCCGCGTCGTCCGCTATGAAAGGAACGTTAATTTGACCACGTTTGTGTTGTGTTCATCCTTGATAGCTAATGATCGTGGTTACCTAAATGCTGTTGAAGTATTATTTTTTCCAAAGTTTAAGTTGGCTGTGTTAGGTCCAAAAACGAAGATAGCGCAGCATGTTGCAACAGCTAACGAGAAACAGCTAACGAGAAACAGCTAACGCGATAGAAGAAGCCAGTGACAAGTAGACAATGAAAGCTATTTTTTTTAAAACTGATACTCCAAGACAAATAAGAAAGAAATAATAATAGGAGAAAATTAACAATACCATGTAATCCTATTGTTTACATCTAATTCTACCATATCCTTTGATTGCATTGCTTCTGGAAATTTTGTTGACTTTGTTCTTATTTAGACTTTGTATTGAAGTATTATAAAAAGAGGAGTAAGACAAGGATGCATCCTATCACCAAGCTTGTTCAATCTATACACTGAGCAAATCTTTAAAAACATCACTGAGATGCCAGGCCTAAACATTAATGGAAAGATAATCAATAACCTAAGATATGCTGATGATACTGTTCTACTAGCAGAAAATCCTAAAGACCTACAACAATTGCTTAATGTGATAAACATAACAAGCAAAAAATATGTACTAGAAATGAATATCAAAAAGACTAAAACTATGATCATAAACAAAGAATATTCTCAAGACCTACAATTAAATATCACAGTTGAGGGAATACATCTGGAGACAGTCCAGAGCTACAACTACCTGGGACATACTATAACCAATGATGGAAAATGCAAAATTGAAATAAACAAAAGAATAGGTATGGCAAAAAGTAATTTTAAAGCCATGAAAAATATACTAACAACAAAACAAATATCAACAGGGCTGAAACTAAGAATGGCAAAATGTTAATCTTCTCAATATTCCTGTATGGTGCAGAAACATGGACATTAGACAACAGAAAATTGATTCCTTTGAAATATGGATTTATAGAAGAATAGGTAGAATTGGATGCAAACAAAAGATAACAAACGATAACGTTTTAAAACAACTGAAAATAACAAGAGAACTACTAAATACAATTAAGACAAGACAAATGAAATTTTTGGGGCATGTTAAAAGACACAACAGCCTACTAAAAGTAATATTGGAAGGAAAAATACAAGGTAAAAGAGGCAGACCAAGACTAACATGGACGAGTAACATCAAAAGATGGACAAGTCAATCTATGGCAGCCTGCACCATCAAAGCAAGAAACAGAGTAGAATGGCGATCCATGGTAGCCAACCTTCGTTGCGGAGAAGGCACTCGATGATGATGATGATGATTGCAGTATTGTGGGTGTTGTGCTTTGAACTCTTTAGAAAAATGTGTGGGCTCTCCTTTACTTCTGTTTAGATTTTGGGTGTT
The DNA here is from genome assembly GCA_032433765.1 of Megaustenia siamemsis. Taxonomy (NCBI): domain Eukaryota; kingdom Metazoa; phylum Mollusca; class Gastropoda; order Stylommatophora; family Ariophantidae; genus Megaustenia; species Megaustenia siamemsis. The sequence continues at coordinate 156,990,306 of JAVIAB010000092.1, forward strand.
TTTGTTATTTGAATGTTTTGTTCTTTAGTTGGATTAGTGTTTATACATTTATGTACAACAAAGTTTTTAACATCATAGATTCCGGCCTAATTCTCTGGAGGAAAATTAACAACACCACGAAAAAGTAGATAATGTTCACCATAAAAAAAAACAGTTCTTCGGATAATAGAAGCCACACTTATATACATAACTACAACATATAACGATAATCACTTTGGCAAAGATTTGAATGCGGCAATAAAATAAATAGTACCGATGAGCTATTTGTCACGTGAGACATTTCTACTTAAACAGGACAGAGAGAGATACAACCAGTGGGATTATTTGGGTCCAAACTCACATTTCAACTCAGACTGCAACTGTTCCCTGGACATATTGAAGAATGGGATGCAAAAACAGAGATCTAAATCGTCTACAGCTTCCAAAAAATCATGAATTTGAAAAACATTATACAACACAGATGAGCTGTCACAGATTATTTATTAAACTATCCATAAATAGATTCGTTTATATAAAGCAAATAACGACAATTTAATTTACAATACTGCATACCGCTTTGGAAGAGAAAGAAGTATCATATGCAGGACGTGTATATGCAGAAGCATGAAATATATGTGCATTATAAAAATGAGAAAGAATAACAACACATACACAAACAAATGAATTCTATCAAAGTCTGATATTAAAAAAAAAAAAGTAAAGTACCCCAGTCATGCCAAGTGGCGTATAGGAATATGGTATTAGTGACCATAAATTTCACAGACCTTCGGCACATGATTTTTGGGGTAATGTGGTCGCTATTACGCCCGTGCCGCTTTACTTTCCCAGGAAAAAATCCGGTGCCCATTAAAGGCTGGGTGAACCGGAAGTCATCGTTGGGATCGAACCCTACCTTTTGCCCTTTGTAATCCAGTTTACTAATCACTGCGGCTCCCTACGTCTGATATAGAAACTAAGAATTTTGTAACAAAATAAAGTGACAGTTCAAGAAAAAGTTAGATAATAATGATGTAAGACTGAGGCTGCCTTGGCTACTAAGTTGGGTAGATGAGTTCTAATTATCTGACTTAGGTTTGTATAAACCCACAGAAAGAGACATGCGGAGTTAAATAATACCATATAAACAGTTAAATAATACCATATAAACAGTTAAATAATACCATATAAACTGTTGGTTGTTCTAAGTGGGAAAGAGGGTGACTATAGTGAAAGACGGAGATTACTAGACTGCATCCTTAATTAAAGTTGAACACAGAATAATAGATGAGGGTAGTGAGACAGAGATAGATGAATACTAGCGGTGCCTAAGTGACTGCACCAAAGGTTCCACGTGCGACAAACGTGTCTATTAACACGGTATCGCGAGATCCGCTGGTTCCTAGAGCCAGGCGGGTCATATTGCGACTACAATACATTTCTTGATTCCCATTCTTGTGCTGGACTAGTTGGTCCTTCTTTATCAAAAATGTAAGGTAATAATAGGTCATGTGTATCAAACGACTCCACTGTTACTTGCAGCTTAGATATGCTTTCTAAAACACACACAAACACGCAGTAGAGCCTCGTACTTCTAACGACGTTAACTTCGAACGCTCGAATGCTAAATTTTTGTTCTCCATTTGTACGACCCTTCTATGTTTGAGCTGCACGTCAGCATGGGCAATGAAAAAAATGCTTCTTGCAAAGAAGCTTACATTCTCTTGTACCACCTCTTGCATTACGCTCGTGTATTTTTGGAGTTTTAATTATGGTGTAATTGGTTATATATAACCACATCTTTTCACGACAACATCTAGGAAGAGTGGGCAAGCAACGAAATCTAAGAGAAAGGTTACAGACTGAAGTGAAACGGAGCTTCTCTTGATACTTGAAAACACTACACTTGTGACGGATCTAAACAAACAGGGCAAGGGAACTAAAATATATAACCTGCGTTGCTAAGAGGCAGAAGAGCGAGGGACATACATGCACAGGATTAGAAGTGTTATTTTAGAAGGGCTCAGTTAATCTAAAGTAGTGGAGATAAGTAGTAAGTCAAACCTGACCACTATTGATGAATTAGCATAACTGTTCTATCATACATACATAACACATGACAAATGTTACACCAATAATCGTCATTATCATCGAGTGCCGTTCTCAACGAAGGTTGGCTACATGGAGCGCCATTCTGCTGTCTCTTGCTGTGATGGTGCAGGTTGTCATAGGCTGATTTGTCCATCTTTTGATGTTACTCATCCATGTTAGTCTTGGTCTGCCTCTGCCTCTTTTACCTTGTATTTTCCCCTCCAGGATTACTTTTAGTAGGTTGCTGTGTCTTTTAACATGGCCCAAAATCGCATTTGTCTTGTTTGAATTGTGTTTAGTAGTTCTCTTTCATTTCTAGTTGTTTTAAGACTTCATCGTTTGTTTTCTTTTCCTTCCATCCAATTCTACCTATTCTTCTATATATCCAAATTTCAAAGGCTTTAATTCTGTTCTGTTTTCTTGTCTAATGTCCATGTTTCTGCACATATAGGAATATTGAGAAGATGTAAATTTTGCTGTTCTTAGCTTTAGCCCTGGTGTTATTTGTTTTGATGTTAGTTTGTTCCTCACGGCATTAAAATTACTTTTTGCCCTTTGTTAGATATCCTTTTGTTTATTTTAGTTGCACATTTTCATCACTGGTTATAGTATGTTCAAGGTAGTTGTAGTTCTGAACTGTCTCCAGGTGTATTCCTTTAATTTTGATATCCATTTGTGGGTTTTGAGTATTTCCTTTGTTTATGATCATAGTTTTAGTGTTTTTGATATTTATACCTAGTCCATATTTTTTGCTTATCATGTTTATTTCATTAAGTAATTGTTGTAGACCTTTAGGATTTTCTGCTTCTAGTACAGTATCATCAGCATATCTTAGTTTAGATTATCTTTCCATTAATTTGTAGGCCTGGCATCTCTATGATGATTTTAAAGATTTGCTCAGTGTATAGATTGAACAAGCTTGGTGATATCCCCGTCTTACTCCTCTTTTTTTATATCAATTGGTGTAGAGTTCTCTTTGTTATATTTTATTATTGCTGTTTGCTCCCAGTATAGATTACATATTAGTCGTATGTCCATGTCATCTAGATGTATCTCTTTTAGACATTCTATACGTTGTTTGTGGTGTACTCTATCAAAAGCTTTGGTGTAGTCTATGATGCAGGCATATATTGGTTTGTTTACTTCTGTGTGTTTTTCGATTAATGTTCTCATGCAGAATATGGCTTTTTTGTCCCGTTATTTTTCCTAAATCCAAATTGCTGCTCATCTAATTCAGTATTGATTTTATTCTGAATCCTTCCTTGTATAACTTTTAGCAAGATTCTTGTAACATGGCTCATTAGGCTTATTGTTCTAAAGTCACTGCATTCAACTGCACCATTCTTTTTAGGCAATACAATGAAAGTTTATGTTTTTTAGTTCATTTGGTATTTATCCTGTGTTGTATATGTCGTTGCATGTGTCTGTAATCACTTCAATGCCAAAATCTTCTAGTGCCTGTATCATCTCTATATGTATGCTGTCAGGTCCTACTGCCTGACTATTGAAAAACGTTGTGATAAGTTTATAAAGTAGAGAGGAGGAAGAACCTTATGAGCTAAACATAGTTCATATGGCAAAATAATTCATGTTTACAGTAGGCTATTCTAGATCGTGAGCTTGATCTATTGAAACTTAATTAGAGAATCTGTGGAATCTGTATAACCTTACTTCACATATATTAGTGTGGAGGTCAAGAGGAGACTTGCTTTAAGAGTTTGTGGCAAAACTATAAGATTGTTTCGAAAAATGGTGAGGATTATCATCACATCAAGTACCGGGCCTGCTGGCGTAGGTGATCATGTCTCTCCACAATTTCAATCGCGACAGTTATTTATCATTTCTGTTGTTGACCTTCTGCCAAGCCATTCTCTTAAGCCGTATGGTATCTTTTCTCTTTGCTTTCCTCTATCTCTTCGTCCTCAATTTTCCCAGTTGTTACGATATATTCCAGTTGTTCTCTTCTTATTACATGGCCCAAAAAAATGATGATTGTTTTTTCCTAATATTGGAAATTAGATATCTTTTTTGCTTTGCCTCTTCAGAACGTTTTCATTACTCTTCTTAGCTGTCCATGTTATTCTCAACATTCTTCTGTGAAATCACATTTCTACAGACTCCAGTGATTTTCTTGTTTGTTGTCCTATTGTCCATGATTCACATGGAGAGGATTATAACATTGGCTTTTGCTTTAGACACTATATGAAATCACTGCAGTATAGAGTTCTATTGAGTTTTATAAACTGATAGCCTGCCTTAACAAGATTTTCTCTAAACTTTCAATTGCAAGAAAGATAATGAACCAGCCGGATGAGTTTGTGAGCTTAACTAGATAGCTGTGTTAATAAACTTTTGAATGTTTTCAAACTATGAGTAATCGCATGTTCACTAAATTCAAAAAAGGTACAACCAGCCTATGTCACCGTACACTGGACAATATGACTACAAAACATGTTCAACAGGATTGCCCCCAGTACACAGACCTGAGAAGAGCAATGTGGTCCACATCCATCTACCTGGAAGAGAAACTATATGGGGCAATCGATTCGCTTAAACAGTCAGCTGACTTCATGAGAGAGTTTGGAATCCTACTCTGATTGAGTCTTGATCGCAGACAGAGAGAGAGAGAGAAGAGAGAGAGAGAGAGAGAGAGAGAGAGAGAGAGAGAAAGGGACTATGAGTCATCACCCGAACTGTTTTTGTGGACTTGGGGTTGCAATTCCTGTACTTTTATTATCCTGTACATGGTCTTCGTTACTGCCACAAGAGCATTCCAAGCAGTATCCATTCTGTTCCTTTCCACCAGTCACATGCTGCGATATCACCACTCCTGTTAGGTAAATGATATTTTAATTTTATTAAAAGGTGTTTATGTATTTATTTATTCGTTTGTGTTTTAGTTTATTGTTTAGGTATTTCAATCGATCGTGTTATCTTTGTCTTAAATTATATGTTTGTGTAGCTTTAGTTTATAAAACATGGGTATTTTTTTTACAATCAGGAATAGATTAATTAACTTCTCTTTATTTTAATTAATTAAATTAATTTGTTTTCCGACTTCGAGCAATTCAGAGTTAAAACGACTTCCTAGAACGATTTAAAATAGAAGTACGACACAACATATATATATATATATATATATATATATATATATATATATATATATATATATATATAGCAGACAAGAAGGAGAATAGAGCTAACCAATATCAGTAGGCTTAACGCTTCACCGAGAGAGAGAGAGGAGAGATAGGTAAGTAGTATGTATGTAGTAGGCTGGTTAGTTGGTTGATTGATTGATTGCTATTTCTGAGACTGCACATTTTTCTAAACCTGTGCCGCTTATTTCTACGTTGGGTGATGGTGATAGTTTGTTTTAAAAATACAAATCCTCTAGCATTTTTTAAAGCGTTGTAATAATAGACAGTATTCTCAATGTAGCACCAATAGAGAGAGAGAGAGAGAGAAATTAATATAGACAGCTGTGTTAAAATAGTACTAAGAGAGAGGGAGAGATAATTAATCAGACAGCCGTGTAAAATAGCACTAAGAGAGGGGGAGAAAAATTAACGTAGACAGCTGTGTTAAAATAGCACTAAGAGAGAGGGAGAGATAAATTAATATAGACAGCCGTGTTAAAATAGCACTAAGAGAGAGATATAAATTATATAGACAGCCGTGTTAAAATAGCACTAAGAGAGAGATATAAATTAATATAGACAGCCTTGTTAAAATAGCACTAAGAGAGAGAAAGAGAGAGAGGGAGAGATAAATTAATATAGACAGCTGTGTTAAAATAGCACTAAGAGAGTATATAAATTAATATAGACAGCCGTGTTAAAATAGCACTGAGAGAGAGAGAGAGAGAGAGAGAGAGGGAGAGATACATTAATATAGACAGCTGTGTTAAAATAGCACTAAGAGAGAGAGAGAGGAGAGATAAATTAATATAGACAGCCGTGTTAAAATAGCACTAAGAGAGAGAGAGAGGAGAGATAAATTAATATAGACAGCCGTGTTAAATTGCACTAAGAGAGAGAGAGAGAGAGGGAGAGATAAATTAATATAGACAGCTGTGTTAAAATAGCACTAAGAGAGAGAGGGAGAGATAAATTAATATAGACAGCTGTGTTAAAATAATACTAAGAGAGAGAAGAGGGAGAGATAAATTAATATAGACAGCTGTGTTAAAATAGCACTAAGAAAAAGAGAAACATAATTCTACATATATAAACAAAACACATAATAATACTACTATCACTCTCTAAATGTTTGCATTAAGAGAATGAGAATGATAGAAGAATATTAGTAGTTGTATAGATGATGCACTGAAAATAGCAAGAGAGACAGAAGAAAGAATACTAAGCAGCTATTTTCTATTCTCGTGAAAGGGCTACTAAGATTAAACAGCTGTGTTTTTATGAGGGTCGTAAACATTGAAGCAGCAGACAGGATTTGTCATGGCTGCTATAGTCTGTAGACCCCTAGACAAAGAGAGAGAGAGAGAGAGAGAGAGAGATTTCTATCGCGTAAACAAAAACATGCCATGGAATGCTGGAAGAAACAAAGATCCGTTTCTGGATTGTGTCAGAGCAAAGTTTAAGGACACGGGAAGTGCTGCAGAGAGTGAGACGTATCTCATTAAATAAAGCCAAATGTGTGAATTGAGTTGAAGTACGCAGTATTCAGTTTCTCCTCTCTTCAAAGATTGTGTGACCAGGTCATTAGAAACAAATATACGATCCTTGATTGTAATGGTTTACGAAATGTTGAAGATTGGGGGATGTTTCAAAGTGCATGTATACACACAGTTCCAGACACTTAAAATTCTTCTAAACACAAACATACCTGGACCCAGCTGGGGAGAGACGATTTCATTTTGGGATTCAGGAGTATGGGTTAGGGTTAGGGTTAGGGTTAGGGTTAGGTTTTGGGTCGGGTAAGGTTCAGAGGTTAAGTGAACTTTTGTGAAATTTGAAGGAATTAAAATATTGGCAGTAATCATCATCATCATCGAGTGCCATCTCCGCATCGAATGTTGGATACCATGGAGCGCCATTCTGCTCTGTCTCTTGATTTGATGGTACAGGTTGTCATAGGCTGGTTTGTCCATCTTTTGATGTTACTCGTCAATGTTAGTCTTGGTCT